>JBBDGP010001481.1:5850000-6231926 GCA_037952835.1 Lithobates septentrionalis | reverse complement strand
TTTCAGTTACTCCATGAGGCCTCTTCACTGACTGAGGGCCTCCATACCTATATGTGAAAAAGGTAATCTATTGTTCAGCGGCCCATCATTCTCCCCAGCTGGGACAAGATTTGGTTCTCATTGTCTAAAATATCCAGATGCGTGGTGCAGAGAAACGGCCTTTAAAATTTTTATTGTTTTGTACAGAACATCTGAAGTGTTCCATCATCAGGATTCTTCACTCTCCCCTCTATGCTGGCGTTGTGGTAAAACAAATGGTACTCATTATCATAGCTTTTGGCAAAGTGAGCTTATTGTGCCCTTTTGGTCTGTGGTAATCACTCTGCGCCAACAATTACTCAAGTTTCCCCTTCCGTTGGATCCGCTACATTATCTTTTGGGCCTCCCTTTTCCTGGGATTAGGAAAACTCTGAATAGCTAGCCTATTACATTTTGTTAGCAGCCAAGAGAGTTATTCCACTGCATTGGGTATCTCAGAATCCCCCCCTCCAGGGTTCAGCTTTTGAATGTGATCTCAGAAATGAAGGAGCATATGGCGGCTCTGGTTTAATGATTCCGTGACATGGTTCCAATAAGATATGGGATGCTTGGGATAGATCTAAATATGGTTCCCCTCCAGTGCCTTTTTGAGATTGGGCTTGGGTATTGTGTACCACAATGGCCCATCTCCCCCCTTTGATGTATTAGCTTCCTATATCCTGACCCCTGGTGTATGTATTTGCTTTTTTCTTTCATTCCTGCTCTCCTTTTTGTGGTTTGATACCTGTTCTTCATGTGGTTATGCTCATTTGTTGAGTCTAGATTGGTTAGCTTGAAAGTTATAGCATCTACAAACTATGGTGTAAATATACTGGAATTGTTATTTATTTTTATACTAGTAATGGCGATGATCAGTGACTTATAGCGGAACTGCGACAGACAATCTGACACTTTGTGGGAACTGACTAACTGCCACTGACATCTCCAGTAACACGAATACAGTGATCAGTGCCAATAATATGGACTGACACTGTACCAATGATAATGGCAGGGAAGGGGTTAACATCTGGGGCAATCAAAGGGCTAAATGTGTGCCTAACTATCTGTAAAGTGTTTACTGTGTGGTGCTCTTACTTGCCGCTGTCAGAGAGCTCTGTGCTGTTTACATACACAAAGCCCTCTCCTGCCTATTGACCGGGAACCAGTGACAGGACAGCTGGGTGGGTGCCCCCATGTGGAAATGCAAAATCACGTGTGTGTATATGTGTGTACGTATATATATATATATATATATATATATATATATATATATATATATATATATATATGTGATCCTGCGCAGCCGGCCTGCACTGTGGCAGTAAAACTTCAGTGCATGGTTGGAAAGTGCTTAAACATTTATTTTATGGTCGGGTAAATTTCGCCCCAACCACCTTCTGGCCCTTTAGGAGTTCTAAAACCCAGGAGACTGAGGCATGCATTCAGGTCATGTGACCGCTATATTTGGCTGTCACAGCAGTCACATGATCAGAAAGCCCCCAATCGCAAGTATGCATTGGGAGCTTACCTAACCTGCCGGCCACCGTGTAGGGAGCTCTCAGCACGGAAAGTTGTTTTAACAGTGCTGCATATATGCAGCCGCTTGGGGTTAAGGCCCACTCGCCAAGTGGCCGCATGTGTGTACGACCGGCATCAAGAGGTTAATATTTTTGATTTATACTATTAATTTTTTTGTGCAAGTAGTTAATTCACAATCTCTGTTTGCGTATCGACGTCAAAAGCCTTAGGTTTACAGACCTTAAGTTGAAATATGCACACAGAAAAGTGGACAACTAGGTCTAACATTTTAGTCAAACGGAGCATTGGAGTGGTTGTTACCACAAAAATCTTATTCACTGGCTGCTCCTCTATTATAATGTGGCATAACACGCAGGGTAAATGTTTTTCTAAAACAAAGCTTGTAAATATAGTTTTACAGCCATCTTCAGGCCGGTCACGTGACCAATGGCCGGTCTCGTAATCCGATCCAGGGCTACAGCGGGAGGGGCCAGGATCTCCCTCTGACGTCAGTCGGGGAGGTCACGTGGCCGCTCAGCCTCTCCTGCAGTAGCCCTGGATCAGAGTAGGAGACTGGCCGAGAGTCGTGTGACCAACCTGAAGATAGCTGTAAAATGGTATTTACAAGCTTCGTTTTAGAAAAACATTTGCCCTTTGTGTTATACCTCGTTATAATAGAGGAGCTGCCAGTGGCAATTTGGTAATCTTTTATTTTTTAATAATAGTAGCAGGAGGGCGGGGCAGAGACACAGACACGGGAGCTGACAGGCAGGGAGGGAGGGGTTTAGGGGGACAGAGCAGAGCTCAACACGCAAGCTCAACACGGTAGTCAGGGCTCAGCAACCATGATTATCGTGGTCGGCTCACAGAGGGGAACCACAGAAAGTGGCAGGATCAGCCAGGTTTTTTTTACAGTTGAGAGAGGGGCAGATTAGACCGCACAAGCACTGTGCTGTTTAATCTGCTTCTAAGGGAACAGGATTTTTTTTTTTTTTTTTTAGGGTTACCGTATATACTCGAGTATAAGTCGTTCCGAGTATAAGTCGAGGCCCTAATTTACCACAAAAAAATGGGAAAAACGTATTGACCCGAGTATAAGACGAGGGTGAGAAATGCACAGCTACTGTAAGTGGAAAAGAGGGTCAACAATGCCAATTTGCAGCATCACTGTTCCCATTTGCATGCCTCACTGTGCCCATTTGCAGCCATAGGTCCCCTGAACTTCAAACTCGGTAGTTAAGGGTTCCTAGATGCCCCCTAGCTGCAGCCAAAATTTGGGGTCTCTGAACTCAAAGGGTCCCGAAATGACATTGCTGCAGATGGACACAGTTGACCGAACTTGGGGCCCCGTATCTCGGGGCCACTTAGTGCTAAGAACCCCAAATTTGGTATGCAAACCCAGTCAAACTAGCACCATAAAATTTCCAAAGCTGGGGTTTCTAGCACCAAGTGGCCCTGAGATACAGGGCCCCAAAAATCAGTTCAGAAAATGTCAAGCACTTTTCTGCAGCAGAGAATGACATTTTCCGAACCGGTTTTGTGGCCCCGTATCTCAGGGCCACTTGGTGCTAGGAACCCCAGCTTTGAATATGTTTATGGTACCAGTTCCACTGGGTTTGCACACCAAATTTGGGGTTCCTAGCACCAAGTGGCCCTGAGATACAGGGCCCCAAATATCAGTTCAGAAAATGTCAAGCACTTTTCTGCAGCAGAGAATGACATTTTCCGAACCGGTTTTGTGGCCCCGTATCTCAGGGCCACTTGGTGCTAGGAACCCCAGCTTTGAATATGTTATGGTACCCGTTCCACTGGGTTTGCACACCAAATTTGGGGTTCCTAGCACCAAGTGGCCCTGAGATATGGGGCCCCAAAGTCGGTTCAGAAAATGTCAAGCACTTTTCTGCAGCAGAGAATGACATTTTCTGAAACGATTTTGGGGCCCTGTATCTCGGGGCCACTTAGTGCTAGGAACTTCAGCTTTAGATATGTTGTGGTACCAGTTCCACTTGGTTTGCACACCAAATTTGGGGTTCCTAGCACTAAGTAGCCCTGAGATACGGGGCCCCAAAGTCGGTTCAGAAAATGAAATTTTTTTGCTGCAGAAAAGTGCTTGACTCGAGTATAAGTCGAGGGGGGCACTTTCAGCACAAAAAAATGTGCTGAAAAATTCGACTTATACTCGAGTATATACGGTATAAACACTTTTTAAGACAATCTCTGTGGAGCTGGCTTTTTAGATAACCCATATTGCTCTGGGAAACCCTTTTTCTTTAAACATATTAGAGTGTTACCATACCAAGGAGCTGGCATATCCCTACCTGGAAGTCAGGATGACGCGCTGTCTCGACTGATGGCAGGGACGTCAGTGGAGAGCGGACTTCACACCGCTCTCTGCTGAAAACTGGTCACAGGAGTGCAAAACGAATTGCACTCTTGTGACCCAGAGGGGAAGCCCAGCATAAAAAGCTCAGGCTGGACTTCTCCTTTTTAAGTAAAATATAGCGTGTCCCCGTCCTTTTTTTTTTTTTCTCTGTTGTGGGTATGTTCTTATGTGTGTTTATGTAAAAGAAAACTAAAGCTAAATCTAAAGCAGTTTAAAGTGATTGTAAAGGCCCCATTCAATTTAAAATAGAATTGAAAGGCAAAAGCTTTTATATAGATATAAAAATACATTCTAAATACCCCCCCCCTTTTTTTTTTTTTTTTAATACGTAAACACATTCTTTCTGTTCTCCGCTGCATAAGAGCTGGGGGAGGAGGAGAAGCAGCACACTGAGCTTCCCAGTGAATGGCTGTGCAGTGGCGTCATGTTAGGACAAGTCTGATCATTGGAGGATAGCACATGGAGTTCCCAGCATAGCTAGAGAACTGACCACGATGTGTTCTGCTTAGTGTGGTCTGTTTTTAATAGGAAAGCAGAAGGACTGGCATAACCACCAGGGATTTCACACACAGGAAGCAATACTAAGAACAGGATACTTTCTCATACCAGTACATGGTACAGCAAGCACGTATCAGGGTAACAAACGCTTTAAGAATATTACTATTCCAAAACCACTCTAGTTTTCCTCCACTTCCCTTGTGGTTGCTCCTTTAAAGGAAAGCTTCCCAAATTGCCCTAACATGGCAACATGTATTACAAGTAGTAAAAGGGGTTTCCAAGACAAATGGTGGCCCTCCATTTACATTGCTATTAGAAAGAATCCCTTCTTCACAGAGCATTCTTGTTAGAAAATGTGGAACCTCATCCTATTCACAATGCTTGGTGGACTAAAGTATGATAATTGAGGTAGTCATTTTCATAGCGAATGAAAGGAATTTATGGCTGCCTTGCGATGCCATATTTCAACAGCTCTAGAAATCTTTTTAAATAGTTGTAAACAATGAATGCGTTATGAATGGAGCAGCCCCAATCTTCCTCTTCTCTGGTCCCGCACCAGGGCTCCTGGCCCCTCCCACTGCCCCCAGAGCAAGCAGCGTGCAATAGGGGCACCCAAGCAGGCTCATTCACGAGCCATGGCTCTGCATGTCCATTCACACACGGAGCTGCGGCTCGTCCACGCCACCTCCTCTCCTCATTGGCTCACTGGCTGTGATTGATAGCAGGAACCAATGGCTCCCTCTGTTCTCAGCCAGTGAGGAGAGTCTGTGGAGAGCCGAGGCTTTTCTGTGCACATCGCTGGAGGAAGATCGGGCTCAGGTAAGTATTGGGGGGGCTGTTACACAGAGGACGTTTTCTACCTTCATACATAGAATGCATTAAGGTAAAAAAACCTTGAGCCTTTATAACCACTTGAGATCCCTTTAAACATTGTGTTGAGATTGGACCTAATTTGATAGACGGTTCCTTACATTCTGCACTCTTGTGTTCTGTGCGTTTGTAGTGTTAACAGAGATAAATTTATCACTTTGCTGACACGGGATAGGGCTCAGAAACGTTATTTGTTGATAATTTCCTCCAATAAACCACTAAGCAGCACCTTTTATTTCTTTCTCTATTTGTGTTCTAGAATTGGCCATAGTCGGCAATTCTGAATGGGTATTTTTTAGTAGCTGTGTCTGTAATGACCTTCCTCCCTGTAATTTCATGAGGAAATGTTGTTTGTTTTATCACTTTCAGAATGCTTACTCTGCAGATGCCACGTAACGCACACTTCACCAGTGTATTATCATACCCAGAACAAAAACAGCTGTCAGTCACCATTTACAGCACGAGTAAACCAGGACTTAAAGAAGACAGAGGAGCTGATAAAAGACCGTACAAATAAAATAACAGGTTTATACTTACCTGCTCTGTGCAATGATTTGCACAGAGCAGCCCCTATCCTACTCTTCTTGGTCCCCCACAGGTGCTCCTGGCTACTCCATCTACCCCCCCCACCCGCTGAGTTCTGCCACAGTAAGCCGCTTGCTATGGGGGCGCCTGTGCTTGGTCAGTCCCGAGCCCTGCTCAGTGTGTCCCTAAGACACACAAAGCGGAGCTCTGCCCTGCTCCACCCACGCTCCCTTGTCACTGGCCCTGATTGACAGCAGCGGGAACCAACGGTATCTGAGCCAATGAGAAGCGAGAGGCCCTAGACTCTTGTGCTCATCGCTGGCTCCAGATTAGGCTGGTATGTATTCAGGGTAGGTTGAATACAAAGACCTTCAAAATGCAAATGGGCTGCAATGCACTTCAGCACAGTATAACACCTCCTGTGCATTGTGCTGAGCGAAATTCAGACATGTATAATGTGGAGGTGTGTTGGGGGTAAACATTCAAAAGGAATGGCACAGTAGCTCATACATTGCCAGTGGTGTAAATGAGCATTTACAGGAAAATCTGTCATGTGCTAAAGATTGATCTTGCACTTACCATGCAAAAAACTGAATTCTGTGACACCTATTTACTATACCCTGTGTGTTACACATTTTAGATCCTGCCTTCTGAACTACAGAGGTGATACCTCAATTGTGATTAGGTGCAGATGGGAAACCCCGTTCAAAGTGATGTGAGCCTGACAGTCCCTGCATCTATTTGCAGGCTTCAGATGTAATCACCCATGCAGCAATTACTTGTTGATTATTGGCCCTGGACACAAATGGCCCCATTTGCAAGTGTGAATAGGGCCTTAAAGGAGAGGAGTTTTTTTTTTTTTTTTCTTCCCATACTTGGGTGGATCCAGCATCGGTCCCCCGGGGCCTCCTCACTGAGAACCGAGCGATCGAACACCGCCGATGGCTCGGTTCTCACAGCTCCCCGAACAGAGAGCTGCTGCCTGTCAGTTAACAGCTATCCGCTCTGC
This sequence comes from Lithobates septentrionalis, assembly GCA_037952835.1. Lineage (NCBI taxonomy): Eukaryota > Metazoa > Chordata > Amphibia > Anura > Ranidae > Lithobates > Lithobates septentrionalis. Next base: position 6,225,105 of record JBBDGP010001481.1, on the reverse strand, counting down.
CCCCTCGCACTCACTGGAGCGTTGAGCTGTGGAGGGGCGGGGAGCAGCTGTTTCGGGCTCGCGGAGAGCCTGAGACGGGTATCAGTCCAGGCACCTGGCAGATCCAGACTTTATTGTCGTGATGACGCGGTGCCTGGACTGATTCCTGTGACGAATTGTACTCCTGTGACCCATAGGAGAGGTCCAGCCAAACGAGCTTAGGCTGGACTTCTCCTTTAACCTGATGGATTTTGAAGCTGATAAACTTTGTGATGATAAATTGATAACAGTGCAGGAAGGGCAGCACAGTGGTGTAGTGCCCTTTACTGCTCTTGCCTAGCAGTAAAAAGGGTCGCTGGTTCAAATCCCAACCACGACACTACCTACCTGGAGTTTGCATGTTCTCCCTGTGCCTGTTTCCTCCAGGTACTCCAGTTTCCTCCCACACTCCAAAGACATGCTGGTAGGTTAATTGGCTTCCGTCTAAATTGGCCCTAGTATATGAATGCGAGTTAGGGATCTGAAGTTGTTAGCTCCTTGAGGGTAGGGACTGATGTGAATGTACAATGTATATGTAAAGCGTTGCGTAAATTGATGGCGCTATATAAGTACCTGAAATAATATGTAGTTCTTAGAAAATGAAAGTAAACGCCAAAGGCAAAGCATGCAGGGAATCCAGGAAGTTGTGAAAAGAGATGGCCAGCAGAAAGGCACAACTCACAACGTGAAAGGAACATTTTTCAAGTAAACTTATTAGGCTTGTCAAAAATAACTATTTTTATTACAATGTTACAACAATATTACAACTATTTTTATTACAATAAAATGAAAGTGTATGCTGTGGACATAGATTCCCTTTGATATAATTGTCACCAAGTATAATTGGATATTCTATAAATCTAGATTTTATACAAAGCTGTGATACAATATTTTTTTCTATGTTTATATAGATGTGTGTGTGTGTGTGTGTGTGTGTTTGTGTGTGTGTGTGTCTCTGTGACTGTCTGTTTTTTTAAGTCTCTAATCAACTCCAGACATAGTGAGGTCAGACTGTTTGCTGTGATAAATATCCACGTGTCCATGATGAAACTTTTCAATTCAAGCCAATTTTATTTTTTTGCATATCAAAAAGGAGATTTCTGCTTTCATGTGTATGTTGGTGTAGATCTCCAGAGACAAATCTGTGCAATAGTTTTATATATGAAAAGGTAAACCGTGTTAAATAGAAGATATCTAAATGTCTCACTTCATCAAAAAATCCCAAAACAAGCATTTTTTGCTCCTATTAAAGAATTCTGGCCAAAGCTCTTGTGGCCCTACTTTTCCTGTGGGTCACGGGAGTGCACTTAGTTCTGTAGTCCTGTGACCCAGCCTATAGTCAACTGTTGGCTGACGTCACAAAGCTGGTCCAGGCTCTGCAGGGATCCTGACAATGTCTGTATCCACCCAGATGCCTGACCGGCACCCGACTCAGCCTCTCAGCACACTACTGACAGCCTGAGCCAGCCACTCCCATCTCCTTCACAGCCCAGCCTCCAGTGAGCACTGAAGGGACAGAGCAGAGTGGTGACCGATTAGTTACTGCTTTGTGCTTAGATTGGACCAGCATCATCGTCTACATAGGGTAGTATGAATGTTTTTTGTATTATTTATTTTTATTTTTATTTTTTTCATTCCTGACTTCTCTTTTAACCACTTCCCGCCCGGCCTATAGCGGATTGACGGCCGGGCGGTGGTTTAGTTATCCTGACTGGGCGTCATATGACGTCCTTCAGGATAACATGCCGCAGCGCGCCCCCGGGGGCGCGCATCGCGGCGATCGGTGGACCGGTGTGTCAGTCTGACACACCGCTACACCGATCTTGGTAAAGAGCCTCCGGCGGAGGCTCTTTACCACGTGATCAGCCGTGTCCAATCACGGCTGATCACGCTGTCAATAGGAAGAGCCGTTGATCGGCTCTTCCTCACTCGCGTCTGACAGACGCAAGTAGAGGAGAGCCGATCGGCGGCTCTCCTGGCAGGGGGGGTCTGCGCTGATTGTTTATCAGCGCAGCCCCCCCGCAGATCACCACACTGGACCACCAGGGATCGCCACTAGGACCACCAGGGAAGGGAAACATGTGGATGGCCAGGTATGTACCCCATGGCCATCCACATGTGCCCAGTCAGTGCCAAATCTGTGCCAATCAGTGCCCACAAATGGGCACTGATTGGCACAATTATGTTGCAGTGATGCCCAGCAATGCCACACTTAGGGGCATCACTGCCATCAATTAGTATCATCGGTGCCACCTGTCAGTGCCCATCTGTGCCCACCTATCAGTGCCCATCCGTGCCTATCTGTGCCAACTATCAGTGCCACCCATAACTACCCATCAACGCCACCTACGAGTGCCCATCAATGCCACCTACGAGTGCCCAACAGTGCCGCCTATCAGTGCCCATCAGTGCCACCTACCAGTGCCACCTATCAGTGCCCATTAGTGCCACCTATCAGTGCGCATCAGTGCCGCCTATCAGTGCCCATCATCAGTGCCCGTCAGTGCCACCTCATCAGTGCAACCTCATTGGTGCCACCTCATCGGTGCCCATCAGTGCCGTCGTATCAGTGCCCGTCAGTGCAGCCATATCAGTGCCCGTCATTGAAGAAGAAAACGTACTCATTTACAAAAAATTTTAACAGAAACAAAGAAAAACGTGTTTTTTTTAAAAATTTTCGGTCTTTTTTTATTTGTTGCGCAAAAAATAAAAACCCCAGAGGTGATCAAATACCACCAAAAGAAAGCTCTATTTGTGGGAACAAAATGATAAAAAATTTGTTTGGGTATAGTGTAGCATGACCGCGCAATTGTCATTCAAATTGTGACAGCGCTGAAAGCTGAAAATTGGGCTGGGCGGGAAGGTGTCTAAGTGCCTGGTATTGAAGTGGTTAAGGAAAGTGGATGAAGCAATGCTAATCATTGCTTTATGGCCACTTACCATTTGTACTATGGCCAGACTGCACATGGTCAAACCAGGAAGAAGAATTGCCTATATACCTGTTTTACCTCTAGATTTGCCTTTTGGCAGCTTGTGTGTTGTCTGCTCTCCTGCCTCTGCAAGGATTCAACTTTAAAGTTGGGTCCAATAAGAGCTCCCCAGTGTACCCTGTGGGTACTTTGATCAGCTTGTAGTGAAGTGTGAGCCTGCAGGATGGAGCGTAGTGCGTGGAAGAGGAGAAAGTATTGCAAACACCTGGAAGTGTGTAATACATGCAGAGGCAAGGGAACAGCATTGTGGGTGGTGGTTCAGCCCATGGGCCACTGATAGGTGTTCATATCTGAGTGTTGTATGACTCCAATGAGTGCCAGGACCCACATTGATCAATCCTGAGGTAACTAGGGGTGGAAGCACTGATTGTTGACTTGTAAATGTTTCCCTCATTGGTCCAGTTGTTGTCAGAGCATGAAATTGGCTTGCTTACATGTAGCGAGCCTTAGTCACGCTCAATAAAGTAACCCAAAATGTCTATTTTTTTTACCTACTCGGGCAATAAAGGGTGTTGCTGTACAGTTTTGTGATATAAAATATGTATATTTTTTATATGCTTTGTCTAAATTTAGGGTAACCTACCATGTTGATGCAGATCTTTACTGTCTTCCATTTCAGGCCTAATTTTGAGTCTGAAATTATTCTTACAGATGTTCTTCATTAGGAGTATTGGACAGATCATCTGTGTTCTTGAAATTCTTTTCCTTAACTGGAAAAAATGAACTTTGAAATCGGGAAATATATTCAGTTATTGGATTAATGTCATTCAACAGCATTACCCAGAGGTTGTGTGTCTGTCCCCGTTTTTATACTATCGATTTGACAGTACGGCGCACAACCGGGAAATGATTGCTTCTTGGGACTTCTTGTTCACTGTTCCAATGTTCCAACCTGATCAGCTATGGCATGCTTAGGAAAGGGATGGCACACAAATAAAAATTCAAATCCCTAATAGTAGTGGTGTACCGAAATGAAAATTGTGGACCGAAACTGAAAAATCAGGCTGTACTTGGTCGAAAACCGAAATCGTAATGGACAGTTAACAACAAAAAATTATATATATATATATATATATATATATATATATATATATATATATATATATATTACACACACACACACCGTATATATAAATATTTGTATTACGTTTGATTTTTCATTTTCTAAATGAATATCATGAATTTTAAAGGGGTTGTAAACCCTCGTGTAAACTTTCTGTAGTGCTGCAGACCTCCCGTTATACTTACCTGAACCCGGTTCTCCCCGGGGACAAGCACACCAGCTCTAGCTGGTGTCTAGTGTTCTGATTGGATAGATTGATAGCAGTGCAGCCATTGGCTCCCGCTGCTTTCAATCAAATCCAATGCCGCGGGCGCTGGGGGGCGGGGCCGAGTCCTGCTTTCCGTGTCAATAGACGCAGAAGCAGGACTCGGGAGCACGCCCGAACAGGTGTCCCATAGGAGAGCGCTTCTTTGAAGGGGCACTCGATGCGAGGAGGAGCTACTAGCGCAGCTGAGGGACCTCAGAAGAGGAAGGAGGATCGGGGCCACTCTGTGCAAAACAAACTGCACAGTGGAGGTATGAATGATGTGTATTTTTTTTTTTTAAATAACAAACGTAAGGGTTTAATAACCTTTTAAATGTATATGAATTTATTTTTGGCCATTATCGGCACCTTTTCAGCTGATAGGCTGCTTTCACACCGAGCAGTTTTTGAAGTGCTTTTTTTCATTAAAAAAAAAAGAAAATCTCACGAAAAATGCACGCTTGCTGCATTTTTAGTGCATATTTGGTCAGTTAAAAAAAAAAAAAAAGCATTGAAAACACATAAACGCACCCGTGTTGCGTTTTTGATGCAGTTTTTGAGTCGCATGATCAGTGAAAAACACACTCTGTAACGCAGTAAAATCGAGGCAAAATGGCGCTCGTTTTTCGGCGGCCATTATCGGCACTTTTTTTTTTTCCCTGTCGGCAAAACGCCAATAACCCTATTTTCGCCCTGTATTTTTCGGTGGCTGATATATTTGTGCATCCCTACCTTTCAAGGAGATGAGGACATCTTATTTTCCTGCTTAAATACTGTGGCTGCTGATTTTTAAACAAAGGACACTTTACCTGTCCAAGGATCCTGCTCCGTCCTCCCCCGGGGCTTCTTCTTCCCCAGTCCTCAGGTCCCCGGCATTTTTAGTGTGGGAACCCAGCTGACTCCTTGTGGCTTCCCACTGCACATGTGTGAGCTGAGCTGTCCAATTGGTCCGCAGCCTTCTGGGACCTGTGATGTGTTTCAGAAGGCTGTGGGCAGGGAGGGAGGTGTTGAACTTCAGGTAAAATTGCCTAGGCGAGCTGACTAGAAGTGGGAGCGGATACCTACCAAAACTACATACCCCCTAAAAAAAAAAAAACACAAAGTGTAATTTTCCCTTTTTAAGAGGTGAAGTTTTGCTTTAAAGCAGAAGTAAACCCATCCATAAAACAGTTTCATTTATGGCACGTGCCGGAAATATAACACTCCCATTGGTTGTGCTCTCAACCAAACTGTTAAGCCATCCAATGGCTGCTGTCATAACTGATCACATGTGCAGCATCATGGCAGTTGTAGATTAAACAGAGGCAAAGATGGCAGCTTCCTTGGCTGAAAACAATAGGGGGGTTTACTTACACTTTAACCGCTGCATGTCGGCAGAATGGCACGGGTGCGCAAAAAGGCGTACCCTTAAGTCTCTTTTTAAATCCTGGGCTAGCGTGCACCCGTGGGTCCCACGGACTCCATGTCCGCTGGTGGCCTGCGATCGCGACAAGGAGAGGCAGAATGTTCTGCCTAGTTACATGGTAGGGAGTTACTGCTCCCTGTCATGTCCTAGGTAGCCCATCCCCCTTACAGTGAGGGAACATATTTTAACCCCTTGATCATCCCCTAGTGTTTAACCCTGCCAGTGACATTTACACAGTAATTAGTGGCTATTTTTTTAGCCCTGATCACTGTATAAATGTCAGTGGTCCCAAAATGGTGTCAAAAGTGTCCGATCTGTCCGCCGCAATGTCGCAGTCCCGATTAAAAATCGCAGATCACCGCCATTACTGATTAAAAAAAAAAAAAAAAAAAAGATAATAAAAATACCTTAAATCTATCCCCTTTTTTGTAGACGCTATAAGTTTTGCGCAAAACAATCAATATACACTTTTTGCAATTTTTTTCCCCCAAAAATATGTAGAATACATATCAGCCTAAACTGAGAAAGATATTTTTGTTTTTTATATATTTTTTTTGGGTGATATTTATTATAGCAAAAAGTAAAATATATTGCTTTTTTTTTTTTTTAGTCGTGCAAAAAATAAAAACTGCAGAGGTGATCAAATGCCACCAAAATAAATCTCAATTTGTGGGAAAAAAAGGTCAATTTTGTTTGGGTACAACATCACACGACCGCGCAATTGTCAGATAAAGCGACGCAGTGCCGAATCGCAAAAAATGCTCTAGTCATTAAGGGGCTAAAATCTTCTGGGGCTGAAGTGGTTAAGTAACTTCTTTAGATGCAAACTATTGTTTCTAGAAATTAGATTCAAATACGTTCTAAATGATATTTGTGGCTTTTTTTTTTTTTTTTTTTTTTTTTTTTTTAATATATCTTATTTTGATTTTTTTTAAATCTCCTCCAAATTATTTAGACATTTGTTTTAGCCAAGTTACACATAGCCACTAATGCTGATGTAATTGCTTCTGGAACAGTGACTGTACAGTTATTTAGCAGTAACACAAGGTATTTCCTGTTCTAACCAGAAATTCAGTTGATGTAATCCCTGGTGCTCTCCCTGCTGGCTTGGAGCACTGAGATAAAATTATAAAGGAAGTGTCATTATTGTCTGTTCAAATTTCTCCTCTTTCTGTTTTATATGAGCCATTCTAGCTGTGAAATGCAGGTGCATGATAAGGCATTTGTGAAACCAGTCTGTGTTCAAATTTGCACCTGTATCATAGACGCTGCTTGCGGGTTCAGAGTGGGAGTTCCTGTGGTTTAAACATATTTTACACTGTTATGATATAACAATTGTGAAGTTCAAACTGTAGTTTAAGTACAGACATATCAAAACATGATTTAAAGGGTAACTCCACTTTAGAGGGAAAAATAGCAAATCGAAAATTAATATTGCATATGCAATTGCTACAAAAATCCTGTTTTTTTTAAAAGCATTTGTGATTGAATGTTATTAAAAAAAAAAACCTTTTCCCTTTCAATGTGTAGTGCTGTAATTTTCTGTAAAATTCAATGTAATATGGCTACCTGGAGGAACGTACTGAACACCCCCAGAAATGTAATTTCCTTCTTGTGTGATTGGCTTACTGATTTTGAAGTTGGTTTAAGGCATCCTCTGCAACAAAAATGTCATTTTTGCTGAGGTATTCCCAAAGGGTTAATGATTTCTAAAGGGATGCAGACCCTGCCATTTTCCTCGTTAGAACACTGCAAGTGCATCAGCTGATTGATAATGAAAAAGTCACTGCGATTCAATAGAACTGCATGATTAATCGTTAAAAAAAAAATCGTGATCTCGATTCAACACCCCCCTCGCGATCTCTATGCAGAATTTCCCGATTTCATTCTTCTAACAAGTGTAGAGAGTTCTCTGCTCACTCACCTGTCAAAAGAAAAAAAAAAAAACAGGCAAAACATTGTCCTCTCTGGTAGATCACTATAAACATTGTAACTTTTCATTCTTAGATCAAAGGGATGAACTCCTGTGTGTAAATGAGTGAAGTTTAACCACTTAAAGACTAAACCTTTTTCTGACATTTGTTTCTTACAAAATTAAAATCTGTATTTCTTGCTAGAAAATTACTTGGAACCGCCAAACATTATATATATTTTTTTTTTATCAGAGACCCTAGGGAATAAAATGGCGATTGTTGCAATATTTTATGTCCCACTGTATTTGCGCAGCGGTCTTTCAAACGCAATTTTTTGGAAAAAATAAACTTTAATTAAAAAAAAAAAAAAATAAAACAGTAAAGTTAGCCCAATTTTTTTGTACAGTGTGAAAGATGATGTTACGCAGCGAGAATCGTGAGAGAATCCTGATCTTTATTCTAAGCAAAAAAATTGTGATTCTCATTTTAGCCAAAATCGTGCAGCTCTACCATTCATATTCACTCTGCAGACAACCGTTTTTTGTTCAGAGCAGAAACCGGTAGGACTCTGCAACAATGTTTGCTAAAATCCTGCATTCCTCACCCAGAGGGATTTTTTTTTTTTTTTTTAGGAAGAGTCGAGTTATGGAATTTAAAAAAACAACTTTTATTTTTCCCTAATAATGGGCCCCCCCCCAGAATGGTTAGCCATAATGTGCTAGTATGTGTGATGATATGAGACACGTGAATACCTTCTGCTGTAAAAAGTCTTTACTGTGGTACATCTAGCACAGGGTCTCTAAACGTTCGAAACAAAAGGGCCAATCACAGCCCTTCAAATATTAGGGGGGCCGGACTGTAACCACTAGGAGTAGAAAATGGCATCGGTGGGAGTAAACAATTCCAGAGGCATGGTGGTCAGTGGAAGTAAAAAAAAAAAAAAAAAAAAAATGACCTCATTGGTGTCAGTGGGAGGAATAGTACACCTTAATTGGTGTCAGTGGGTGAACTAGTTCCCTGTCTCTGGTGTCATTGGGAGGAATTGTGCCTCGTAAAAGTGGAAGGAATTGTGCCCTACGGGCCAGATAAAGGTAAGCAAAGGGCCACATCTGGCCTGTGGGCCGCAGTTTGGAGACCACTGATCAAGGTGATAAAGGGGTTTTGTATCAAATTGCATTATGCTTGGCCAGCTTTATATTTTGGGGCTCATTCATGTAGAGATTGGCAGCTTTCTTTACCATAAAAATGCTGATCTCCACATGGGGAACACAGGATGATGTTTTTAATGTGCCCTAATCACACTAAGGCCCCTTTCACACTGGGGCGGTTTGCAGGCGTTATTGCGCTAAAAATAGCGCCTGCAAACCGCCCCTAAACAGCCTCCACTGTTTGTTCAGTGTGAAAGCCCGAGGGCTTTCACACTGAAGCGGTGCGCTGGCAGGAGAAGAAAAAAATCTCCTGCGAGCCGCATCTTTGGATCGGTGAAGGAGCGGTGTATTCACCGCTCCTAAACCGCTCCTTCCCATTGAAATCAATGGGACAGCGCGGTAATACCGCGGCTATAGCCGCGCTATACAAGAGGTTTTAACCCTTTTTCGGCCGCCAGCGGGGGGTTAAAACCGCACCGCTAGCGGCCGAATACCGCGGTAAAACAGCGCTAAAAATAGCGCTGTTTTACTGCCGACGCCCCCTACCGCCCCAGTGTGAAAGGGGCCTTAAAGCGGAGGTCCGCCCACCGCTGCAAAAATTAAAAGACAGCAGCTACACATACAGCAGCTGCTGACTTTTAATAATAGGAAACTTACCTGTCCTGGAGTCCAGCGATGTCGGCACTGCAGCTGATGTTTCCATCAGCTGTTGGGTGCATGCCCCCTCCATTGCGGGTAAGGGAACCCGGCATTGTAGCATTGCAGCTTCACCCTGGGAACCCTACTGTGCATGCGCGAGGCTCTGCTCCTCTCTCCTACTGGCACGGCAACAGGCTGTGGCTCCCGGAAGTCAGACAGGTATCCTCTCCCCCCGAAAGGTGCCAATTGTGGCATCGGAGGGGGGAGGAAACATATGAGCGGAAGTTCCACTTTTGGGTGGAACTCCGCTTTAAATGCAGCTTCTGGGTGAGCTGCGATACGGAAATTTGAAACTTCTGCATTTTTCTGTCTCGCACATCAGCGGTCCTATTCTGTCTGTGATTCTACACCAGAGCAGTGTAGCTGCAGTGAGTAGGAAACAATGCAATATCACACTGTTACATTTCAATAAAGTAAAAAAAATAAAAATAAAAAAAAGGCAAGGCACTGCCATAACTAGCACTTCTTGCATGGTGAACGATAGAAGCCTTTAGCAAAAAGTCAGAGCTCATTAGCCTATGATATGGTTGCTCCAATTTTTTTTATTCAGGACTATTTGGGCATAAGTGCTCACTTTTGTAACTTCTGGCCCCTGTTAAAGGGGAGCTTCACATATTTCTATTAAATGAACTCAAAATATGCCACTTTCTTTTATCCAGGAAAAGCATACTGGTAAACCCTATGAATTCTGCATTGTCCAGGACCACAATATTTGTGTATTTTTCCGGCTGTCCCTTCTGGTTTTTGCAGCCATCCCCCTGATGACACTGCAATAGATGAATGATGATTCCTCTGTTTTGTGGGGGAGCTTCTTCAGGAGGCTGCAGGAGGAGGCTTTTTTTTTTTTTTTTTTTTAAGTGGTGCTTTTTTTGCTTGTTCTCTTAGAAGGTCTGGCGTGGGGAGGGGGGAAGGGAGGTTTCCAGCATGTGCTGCTACACTGCGGGGACCAGCCAAGATTTGAACCATGTACGGGCAGGCTGATTGTACCGAAGTCGATCCATCAATTGACTTGGGTACAACCAGCATGTTGGTAAGATCTATAATGAGCAACCTTGCTTTTCAGAAGGCATTTGACAGGTAATGAGGAAGCATTTATGTCACCTCTTCATCGTATGTTTTACCCCTAAAAGTCCACACCACTGCACTACAGCCACACCGCAATTCACAGTGTTGTGGCTAGGGCATGTGTATACCCCCTTATGGTCTTTGTGGCGGAGGGGGGGGGGGGGGTGTTGGAAAAGTGAAGCTCAACCATCTGTTATTACTGCCCTTAACCGCAGCTGTACACAAGGCCTTCTGCTTAATTTGTCAAGTCTTTTTTTTTTTTTTTTTTCTTTTGCCTGAGCTCCATTTATGTTTAGTAGTTGCATGTAGAGGTCGACCGATATGGGTTTTTCTCTGGCCGATGCCGATATTTACAAATCGCGGTGGCCGATGGCCGATATGTGATGCCGATTTTTTTGGGCCGATATATTAGGCCGATTTTTTTTTTTTTCTTCTTTTTTTTTCCCCCCTTCATCTCATAAAATCTAACAGTTAGACCCCTTTCACATTGGGGCGTTTTTCAGGTGCTTTTGGGCTAAAAATAGCGCTTGTAAAGTGCCTGTAAAACGGCTCCTCTGCAGTCTCAGTGTGATATCCCGAGTGCTTTCACACTGAGGCGATGCGCTGGCAGGATGTTAAAAAAAAGTTCTACAAGCAGCATCTTTGGAGCGCTGTATACCTCTCCTCCACCACTCCTGCTCATTGAAATGAATGCGCACCGCTGCCGAAGCGCCTGCAAAGCGTTTCGGCAGCGGCGCTTCAGGGGCGCATTTAACCCCCTTCCTCGGCTGCTAGCTGGGTTATAAGCGCCCCGCTAGCAGCCGAATAGCGCCGCTAAAATGAAGATAAAGCGCCGCTAAAACTAGCAGCGTTTTTACCGTCAACGCTTGCCCGCTCCATTGTGAAAGCAACCTTAAGTGATACAGAAATTTTTTTACATTTAAACATTTATTAAACAAAACAAACCTCCAATCAGTTCACTTGTATGTAGAATTTAGAAAAAAAAAAAAACTATATCCTAAATATTAAATATACAAAAACAGATAATCAAAACTTTTGGACGAAAAAATAAATGGGCTAACTTTACTGCTTATTTTTTTATTTTATTTATTAATGTTTTTTTTTTTAAAAATTGCGTTTGAAAGACCGCTGCACAAATACCGTGTGACATAAAATATTGCAACAACCGCTATTTTATTCCCTAGGGTCTCTGCTAAAAATATATATATATATATAATGTTTGGGGGTTCTAAGTGATTTTCTAGCAGAAAATACAAGATTTTTACTTGTAAGCAACAAATGTCAGAAAAGATTTAGTCTTTAAATGGTTAAACTGAGAGCTTCTACACACTGAGTTCAGGTCATTCATAAGTGTAAACATTATATCTCTCCAGGTTCTTTTTATCAGACTTGGCAGGCTGCCCAGAGGAGGGAGAAGTCACTTCACAGAAGATTTCAGACAACTTGCACTGACTTCTATTACAGAAGTCATTTGCAAGTCACACTGAAGTTATATCAGCCTTTTTTATCAGCACAATCGGCCGATGCCGATTAAGTAAAAAACGCCAAATATCGGCCGGCCTCTAGTTGCATGTGTGTAGTTTTTTTTTTTGTAGCTTATAGTAGGGAGTAAGGAAGAGTTTTCTAACCTCTTGCTGGTTTTTATTTTTGTCCTATTGGGGACTTTTTCAATCACTTGCAGTCCAATAGGCAAAACAGAAAGTGAGAGGGAAATCCCTCCAATATGAGAGAAAACATTGGTTGTCACTAGGGTCACCAAACTAGCTGTCCCTATTGGAAGATTTTCCCCTGTACAGATGCAACTCCAGATTTCAGACTTTCATTCTTTCGCTTTCAGTGATTGTTAAAGCGGTAGTAAACCACAACATAACGTGCTGGTATGCGTTCTGTGCACGTTTCCCTGGCCGATTTCACTGCACTTGAGATCTGTAGCAGGTGTCATGAAACCCCAAAAAGCAGGTCGCAAGCATAGTGCGTTTGCCTGCAAAGGATTGCAAGGTACAGTAGTACCATCCTATGCTTTTGCTGTGCGTTTTTTAAGGTAGTGCATGCACTACTTTTGCCGCTGGAATCGCACTGCACCTGGATTGTATGTAAATCGCACAGGAACGCACTTGTGTGTTCCTGTGCAATATGATATGAACCAGGTCTTAGTTATACTTTACATTTCAATAAATAGCTTGGCCCTAATACAACTCAAATCATGTACGAGTGTGAAAATAATTTCTAAGTTATTGTAAAATGCTTGTAGTATTAACACATTAAGGTAATAGAAGATTTGTAGAGTACTCCTGGGAAACTGAAAAACAGGATGCTGAAGTTAAAAATTGATTTTGCCATATTTAATGTAAAAAAAAAAAAAAAAAAATTGATTTTGCCAACTTTCCTTGCTTTGGCAAAAAAGCGATTTTCTACATTGACTTACTTGACACCTTGGAAATTTTTTCTATTCCCACCTTTGCACTAGCCTGGGCTAAATGACAAACTCAACAGTCTTGTTGAATCGTGGTTCGAGAACTTGTTTTCCTGCTTCAGACTTAACTCTGCTATGTCATGCTGAAGACAGGTGACCTCAAATATGTCCAAATGTTATTTTCTTTTACCCTATTACTAGTACATTTCAGAAATTAACCACTTTTTCCTCCCACACTGGTCTATCTTATGGACCAGAGCGACTTTTACATTTCCATGTTGGGATAGCAGTCATTTTGTCCCAGTGCTGTTTTCAAAGGACACCTGTTCTGAGCAGCTGCTGCAGGTCTCGTTGCAGGTTACAGCCTAGGTTTTCTTTAACAAATAGATTAAAAAAAAAAAACCACACAAGGAACATTGCTTACCTTTCTCCTCTGATGCATCCCAACCCCTGACACTGTAATCTGCCGGTGCAGCAGGAGGTTAGTTGTACTCACAGGCAGTCATCAAGAGTACCCGACTATGCCCACCCTTTAACCCCAAGGCAGCTGTAGTGTACTGGCATTTCTGAATATTATTATTTTATTTTTAATTAAACGTAGGCCTTAAAGCTGATGTCCAGGTTTACTTTCAATTTAAATGGTTCACTTGGGCCAAGCTGGCCAAAACTAACTATTTCCTTCACTAACGTGCGCCCACTAGGCATGCTGTATAAACTGTATGTAGCCTCAGCTACGTACAGTATACACGTGCTGTGTTCCGGGTGTGAAGCGAGACCCTCCTGTCTCACAACTGGAACAAAATGGCATGTGTCTGAGCAGCACTCAGCCATTCATAGGCAGCTTTGTTTTCTATTAATAAATACAAAGCTTCCTTTGATTGGCAGAGTCAGAGGGCTGGCTGATGACATCATGATCTCCAACTCGGTCAATCAGAGGAAGCTTTGTATCAACATTGATAGAATACCAAGCTGCCTATGAATGGCTGAGCACTGCTTAGATGGATGCTATTTTGTTCCGGGTGTAAATTGGGAAGATCTCGTCTCGCACCCAGAACAGCGTTGTATACTTATGTATACCTTATTTATGAGACTACATATAGGTTATACAGCATGCCCAGTGGGCACACACGTTAGTGAAGGAAATGGCTTGTTTGGGCCAGCTTGACCCAAACAAAGTATTTAAAGTGAAAGTAAACCTAGAAATCCGTTTTAAGGTGTGTTCTAGCACGATGCCCAGGAGCTGACAATCTCCTGGGCTTCTGATGCTTTTACATATTGGTCCATAGGAGTTCCCTGTTAAAGCAAACCTAAACTAAATGTTTCCTCATTCTTCAATACATTGGGCCCCAAAGTGCAAATGTGCCATTATTGCATGTAACACACTTAGGAATTGATGTACTAAAGGCAAATCCACTGTGCACTGCAAGAGCACTTGAAAGTGCAGTCGCTGTAAATCTGAGTGAAAGCTCTGAAATTAGGTGAAGCTCTGCTGATTTCTATCATCCAATAAAGTGCAAGCAAAAATTCTGTTTATTTTCCTTGCATGCCCTCTCAGATCTTCAACGACTGCACTTCCTAGTGCACAGTGGATTTGCCTTTAGTAAATCAACCGCTAAGTGTACTTCACTGCACCCAGCTCCTAAAACCCAAAGCCATTTATTATGGAGAATTTACCACAGCTTAACTAGCCACTTGGTTGCTTCTGCAAATCCCTGTAGGCCTGTGTGGGTGACCTTTTACATTTAAGGAGAAGTCCAGCCTGAGCTTGTTTGGCTAGGCTTTTCCTACGCATCACAGGAGTGCAATTAGTTTTGCACTCCTGTGACCCGTCTTCAGCAGAGATCGGTCTGAAGTCCACTCTCTGCTGACATCACTGGAATCGGTCCAGGCACCACGTCATCCCGACAAAGTCTGGGTCCGTCGGGTGCCTGGACTGATGCCTGTCTCAGCCTCTCAGCGAGCCGCTGAGAAACTGAGACGGCCGCTCTGCCCCTCCACAGCTCAGTGCTCCAGTGAACATGGAGGAGCAGAGAGGAGAGCTGCTGATTCACAGTCAGCAGCTCTCCTCTCGGGGATCTGTGAGAGCTGAGCCATCGGTGATGTTCTATCGCTCGGTTCTCAGTGTTAGAGGCGGCAGGGGACAGATGCAGCATCACACCAATGCTGCATCCACCTAGGGAAGTATGAATGGGCCAAAAAAAATGAAACTTTACTTGTTTTTTTTAAGTGGTCATTAAGGAGGGGTATCTAATGTCACACATTCTGTATTGACCAGAAGTAAAAAAAAAAAAATTTCTGTCTGGCACTCCAATATATAGTGTGATTTAAATGCCTGCAACACTTTTTTTTTTTTCTTTTTTTTTTTTTTTTTTTTTAAGTACTGCAGACCAATGGACTTATACTTAGGACCTACAAGGTATACTTGACCTGCATCTCCACAGCTGTCCTACACATATGGAAAAATTAATAGGCAAAACGGCCTCCTTTGTATACATGTAATACACTCAGGCCTCAAGTATAGCCTCTGGCTTTGCACTATATAAATTACAGCTGTCTTGGTCTCGAGAAGAATCCGTAGTGATGCTTACCTTCCCAGGTATCTGCCATAACTGATTTAACGGTATTCTAGAATTTCTACAAGAGTTGTAGATTTCTCAGGATTTTGTGATAGGTAGGTTCTCCAGCTATTTCAGTAATTTGCAAATGTTGATTGTTTGTTTTTTTGTTTACAGTGGGTCTTTGATTTCTGAAGAGTAGAAGATTTGATGTGGCGAAGGTATTTACCTGTGTTTTTTTTTTTTTTACATTTCAACCTCTGTAATTATTCTCTACAGAGACCTCTTCTTATTTGTGACTGACCGTTAATTGTTGCTATTTTCTTGCTTCAGATGTAACTATTTGCAGTGCAGAATTGCCAGTGCTGCCACACAAAGGCATTGTGTTACTAAAAGGTCCACGACCTGTATGTTCTAGTGTGGTTTGTGTGCCCACAGGGTTGCTTCAGCACAAATTAGCGTCCAGTACCAAGATAGGTACTCTTGGGTTAACCAATGCAGAGTGGGATTTAGATGGCAACTCAGACCTTGGTTTGGATAGTGCTATAATCACTACTGCAGCTAGTTCATGATTAGACTTAAAGTGGTGTTCCACCCTAAAAAAAAGTCATGGTTGTGCCTAAAGCCGATCACATGGTTTAAGAGCCGCGTAACCCTGATCGCTGCGCGCCTATGGGGGTGTGCAGCGATCAGAGTTACGCAGCTCTTTAACCAGAGAGGTGACACTGGGCCGACGTCATATGATGTCTCCCCAGAATGAGAGGGGATGCCCCCGGCCATCATTTTTACTATACGGCAGGCAGGAGGTAGTTACGATAACTCTCGGGCATCTGGGCTCACTGCAGATTTGTAAAGGCAGACCCATGCATGTCTTTAATTCCCTGGTGCCCAACACGTGGCCCACTATTTAGAGCGGATACAGGATGTTGGGATGCCACTGACCATCATTGCAAGGGGAAAAGGTGGCGGAATGGGCATTTTAAATGGCACTGGCAGGGTTTGGAAAATGTTAATAAAACACATTAACTTGTTTATTTCTGACATTGACACCAATGCTGTGGGTCATTGTCTGGTCACTTACAATACAAATCCCCCTGCTGCTCCTATAGAAAAACTGCTCTCACACCTGTTGTATCGCCAACACAAAAAAAAAATATAAAAGATAAATAGTGTAGAGCTTTTCCCAGACCCAACAAATTTTGAATCAATATAGATATCAAAAAATAATCAGATCTTATCCATATATGTAGTGCAAAAAAAAAAAAAAATCCACCATGGAGTATACTTAGTGACCTATTCAAGAAATTAAGTGTGCACATTAATGAAAAACTCATTACGCTGTTGCATCAACTAAATAAAAGTGCAATAAATTTCAGTGTAAAAATTAGTTTTGCCCAAGTTATTCCACCAATGCGAATCTTAGAAAACTTTAGTAAAAAAAAATCAAAGCTTTAGGTGTCCACACCACCACTACGATCCACCACGTGCTCCGTAGGTGTGCCCTCACCTAATAGGTGGACCCCATACATAAAGAGGTGTAGTATGGCTTTAAAACGGGGTGTCTGTTTTTTTTCCTCCTTGGCTTTAAGGCAGGATGGCAATTTTTTCTCCAAACTCACGCTGCTGAGTTATAGTCTCTACTCCACTCCACTAGTAAAGGGTTAAAGCGGTAGTAAACGTGGGAAAAACTCTCGCTACAAGGTAACGGTACAGTGTTCAGCTTAAATGAGTAAACTCCTTTTGAAAAGTAAGATTTTAATCAATATCTCAGTGAACACCAGAACAATTTCCAAAATTTTGACAAAACTGAGTTTTATAGAACATTTTGTTTAGCTCATTACATGAAAGTAAGGTTAATATAACTTGGATTACAAATTCTTCGTTTTACTCAAATTAGTTGATGCAAAAATGAATACACCCCACAACAAAAACTACCACATTTAGTATTTTGTATGGCCTCCATGTTTTGTAAGGACAGCACCAAGTCTTCTAGGCATGGAATGAAGAAGTTGGCAACTTATTGCAACATCTATCTTTTTCCATTCTTCAAGAACGACCTCTTTTAGAGCCTGGATCCTGGATAGAGTGATTCTAAATTTGTCTCTTCAGAATCCCCCATAGGCGTTTGATTGGGTTCAGATCAGGAGAAATACTTGGTCACTGAATCACTTTCACACTGTTCTTCAGAAATGCAACCGTGACCTTCAATGTGTGTTTTGGATCATTGTCATGTTGGAAAAGTGCACGACGACCAAGGGCACAGAGTGGCGGTAACATCTGACCTTTCAATATAGAGCAGTACATCTGTGAATTCATGATACCATCAATGAAATGCAGCTCCCTGACACCAGCAGCACTTATGCAGCCCCACAGAAGGACACTGCCACCACCATGTTTTACTGAAGGCACCATGCATTTTTCTTTGTATTCCTCGCCTTCGCGACACCATACAGTTTTGAAGCCAGCATTTCTAAAAAATGTTTATCTTGGTATCCCAGTAGTTGTCTTCGTTTCATCATGGGCCCTGGCAAATTCTAGGTGGGCTTTTTTGTGCATGTGCTTTAGGAGAGACTTCCTTCGTGGATGACATCCATGCATGCCATTCCTCTGCAGTGTACGCTGTATTGTGTCATGGGGAAACAATCGCCCCAGTTTGGCTTTCTACTTTAGCTAACTGCAGTGAACTTGCAGGGTGATTTTTCTTCAACCCTTCTCATTGGAAGATGCTCCTGTCCATATGTTCACTCACATGGATGGCCTGGACGTCTGTGAGACGGTTGCAGTTCCATCTTTGTTAAATTTTTGGTAACACTTTTGCTATAGTATTCTGACTGATAAGTAAAGCTTTGCTGATCTTCTTGTAGCCTTCAGCTTTCTTGTGTAAAGATTTTTTTTTTCTTTGACAGGCCTTGTGACATTTCTCTTTTATGTGGTGCCATTGCTGACAGCATGAAAAGGGAAGGGGTTTTCTTTAGGTAACACCCTTTTTATTATCAACTGTCTGCTGGACACCTGTTTAATGAATAATTTTAGACTCACCTCTAGTTGAATTCTTGTTAATTAAGATTTTGTTGTCTAAAATGTAACTTTGCTCCGAAGACTTTCATTGGGGTGTATTCATTTTTGCAACTTGGTCTTGAATGAATTTGAAAAATACTTTTATGTGTGTACAAATTAACAAATCTTGGTTGCAATCAATGGCCAGCATTTGTGGGAGTATTTTTTCTAGTATAGTGTCCCATAGAAAATGTTGATTCTGAAAGTAAAGTAAATGTTCTGACAAATCTGTTGGGGTGTACTTATTTAAGCTGAGCACTGTATAATGTGCTAGTATGCATTGCATACTAGCACATTATGAAAGTCTTGCCTTGAAACAAAGCCCTGCAGCGGTGCACGATCACTACTGCAGAGGCTTCCATCTGCACCCAGTCTTCCTTCTGGGTTTGTGACCACTTGAATGGCCAAGCCGCAATGATGCTGTGGCTCACAGCTCTGAAGGAACGCATGGGCATATACCGTTCCTTCAGAGCACATGCGCTGGTGATTTCACCGGCTGCTGCTCACTAGAATATCTCCTACATTGTGCAGGTTTGGGAGATATTCATTTTACTTAGATAAGCTTTATTATAAGCTTACCTGTAGGTAAAAATAAACATTAGAGCGTTTACTCCCACTTTAATATATGCAGAAAAAAGAGCGCTGATAGTGTAATACATTACTTAAAGTCCTATTGGACACAACGCATCAGGAAGGCTGGTCTGTGACGTCATCACGCTGGGTGGAGTTGATCAGCAGATGCCGGGGATCTTGTGGGAGAGTGCGATACCAGTGTTTTCTTACTGGATCCTTATATTATGAAGCTGATATTTATCTGCTATAATGTGAATGAATTTTAATTGTACTATTAAAAATTGAGGAATGTATTTATTTCAGCGCTTTTTTTGTTTTTTTTCTGCATATACTTGTCCTTAATGGTGGAGTGGAGTTTATGGGGTTGATTTGCTAAGCTGGAGAGTGCAAAATCTGGTGCAGCTCTGCCTAGAAACCAATCAGCTTCCATTTTTTTTGTCAAAGATTAATAGAATAAAATGAAGTTAGAAGCTGATTGGCTACCATGCACAACTGCACCAGATTTTGCACTCTCCAGTTTTAGTAAATCAACCCCTATATTTCCACGGTCTGAGTTTGCAGGAAAGACCACCACTGTTCCTGTCCCATTTTTAAATGCACTCAACCAGTTCTTAAACTTTCATTATTTTAGTTAAATTTAGTATACAAAAGCTTTGTAATATTTTGCCTTTGGCCCAGGGTTTGAGTCTTTGCACCTCTCTGTGCTTTTCCACTTCTTCTCCCTAGGAACTCACTACTGTCAGGGCTTGTGTACACACTGCTTTTGAGGTGTGTTTGGCATGTCAAAGCAGGTCAGATTCCCATTGATTTCAGTAGAGTAGTGTACTCGACAGACTGCGTTAGACCTGATTTACATAGTAAATGTGCATTGCAGGCAAAACCACGCAGGGCAATGCAACTATTAGAGGGATGGGCAGGCTTGGGAGCCAATCAGGATTGCTGCATGCAATTGAAATACAAATTCTTTGGCAAAAAAATTGCTTCCTTCTAGGTATCTCATCTTTATTTATCTGTCTGCAGTGCCTACAATCTTCAGTGATCTCTTCCCCTTCAGGCTGTTAATGGCAGGATTGAATGTGTAGGCCACCTTTTTAGCAAGGCTGACCTCTCCTTGTCTGATATTTCTTTATGGAGGAATTGTTTATAAAGGTTGATTTTTCTTTGGCAGCTAATTACACCCCTTTCACATTGGAGGCGTTTTTCAGGCACTTTAGCACCAAATATAGCACCTGTAAAGCTCCTGAAAAATGCGTCATCTGCAATCCCAGTGTGAAAGTCCGAGTGCTTTTACACGGAGGCGCTGCGCTGGCAGGACGTCAAAAAAAATGTCCTGCAAGCAGCAGCTTTTAGGCGCTTTAGGAGTGGTGTATACACTGCTCCTAAAGCGCTACTGCCTATTGAAATCAATGGGCAGCGTCGCCAGAGCGCCTCGGCAGTCGCGCTTTGTAGGCACTTTTAACCCTTTATTCAGCCGCTAGCGGGAGTTAAAAGCGCCCCGCTAGCGGCCGAAAAGAACCTCTAAAACGACAGTAAAGCACCGGCGCTTTACCGCTAACATGGCCGTGCTGTCAGTGTGGAAGGGCTCTTATAGTCCCCTGTCAGGTTAGTGTTAACGATCTCACACTTCCCTCTCTCTATAGTCTATAGGAATGTTCCTGCCCGCACTGCACTTGTTTGAGGCTGTAGGCAAAGCAACTCTTCAAATTTAAAAAGATTGGGTGTAAAGACTGCTAAATTTCAGTTTGAATGAAGTGCAAGTACCATGAGGAATTTCATAGAATTTTGTTATGCAATTCTCAGCACAACTGCCTATTGGTTCTTTTAGTTTTGATGGGTATGCTCTGTGTCCAGTACATCACTTTGGGAGAGGGTGGGTCAGGTGTAGACTTTTGCTGAATAAGTTGAGATTTGTTCATCGGTATTTGTGTATTTGCAGGTTGATTAAAATTGATGATTATCCTATTTATCTATAATCTTATTTGTATATAATAAATCTGTCCATTAACTTGGATATTTGTTTAGCTATTGAGGTTTTTGTATTTTAAAAACTGTTCCCTGAGCTGTTTAGCATCTTTTTGGCAAAGATCTACTGCTAAATCACAAAGATAAAAATATGTGCTGTAATGCAGTGACCACATCTGCTTGTCTGCCAGGCTTTAAGGAGACCTTGCCAAATGTGGCAAAGAGATCACTGCCCGGTAGTTTGACTTTGATTTTGTTACTCTTCTCTGCTGTGCATTGCTTAATGTGGTTTGCTTCTTATGAAATGTTGTTTCAACATTCTTTAATATACTCAATCACTGAGCTATTGTCGGCTTGTAAAGCGATGCGTAAACTGTTGGCGCTATATAAATCCTGTATAATAATAATAAATTATAAAGGCTAGGCAAGTTAGGTTTTGCAGTGAGGAAGCTAATAACCAGTTAATTTTCTAGAATATGGAGGTTTGCGTTGCTGTGACTGAGAATTAAAAAACGCCTAGATGGATGCAGGCTCGATCCACCCCCTGGTTCTTCACTAAGAACTGAGCGATTGAAGACTGCTGATCGCTCAGTTCTCAGAATTCTGTAAGCAGAGACCTGGGTGCTGTCGGTCTTATGTTCTACTGCACTTGCTTTGGCTATACTTCTACTTTTAACCAATCTGACCAGTCAAATACCTGAAGTGGCCAGGAAACGGGAAACAAGGGGTTGCTTTAACAAATGGGCCCCTCGATAGATTGCATAGTGATGACTCTTCTTCTAGCAGGAACTTAATCCTTGGGTCTTCTTGAAAGTCTTGGCCCCTGTTCTGGCTGTTCTTCGCTTTCAGAATCTCCACATTGTGGGCTGCCTGGATGACCTACTATTGAAGGATCGCTTCGTCCAGGATTTTAATGCCAATATACAACGGACTGTGCAGCCACTGCATAACTTTGTGTGGATCCTAAACTCTCAGAAGTCTGTATTCGATCCTACTCACCATATGGAATACTTAGGATTGGTCCTGGACACAAACCAGTCCTGGGTCTGTCTTTGCTTGACAAAGATGTCT
This sequence comes from Lithobates septentrionalis, assembly GCA_037952835.1. Lineage (NCBI taxonomy): Eukaryota > Metazoa > Chordata > Amphibia > Anura > Ranidae > Lithobates > Lithobates septentrionalis. The sequence goes on along the minus strand of JBBDGP010001481.1, from coordinate 6,202,929 downwards.
TGGGGGATTAAATCTGTCTATGGATGTAAATCTGTTGGACTAGAGGGAGTACTCAGGAACCTGGTCAGTGGAGGAATCCAAACTTCCCATAAACATTCTGGAGCTCAGAGCCATTAAACTGTCCCTTCAGCATTCAGCACTGACAGTGTGAACTTTGAAGGCTTCGAATGCATGTTCAGTCACACAACACTATGGCTGTGGCAACATCAAGTATCACAAGAATTCAAGCAGCCGAGGAGGAATCAGAATAGATTCTGACCTGGGTGGAGCGTCACGTTAATGACCTTCATGGCAGTACACCTTCCAGGCATAGAAAAGTGTCAGGTGCCTTCCTCAGCCATAGGAAAACAAAAAGTGTAGCGCTCTGTGAAATAAAGAATAAACTTAACGTGATACAGGTGAATGTGGGCAGTGAACCCAAATGCTCTCAATATTGAAATAAGAATAAAATAACGTAAACATATGTGATAATCCGTGCATACAAGTGATTAAATGTCCATAAAAGGTCAAAGGCAAAATGACACAGTTCAGAAAAATTTCAAAGACTTCATGTTGTTATCCAAACAGTGAACGTGGATGTATGGTGTTGTGTCGATGAGTGCCTCCTATCGAATAATGCCTCCTACGTACTGCGCATGTGCAGTGCATGACGTCACGCCAGCTGATTTCCCGATCAGCTGGCTTGGTGTATCAACTGCACATGCGCAGTTCGTCGGATGCATTTTCCGACGGGAGTCACAGAACACAGTGGAGAGGCACAGTGTAGGACAGGCTAGAGGAGATACTTTGAGCTCCGATTCCCCGGGACCCACTTGGTGAAAACCCACCAAACTTGGCACACTTTTAGGGAATACCGCTGGCTGCATGTGGAAAAAATTTCGGGTCCAGGGAACCGAAGGGCAGCCGGTACCGACTCCCGAAAGTGAGCCGCTTGCTTCATTTTTCCGCTGACAGGAAGAGAAAACAGTGTAGGAGTGTAGGAGAGGCTTGGGAGATATTTTGAGCTGCTGTATCCGGGGACCCGCTCCATGAAAACCCACCAAACTTGGCACACTTATAGAGAAGACCCATGACTGCAGGTAGAAAAAATTTCGGGTCCAGGGAACCAAAGGGCAGCCGGTACCGAATCCCCAAAGTGGGCCACTCGCTTCATTTTTCTGCCTGGGGGAAAAAAATGGGCGAATTTGAGCTCCGGTTTCTGGGGACCCACCAGGTCAAATCCCACCAAATTAGGCACACTTGTAGGGGGGGCCCATGGCTATACGTGTAAGAAATTTTGGGTCCAGGGATCCGAAGGAAGGCCGGTACTGACTCCCCAAAGTAGGCCCCTCACTTAACATGGGAGTCTATGGGGAAACCAGACAAAATTGTGACGGATTTCACTTATCGCTCAACCATTCGACGACCAAATGGGCTAGCGACATCAAACTTGCACCCCTTTTTTCCAGGTATCACAGCTACACCTCATAAAAATGTGGAGGTTCGGGGACCTTTTACCGGGGATTTACCGGGGCCACAATGTTGACCGTCTTCACGGTACCGGTGCTCCCTGACCATGGGTCACAAAATTACAAAGCTTGGGGGTGATGTAGAGACACTCTATGGGTACCCCCACACCGAACCGGGGCCCAGTACCCCAACCGGAACCCTCCGGTTACCGGAAAATGGCACTTTGAAACGGTGTAGCTCGGACCCGGTTCACCGGGGAAGGCTCCGGTCGGTCTCATTTGAATATTTCAGGCCTTTTCTACAGAATGGCATCCACTTTCGAGGACCAGTGGACCCCTCACAAAACACCGGCAAAGACGTGCACGGCGCTCTCCGGTTCTATGGGTCTTAAAAATACACAGACACCGGGAGGCTGTGGGGATGCTCTTCAGGTACTCACTGGCCAAGTTTGGGGTCCAGGGAACGTTTGGCAGGCAGGTAGCACCCTAAAAGGTCAACCGGTAGAAACCACACATTTAACATTGGAGTCTATGGGAAACTCGGTTAACTTGGGGGGCTGATATTTCCTCGGCTGTTGGGGTTAGGAACACCAAACTTGGCACACTTGTAGGGGAGACGATGCACTACATGTGGTCCACATAGGGGTTCCTAGACTCTAGGGTTGGCTCGTAACCATCTCCCAAAGACAGCACACCTAGGGCGGTAAAACCGGTTCTGCTACTCAGAAAATTCAGACTTAGGTTCTGGCGTCTACCGGTTGGATGACTTTGAGGGCTCATATCTCCGGAACCCCAAATTTGGTGTGCCGGCTCATGGGATCTAGATCTACAACATATCCAAAGATGACTTTCCTGGAGCCCAAAAAATGCTTGAGTTTGAAAGTTAGGTCGACACAAAGCATGCATGGTGGTTTTCATAAAAGTCATTTCGGGCACCTTTCGTTCCAGAGACCTCAAATTTGGCCTGCAGCTAGGGGGCCTCTATGAACCCCCAACTACCAAGTTTGAAGTTCCTGTGACCTACGGTTCCGGAGATATGGACCGGTAAAGCGAAAAGTTCATACTGGCCATGGGGCACCAAAGGACCGGTTCCGATCTCGCTGCCCCCTCGGCCTTGGTGGGCACCATGGGTCGGTCCCCTTTGGAAGTCCATATCTCCCCAATACTTTGAGCTAGAGACTCCTAATTTGGCAGGTCGGTACCGGTGGATTTTAGACACAAGATCCAGGTATACCGACACTCCTGCAATCAACCGTGTGGAAGTTTCTCTCCGATTGAGCCCAAAATACCACCCCAGGAAAGAGGGGACTCGTAGTATGCGTTTTTCAACGGGAGGCAATAATCAACACTACACCAGTGTAACGTTAATTATTGCCTCCTGTCAAAAAATGCCTCCTACGTACTGCGCATGCGCAGTACGTCACATCACTCCAGCTGATTTCCCGATCAGCTGGCGTGACGTATCGACTGCACATGCACAGTTCGTCATATGCATTTTCCGACGGGAGGCAAGCCACGGGGAGCGTGTGGAGGGAGAGAATCTTAAAGAGGGAGTCCCGCGAAATTTTTTTTTAAAAGTAAGCAGCTACAAATACTGCAGCTGCTGACTTTTAAAATAAGGACACTCTCCTGTCCCAGGGTCCAGCGATGTCGGCACCCAAGACTGAATCGTCCCTCGGTCCTCGGGTGCTGCCACCGCCATTCTCTGTAAGGGAATCAGGAAGTGAAGCGTTGCGGCTTCACTTCCTGGTTCCCTACTGCGCATGCGCCAGTCGCGCTGCGCTTCCTTACTGGTCCCCGCTGCCTCTGGGACCTGTGTGTGTCCCAGCAGACAGCACGGGGGGTAGGGACGGGAGGGGGCACAGACTCCCGTGGGAGTCTACGCCGGAAGTAGGTGCAAATACCTGTCTTAGACAGGTATCTGCACCCCCCTGAATGGTGCCAAATGTGTCACCGGAGGGGTCGGGTTCCGAAAAGCAGAGGTTCAATTTTTGTGTGAACCTCTGCTTTAAATGTAAGATTCTGCCTCGCTCTCTGTGGCGTGACGTATCGACTGGCCATGCGCAGTTCGTCGTATGCATTTTTTGACGAGAGGCAAGCCACGGGAGCGCGCGGAAAGAGAACACTGACGTAAGAGAGAACTCCACAGGGAACACTGACGTAAGGAAGAACTCTGCAGGTAACACTGACGTAAGGAAGAACCCCGCTGGCTTAATAACGTCAGCGGCAACACCGCATCCAGCCCCGCCCCCAACACACCCCTAGGCTGCTCTAGAGAAAGGGGGCAAGCGCCATGCATAAGCAGTGTATTTGTCAGGGAAGCTTGGATTGACACAGCGGTGCCAGCCGGAGGGCCAAGGTCTGTGCTTCCAGAGGGGGGCAGGGCCCTGAATAGCTATGTATGTGTAAGTGACCTACACTGCAGTTTAAGAAAGCCCATCAGAGATCCCGTTCCCAAGAGCTTGCAATCTATTAAAATGACATACAGTTTATCTATGTTTACTTTTTGTTCTTTTGACAAGTGTGCTTTAGATAGAGCATGTCAAGCCGTAGCTGTGCTCCCTGGGGATATGCTGATCGCCCATCCGTGCTGCTGCTGGAGGGAGCCCAGGTGACCATAAATGAGCCCTACAGACTTGGTCATGGTGAGTGACCAAGTGGTATATCCCCCACACCATCCCATACCCCACTCCATCTCCCCTGAGGACTTAGGACCCTCTAGGCCACTCACCTGGGGACTGGGACCCTCTAGGCCACTCACCTGTGGACAGGGACACCCATTTTCCCTGGGGACTGAGACCCCCTTCTCCCATGGGGACTGGGACACCTTCTCACCTGGGGACAGGGACCCCTTCTCACCCGGGGACTGGGATCCTCTCTCACCTGGGGACAGGACCTCCATCTCCCCTGAGGACAGGGAACCCACCTCCACTAAGAACAGGAACCTGATCACCCTGTGTGTGCCAAACTCACCTCCCTGCCCCTGTGTGTGCCAACCTCACCGTCCTGCCCGAACACCCTGTGTGTGTCAACCTCACCGCCCTGCCTGACATGTGTCCTGTGTGAGGGCCCTCCTGTGACAGCTGTTATCAGGACTTTAACCCACTTGGTGCTCCCCTACATGGATGTGCTCTCACTACACGACTGTATATAAGGGATGAAGGCCCAGAGACATGTCCAGGGTGCACAGAGGATACATGAGATAGATTATAAGGGATGAAGGCCCAGAGACATGTCCAGGGTACACGGAGGATACATGAGATAGATTAGAAGGGATGGAGGCCCAGAGACATGTCCAGGGTACACGGAGGATACATGAGATAGATTAGAAGGGATGGAGGCCCAGAGACATGTCCAAGGTACACAGAGGATACATGAGATAGATTATAAGGGATGGAGGCCCAGACACATGTCCAGGGTACACAGAGGATACATGAGATAGATTAGAAGGGATGAAGGCCCAGAGATATGTCCAAGGTACACAGAGGATACATGAGATAGATTTTAAGGGATGGAGGCCCAGAGACATGTCCAGGGTACACAGAGGATACATGAGATAGATTAGAAGGGATAAAGGCCCAGAGACATGTCCAAGCTAGACAGAGGATACATGAGATAGATTATAAGGGATGGAGGCACAGAGACATGTCCAGGGTACACAGAGGATACATGAGATAGATTAGAAGGGATGGAGGCCCAGAGACATGTCCAGGGTACACGGAGGATACATGAGATAGATTATAAGGGATGGAGGCCCAGAGCCATGTCCAGGGTACACGGAGGATACATGAGATAGATTAGAAGGGATGGAGGCCCAGAGACATGTCCAGGGTACACGGAGGATACATGAGATAGATTATAAGGGATGGAGGCCCAGAGACATGTCCAGGGTACACGGAGGATACATGAGATAGATTATAAGGGATGGAGGCCCAGAGACATGTCCAGGGTACACAGAGGATACATGAGATAGATTATAAGGGATGGAGGCCCAGAGACATGTCCAGGGTACACAGAGGATACATGAGATAGATTAGAAGGGACGGAGGCCTCCTCTGTGTACCCTGGACATGTCTCTGGGCCTCCATCCCTTTTAATCTTACAGTGCAAGGGGGAACTTTGTGAACCCTGATGAAAAGGGGAACACTGATGTAAAGGGCAATGCTGCAGACTCTGATGTAGTTAGGAACCCCTTACATCAGAGTTCCTCTTTAGATCATGCTCTGCATCATTTTTCTTTACATCTCAGTTCCTTTGCACTGCAAGGGGGAATCCTGCAGACTCTGATGTAAAGGGAAATGCCCGGCAAACGTTCCCTGGACCCCAAACTTGGCCAGTGAATACCTGAAGAGCATCCCCACAGCCTCCCGGTATCGGTGTATTTTTAAGACCCATAGAACCGGAGAGCGCCGCGCATGTCTTTGCCAGTGTTTTTTGAGGGGTCCACTGGTCCCCGAAAGTGGAGGGGGGTGCCATTCTGTAGAAAAGGCCTGAAATATTCAAATGAGACCTACTGGAGCCTTCCCTGGTGAACCGGGTCTAAGCTACACCGTTTCAAAGTGACATTTTCCGGTTACCGGAGAGTTCCAGTTGGGGTACCAGGCCCCGGTTCGGTGTGGGGGTACCCATAGAGTGTCTCTACATCACCCCTAAGCTTTGTAATTTTGTGACCCATGGTCAGGGAGCCCCAGTACCGTGAAGATAGTCAACATTGTGGCCCTGGTAAATCCCCAGTAAAAGGTCCCCGAACCACAAAATTTTTATGAGGTGCAGCTGTGCTATCTGGGAAAAAGGGGTGCAAGTTTAGTGTTGCTAGCCCATTTGGTCATCGAATGGTTGAGCGATAAGTGAAATTCGCCACAATTTGGCCTGATTTTCCCATAGACTCCTATGTTAAATGAGGGGCCTAATTTGGGGAGTCGGTACCGGCCTTTCTTTGGTTCTCTGGACCCGAAATTTCTTCCACGTGTAGCCATGGCCCCCCCGTACAAGTGTGCCAAGTTTAGTGTGATTTGACTAGGTGGGTCCTCTGAAACCGGAGCTCAAACTTGCCCCAATATCGGCAGTTTTTCCCGTAGGCGGCAAAGTGAAGCGAGGGGTGCTGTCTTTGAGAGACAGTTACGGGCCAACTGTATGGTCTAGGAACCCCAAATTTGAATCACAAGTAGTGCATCATTGTCCCTACAAGTGTGCCAAGTTTGGTGTTCCTAACACTAACCCCAACAGCCAAGGAAATATCAGCCCCCCAATTTGACTGAGTTTCCCATAGACTCCAATGTTAAACGTGCGGTTTCTACCGGTTGACCTTTTGGGGTGCCACCGGCCCGCCAAACGTTTCCTGGACCCCAAACTTGGCCAGTGAGTACCTGAAGAGCATCCCCACAGCCTCCCAGTGTTGCTGTATTTTTACGACCCACAGAACCAGAGAACACCACGCACGTCTTTGCCGGTGTTGTGTGAGGGGGCCACCAGTCCCCGAAAGTCAATGGAGGTGCCATACGGTGAAAAAGGCTTGACATATTATAATGAGACCCCCCTGAGCATTCTACGGTTAACCGGATCCGAGCTACACTGTTTCAAAGTGCCATTTTCCGGTTACCGGAAGGTTCTGGTTGGGGTACCGGGCACCGGTTTTGTGTGGGGGTACCCATAGAGTGCTTCTACATCACCCCCAAGTTTTGTAATTTTGTGACCGATGGTCAGGGAGCACCGGTACCGTGAAGACGGTCAACATTGTGGCCACGGTAAAGGGTTCCCGAACCGCCAAACTTTTAGGAGGTGTAGCTGTGATGTCTGGGGAAAAGGGGTGCAAGTTTGGTGTCGCTAGCCCATTTGGTCGTCGAATGGTTTAGCGATAAGTCAAATCCGCCACAATTTGGCCTGGTTTTCCCATAGACTGCCATGTTAAGTGAGGGGCCTATTTTTGGGAGTCGGTAGCGGCCTTCCTTCGTTTCCCTGTACCCAAAATTTTTTGCACTTGTAGCCATGGCTCTCTCCTACAAGTGTGCCGAGTTTAGTGTGATTTGACTCTGTCGGTCCCCGGAAACCTGAGCTCAAAGTCGCCCCAATATCGGCAGTTTTTCCCCTAGCCGGCAAAGTGAAGCGAGGGGTGCTATCTTTGAGAGAAGGTTACGGGCCAACCGTAGCGTCTAGAAACCCCAAATTTGAATCACATATAGTGCATCGTCTCCCCTACAAGTGTGCCAAGATTGGTGTTCCTAACCCCAACAGCCAAGGAAATATCAGCCCCCCAATTTGACTGAGTTTCCCATAGACTCCAATGTTAAACGTGCGGTTTCTACCGGTTGACCTTTTGAGGTGCCACTGGCACGCCAAACTTTCCCTGGACCCCAAACTTGGCCAGTCAGTACCCGAAGAACATCCCCAAAGCCTCCCAGTGTCGGTGTATTTTTAAGACCCATAGAACCAGAGAGTGCCACGCACGTATTTTCCGGTGTTTTGTGAGGAGTCCACCGGTCCCCGAAAGTCGAGAGGGGTGCCATTCTGTACAAAAGGCCTGATATATTCAAATATGACCTACCGAAGCCTTCCCTGGTGAACCGGCTCCGAGCTACACCGTTTCAAAGTGCCATTTTCCGGTTACCGGAGGGTTCCGGTTGGGATACCGGGCCCCGGTTTGGTGTGGGGGTACCCATAGAGTGCTTCTACATCACCCCCAAGCTTTGTAATTTTGTGACCCATGGTCAGGGAGCACCGGTACCGTGAAGACGGTCAATATTTTGGCCCCGGTAAACCCCCGGTAAAAGGTCCCAAACCTCCAAATTTTTATGAGGTGTAGCTGTGATATCTGGGAAAAAGGGGTGCAAGTTTGGCTTCGCTAGCTCGTTCGGTCGTCGAATGGTTGAGCGATAAGTGAAATCCGCCACAATTTGGCCTGGTTCCCCTATAGACTCCCATGTTAGGTGAGGGGCCTATTTTGGGGAGTCGGTACCGGCCTTCCTTCGGTTCCCTGGACCCGAAATTTCTTGCACGTATAGCCATGGCTCTCCACTACAAGTTTGGGGTCCAGGGAACGTTTGGCGGGCCGGTGGCACCCCAAAAGGTCAACTGGTAGAAACCGCACGTTTAACATTGGAGTTTATGGGAAACTCAAATTGCATGGCTGATATTTCCTGGGCTGTTGGGGTTAGGAATACCAAACTTGGCACACTTGTAGGGAAGACGATGCACTACTTGTGATTAAAATTTGGGGTTCCTAGACGGTTGGTCCGTAACCATCTCCCAAAGACAGCACCCCTCGCTACACTTTGCCGCCTAGGGGAAAAACTGCCGATATTGGGGCGACTTTGAGCTCCAGTTTCTGGGGACTCACCAGGTCAAATCACACCAAGCTTGGCACACTTGTAGTGGAGCGCCATGGCTATATGTGCAAGAATTTTGGGTCCAGAGAACCAAAGGAAGGCCAGTACCGACTCCCCAAAGTAGGCCCCTCACTTAACATGGGAGTCTATGGGAAAATCAAGCCAAATTGTGGCGAATTTCACTTATCGCTCAACCATTCAACGACCGAATGAGCTAGCGACACCAAACTTGCACCCCTTTTTCCCAGATATCACAGCTACACCTCATTAAATTTTGGAGATTTGGGGACCTTTTACCGGGGGTTTACCGGGGCCAAAATGTTGACCATCTTCACGGTACCGGTGCTCCCTGACCATGGGTCACAAAATTACAAAACTTGGGGGTGATTTAGAAGCACTCCATGGGTAACCCCACACCAAACTGGGGCCCAGTACCGTAACCTTCCGGTAACCGGAAAATGGCACTTTGAAACAGAGTAGCTCGGATCTGGTTAACCCTAAAAAGCTCAGGGGGGTCTCATTATAATACTTCAAGCCTTTTCCACCGTATGGCACCCCCTCGACTTTCGGGGACTGGGGGCCCCCTCACACAACACCGGCAAAGAGGTGCGTGGCGCTCTCCGGTTCTATGGGTTTTAAAAATACAGCGACATGGGGAGGCTGTGGGGCTGCTCTTCAGGTACTCGCTGGCCAAGTTTGGGGTCCAGGGAACGTTTGGCGGGCTGGTGGCACCCCAACAGGTCAACCGGTAGAAATCGCACGTTTAACATTGGAGTCTATGGGAAACTCAGTCAAATTGGGGGGCTAATATTTCCTCAGGTGTTGGGGTTAGGAACACCAATCTTGGCACACTTTTAGGGAAGACGATGCACTATTTATGATTCAAATTTGGGGTTCCTAGATCCTACGGTTGGCCCGTAACCGTCTCCCAAAGACAGCACACCTCGCTTCACTTTGCAGCCTAGGGGAAAAACTGCCGATATTGGGGCAACTTTGAGCTCCGGTTTCCGAGGACCCACCGAGTCAAATCACACTAAACTTGGCACACTTGTAGGAGAGAGCTATGACTAAAAGTGCAAGCAATTTCGGGTACAGGGAAACGAAGGAAGGCCGCTACCGACTCCCCAAAATAGGCCCCTCACTTAACATGGGAGTCTATGGGAAAACCAGGCCAAATTGTGGCGGATTTGACTTATTGCTGAACCATTCGATGACCGAATGGGCTAGCGACACTAAACTTGCACCCCTTCTTCCCAGATAGCGCAGCTGCACCTCATAAAAATGTTGAGGTTCGGGGACCTTTTACCGGGGATTTACCGGGGCCACAATGTTGACCATCTTCACGGTACCGGTGCTCCCTGACCATGGGTCACAAAATCACAAAGCTTGGGGGTGAAGTAGAGACACTCTATGGGTACCCCCACACCCAAACGGGGCCCGGTACCCCAACCAGAACCTTCCGGTAACCGGAAAATGGCACTTTGAAATGGTGTAGCTCGGACCCGGTTCACCGGGAAAGGCTCCGGTAGGTCTCATTTGAATATTTCAGGCCTTTTCTACGAATGGCACCCCCTTCCACTTTAGGGGACCAGTGGACACCTCACAAAACACCGGCAAAAACGTGTGCGGCGCTCTCTGGTTCTATGGGTCGTAAAAATACAGCGACACCAGGAGTCTGTGGGGATGCTCTTCAGGTACTCACTGGCCAAGTTTGGGGTCCAGGGAACGTTTGGCGGGCCGGTGACACCCCAAAAGGTCAACCGGTAGAAAACGCACGTTTAACATTGGAGTCTATGGGAAATTCAGTCAAATGTCCTCAGGTGTTGGGGTTAAGAACTTAACACACGTGTAGGGGAGACAATGCTCTACATGTGATCCAAATTTGGGGTTCCTAGACGCTACGGTTGGCCCGTAACCATCTCCCAAAGACGGCACCCCTCGCTTCACTTTGCCTCCTAGGGGAAAAACTGCCGATATTGGGGTGACTTTGAGCTCCGGTTTCTGGGGACTCACCAAGTCAAATCACACCAAACTTGGCACACTTGTAGGGGGGAGCCATGGCTACACGTGGAAGAAATTTCGGGTACAGGGAACCAAAGGTAGGCCGGTACCGACTCCCCAAATTAGGCACCTCGCTTAACATGGGAATCTATGGGAAAATCAGGCCAAATTGTGGCGAATGTCACTTATCGCTCAACCATTCGAGGACCGAATGGGCTAGTGACACTAAACTTGCACCCCTTCTTCCCAGATAGCACAGCTGCACCTCATAAAAATTTGGAGGTTCGGGGACCTTTTACCGGGGATTTACCGGGGCCACAATGTTGACCATATTCACAGTACCGGTGCTCCCTGACCATGGGTCACAAAATTACAAAACTTAGGGGTGATGTAGAAGCATTCTAAAGGGTACCCCCACACCAAACCGGGGCCCAGTACCCCAACCGGAACCTTACAGTAACTGGAAAATGGTAATTTGAAACGGTTAAGCTCGGATCCGGTTAACCCTAGAAAGCTCAGGGGGGTCTCATTATAATATTTCAAGCCTTTTCCACGGTATGGCACCCCTCTCGACTTTAGAGGACTGGTGGCCCCCTCACACAACACCGGCAAAGACGTGCGTGCCGCTCTCTGGTTCTATGGGTCTTAAAAATACACCGACACTGGGAGGCTGCTCTTCGGGTACTCCCTGGCCAAGTTTGGGGTCCAGGGAATGTTTGGCAGGCCGTTGGCACCCCAAAGGGTCAACCGGTAGAAACTGCAAGTTTAACATTGGAGTCTATGGGAAACTCGGTCAACCTGGGGGGCTATTTCCTCAGATGTTGGGGTTAGGAACACCAATCTTGGCACACTTCTAGGGGAGACGATGCACTACATGTGATCCAAATTTGGGGTTCCTAGACCCTACGGTTGGCCCGTAACCGTCTCCCAAAGTTGGCACCCCTAGGGCGGTAAAACCGGTTCTGCTACCCAGAAAATTCGGAGTTAGGTTATGGCCTCTAGCGGTCTGATGACTTTGAGGACTCCTATCTCCGGAACCCCAAATTTGGTGTGCCGACTCATGGGATCTAGATCTACAACATATCCAAAAATTGGACTCCTAGCTCAAACGGTTCGGAAGATGACTTTCCTGGAGCCCAAAAAATGCTTGAGTTTGAAAGTTAGGTCGACACAAAGCATGCATGGTGGTTCTGAAAAGTCATTTCGGGCACCTTTTGTTCCAGAAACCTCAAATTTGGACTGCAGCTAGGGGGCCTCTATGAACCCCCAACTACAAAGTTTGAAGTTCCTGTGACCTACAGTTCCAGAGATATGGGCGGTAAAGCGAAAAGTTCAGACCGGCCATGGGGCACCAAGGGACCGGTTCCGATCTCGCTGCCCCCTCGGCCTTGGTGGACACCATGGGTCGGTCCCCTTTGGAAGTCCATATCTCCCCCATACTTTGAGCTAGAGACCCCAAATTTGGCAGGTCAATATGGTCTTCCAAAGGGGACCGACCCACGGTGCCCACCAAGGCCGAGGGGGCAGCGAGATCGGAACCGATCCCTTGGTGCCCCATGGCCGGTCTGAACTTTTCGCTTTACAGGTCCATATCTCCGGAACCGTAGGTCACAGGAACTTCAAACTTGGTAGTTGGGGGTTCATAGAGGCCCCCTAGCTGCAGGCCAAATTTGAGGTCTCTGGAACGAAAGGTGCCCGAAATGACTTTTCTGAAAACCACCATGCATGCTTTGTGTCGACCTAACTTTCAAACTCAAGCATTTTTTGGGCTCCAGGAAAGTCATCTTCTGAACCGTTTGAGCTAGGAGTCCAATTTTTGGATATGTTGTAGATCTAGATCCCATGAGCCAGCACACCAAATTTTGGGTTCTGGAGATATGAGCCCTCAAAGTCATCCGACCGATAGACGCCAGAACCTAAATCTGAATTTTCTGAGTAGCAGAACTGGTTTTACCGCCCTAGGGATGCCGTCTTTGGGAGATGGTTACGGGCCAACCGTAGGGTCTAGGAACCCCAATGTGGACCACATGTAGTGCATCGTCTCCCCTACAAGTGTGCCAAGTTTGGTCTTCCTAACCCCAACAGCCGAGGAAATATAAGCCCCCCAAGTTGACTGAGTTTCCCATAGACTACAATGTAAAATGTGCGGTTTCTACCGGTTGACCTTTTGGGGTGCCACCGGCCCGCCAAACGTTCCCTGGACCCCAAACTTGGCCAGTGAGTACCTGAAGAGCATCCCCACAGACTCCTGGTGTCGCTTTATTTTTACGACCCATAGAACCAGAGAGCGTCGCGCACGTTTTTGCCGGTGTTTTGTGAGGGGTCCACTGGTCCTCAAAAGTGGATGCCATTCTGTAGAAAAGGCCTGAAATATTCAAATGAGACCTACCGGAGCCTTCCCCGGTGAACCGGGTCCGAGCTACACCGTTTCAAAGTGGCATTTTCCGGTAACTGGAGGGTTCCGGTTGGGGTACCGGACCCCGGTTTGGTGTGGGGGTACCCATAGAGTGTCTCTACATCACCCCCAAGCTTTGTAATTTTGTGACCCATGGTCAGGGAGCACCGGTACCGTGAAGACGGTCAACATTGTTGCCCCGGTAAATCCCCGGTAAAAGGTCCCCGAACCTCCACATTTTTATGAGGTGTAGCTGTGATATCTGTGAAAAAGGGGTGCAAGTTTGGTGTCACTAGGCCATTCGGTCGTCGAATGGTTGAGCGATAAGTGAAATCCGTCACAATTTTGCCTGGTTTCCCCATAGACTCCTATGTTAAGTGAGGGGCCTATTTGGGGAGTAGGTACTGGCCTTCCTTTGGGTCTCTGGAGCTGAAATTTCTTGGACGTATAGTCATGGCTCTCCACTATAAGTGTGCCAAATTTGGTGGGATTTCACCCAGTGGGTCCCCAGAAACCGGAGCTCAAAGTCGCCCGTTTTTTCCCCCAGGCGGAAAAATGAAGCGAGTGGCCCACTTTGGGGATTCCGTGCCGGCTGCCCTTTAGTTCCCTGGACCCGAAATTTTTTCCATCTGCAGCCATGGGTCTTCCCTATAAGTGTGCCAAGTTTGGTGGGTTTTCATGGAGTGGGTCCCTGGATACAGGAGCTCAAAATATCTCCCGAGCCTCTCCTACACTCCTACACTGTTTTCTCTTTCTGCCAGCGGAAAAATGAAGCAAGCGGCTCACTTTCGGGAGTCGGTACCGGCTGCCGTTCGGTTCCCTGGACCCAAAATTTCTACCACATACAGCCAGCAGTGTTCCCTAAAAGTGTGCCAAGTTTGGTGGGTTTTCATTAGGTGGGTCCCCGGGAATCAGAGCTCAAAGTATCTCCTCTAGCCTGTCCTACACTGTGCCTCTCCACTGTGTTCTGTGACTCCCGTCGGAAAATGCATCCGACGAACTGCGCATGTGCAGTCTTACGTCATGCCAGCTGATAGGGGAATCAGCTGGTGTGACGTAGTGGATGCATTATTCGACAGGAGGCACTAATCGACAAGACACCGGCTAAAGTGAGGGGAACCACCACCGATAATCAGAAGGCTTACCAAGAGAACATACGTTCTATGAGTCAAACAGGCTTGTGTTGTATGGACAACAAATGTAGATGGACGCTTGGAATCTCCAAATCACTGGACCAGGAGCACCCGGCTATCCACAAGATGGGGGGTGTCATTTAGTAGATCATATAAGTGCTTTAACCACTTCCATACCCGGCCATAGTAAAAGGACATCCTCTACTTTTAAGGGGGATATCTGAATGATGCCTGCAGCTAGATGCATCATTCAGATATCATTCTTTGCAGCCGGCGATTCTGTGCACAATAAGAACGATCATAGCGGCAGTTCCGCCGCTTGATCGTTCTTCTAGGCGACGGGGGGACGTCCCCCCCTTCCCACTGCCATCTGGTGCTTCTCCGGGCTCTCCCGTGCCATCGGGGGCCCGGAGAAAGAATCGGCCGGATGAGGACGATAGAGATGACTGGTGACCAGATGGTCACCAGTCATCTCTATGACTGTCAGTGGAAAATAAACGAAGCCGCGATCGCGGCTGTCAGCATGAGATCGGTGAATTTTTTTCCCCCGATCTCATGCTTTCCAGCCAGGAGGAGAGATGTGGAGTCTTTTTGACCCCACATCTCTCCATAAAGAGGACCTGTCACACAGATTCCTATTACAAGGGATGTTTACATTCCTCTTAATAGGAATAAAAGTGATCAAAAAAAAAAAAAAAAAAAGTGTACAAATAAAAAAAAAAAATGTAAACCCCCCTGTCCCAGGTAGCTCGCGCTCAGAAGCGAATGCACACGTAAGTCCCGCCCACATATGTAAACGCTGCTCAAACCACACATGTGAGGTATCGCCGCGTGTGTTAAAGCATGTGCAACAATTCTAGCACTAGACCTCCTCTGTAACTCTAAACTGGTAACCTGTAAAAAATTTTAAAACGTCGCCTATGGAGATTTTTAAGTAATGAAGTTTGGCGCCATTCCATGATTGTGCGCAATTTTATAGCGTGACATGTTGGGTATCTGTTTACTCAGCGTAACATCATCTTTCACATTATACAAAAAAATTGGGCTACCTTTACTGTTTTGTTATTTTTTTAATTCATGAATTAAATTAATTTTTTTTTAAATTAAATTAAATTTTTTTTCCAAAAATGCGTTTGAAAAATTATTGCGCAAATATCGTGTGAGATAAAAAGTTGCAATGAAAGCCATTTTATTCCCTAGGGTGTCTGCTAAAAAAAACATATATAATGTTTGGGGGTTCTGAGTAATTTTCTAGCAAAAAAATGATGATTTTTACATGAAGGAGAGAAGTGCCAGAATAGGCCCGGTATTGAAGTGGTTAAAAACAAATGGCGGCAGTGGAGTGCTTTCCGACGCATTTCGTCTCCTTGGACATTGTCCAAGCCATCAATGGCTGGAGCAAGGAGAGGGGTCCCTCGACCTGGAGGAGTTTCAGGAACTTTGTCACAGGTAGGGGACAATGGATGTGGACCTGTTGGCATCTTGGTTCAGCAACACTGGGTAAGAACATTGCCATGTCCAGGGATCTTTTGGATTTTGCAGTAAACTATCTGGTGATTCTGAGATCAATTTCACCTGATGTATGCTTTTACACTTTACTTCTATGACTGCTCCACAGATTAAGGTTGTGGGGTATTATGGCGATTCTTGTGGCACCAAACTGGCCCAGGAGGACTTGGTACTTGGACGATCTCCAGCTTGTGTTGCTTTTGGACGTCCCAGTCACATATGCCTACGCCTGTACTTTGATTGGGCATAAAAGTAAACAGATTATTTATTATCTGTCAGTAGGAGGGGATTATATGGGGGTCCTAAATGTTTGGTTTGCCGGTGTCCAATTACCTGAAGGTAGTAGCAAATAACCCAGTCATCTGCGACTAAGCATGTGCCTCGCACTGTACACCAAACTGATTTTACAGGCAAGTCTAAAATTTTATTTATTTTTTTAACATAGAAAACTGACGGCAGAAAAAGGCTGAGTAGTCAATGGTCTGCCCATTTTATAAATTTTTTTTTTTTTTTACTAACCTTATTGTCTGACTATAGATTTATGTTTTTTCCAAGCATGTTTGAAGCCGTTTATTGTTGTCCATCTCACTACCTCTGTAGTTTATTCCATTTGTCAAATCGGTAAAATAATACTTTCTAAGATTCGTTTTGAACTTTTCTTCAGTTGGTTTGAGGTCATGTGTTTTTGATTTTGGTTTCATATTAAGACTGCTTTCCTGAACCTTATTCACTCCATCATGTCTCCCCTTTCCCTTCTTTCCTCCAGACTGTACATATTAAGTTCCCGAAGTCGCTCTCGATATTTTGTGTGTGTTTGTTTTTTTGTTTTTTTTGTTTTTTTTTCCTCTGTCAAAACTGGGCAACTCAAACAAAGCATGTGATATATAAAAGTGCAAGCAGGGGTTACTTTCAGTGGAACCTGCATGTTGAAACTGTTTCAGCGATCTAGATAGTTTGAAGATACATGGAAATTTTGACTTTGTAATGTTGAGCTTAGCCCCACTGTCCTTTTTAACGTGATGGGCAGCATTGCCAACCAATGGAGAATGTTCTGAGATGGAAGGCGTGTAGCGGAACTTGATTTTATCACGAAAAGCTATTTTTGACCTGTAAATTCAATTTTTTTTGGATGCTGATTATTTGAACTTTGTTTTTCATTGAACTTTGCATTGTTTCAACGTAGACTTTGCATTGTAGAAATACCATATTTCACCATTAGATGGTGCATGCAAAATGTTGAATTGCAGCTCTTGTTCATGGCACATTTATAAATAAAAAGGACACGTGACCTGATGAAGTGTCTTATATCCACACATAATCGGGTAAACACATGGAAGTACCTGCGTTTCTGCTATAGCTTTTTCATTTTTACAAATACGGTAAATTTTATATTGTAAATAAGTTACAAAAAAAACTAAAATAGGGGTTCTGATATATAAGGCCCCTTTCACACGGACGGATAGAATTGTGCTTTTAGCTGCGTTTTCTACCGCAGCTAAATGTACACAATGCTTTCCTATGGCCCCCATTCACACACTGCGTTTAGCTGCGTTTTCATTACATGCAGTTTGGTGCGGATAGAAAAAATAGAATTGACTGCGTCCAGGAGCGATTTAGCGCAGCTATTCACACATAACCGCAGGTAATCGCACTGCACTGTGTAAGCTGCGGATAGCAGCGCCGAGCTGGCTTGTTCATCGGGAAAGGAAATGTTTTTTTCCTTTCCCAATGAGCGAACAAGCACGGGGATCCGACTTAGATCCCCGCCAATGCCAGGCACTGTTTGGTATGAATCTTGAAGGGGAACTCCACGCCAAATTTTAAATAAAAAACCGGCATGGGTTCCAAGAGCATACCAGGCCCTTCAGTCTGGTATGGATTTTAAGGGGAACCCCTAAGCCGAAAAACGGTGTGGGGGTCCCCCTCAAAATCCATACCAGACCCTTATCCGAGCATGCAGCCCGGTAGGTCAGGAAAAGGGGGGGCGCTCGCTCGTCCCCACCCCCTTTCCTGACCGACCGGGCTGCCTGCTCGGATAAGGGTCTGGTATGGATTTTGTGGGGGACCCCCACGCTGTTTTTCGGCTTAGGGGTTCCCCTTAAAGTTCATACCAGACCGAAGGGCCTGGTATGCTATTGAAGGGGAACCCATGCCGTTTTTTTATTTAAAATTTGGCGTGGAGTTCCCCCTCAAGATTCATACCAAACAGTGCCTGGCATTGGTGAGGATCCAAGTTGGATCCCCGTTCAATACGAGGTCAGTACCCTGTCGGTTACTATGGAAAAGGCAAACCGCAGCTAAACGCAACCGCAGCTAAACGCAACCGCAGCTAATCGCAACCGCAGCTAATCGCAACCGCAGCTAATCGCACTGTACAAATGCAGCTGATCGAAGTGCCTGGAGTCTTGAATTTCACAGGAAAAAAAAACATGCTTTTAACTGCGGCAGAATAGCCGTCCGTGTGAAAGGCGCCTAAGGCAGTTCTTGGTAGGGCTGTACAGTAAAGATTGTTGAATAATGGTAAAGGTATTTTTCTAAGCACTAATGAGGGTGGGATGCCTTTAAAGGACTTCTACCAAAGGAACAGTTGTCTTAAAAAATAAAAAAGCCCTTTTGCTTGCCTACATTTGCCAAGTCCCAAATCTATCTTCTGGACTGCAGAGTGGGAGGGTCCTTCTTGACCACCTCAGTCTCTTGGTGACACTTCATATTAGCAGGGTCTTTTCAGGAAGACCACAGTGTGAGGATGATGATGTGGGAAACAGTGGCAGGTCCAGATTAGATCACTGGCCTTTACTCCTGGATATGGCATCTAATGTGAGGGTTATTGGTTATAATGGGTGTTTTTATTGTAAAGTGTTTATTAACCTTTTGCCAACCGCCAGCAGTACATTTACTGCTGGCGAGTGGCATGCCCAAGGCACTACGGCGTACCTGTATGTCGTATTGTGTTTCCTGGTTTAGAGGCGCGCATGCACGCTCACCCTGCTGACCTGTGCTGTGATTGGACACATGACAAGTTTGTCGTCAAGTTACAACCAATCATTTAGGCTGTATACCTTCCGATCGGCTGTGGCCAATCACAGCACAGAGATCTGTGTGTTTGTAAACACAGCACACAGATCTGGCTGGATTTCTCCCCTGCTTTCAGTTATCATTCAGAACTGAAAGCAAGGAAAGACTCCAGCTAGATGATCAGTTGGTAAAAGCAGCACACATACACTTGCATACACTTTTTAGGCACACAGTGGTTGTTAAGCCACTATCTCATCTTTATATAATCCCCTCTGTCAGATAAAAAGCTGTATCCTAGTGCCTGTGCTTTATAAAAAATGATTTCTACCTGTTTTCACAGCATCTCCCAGCGATCACGTGACTCAAGGCTCTGTTCTTGCCATCAGACGGGGCCAAGATTCCCCTGCTGACTTCAGCCGGGGAGGAGAGAAATCTGCTTTTTTCTTTTTCTTTTTTTTTTTTTTTTTTTTTTATAAAGCGCCAACATTTGGATACAGCTTTTTATCTGACCGAGGAGATGATATAAAGATGAGATGGTTTTGAAGCAGCAGGGAGGGAAGCACAGCAGCGCTAGTGAGAGCTGACAGGCAGGGAGGGGAGGGGGGAGGAGGACAAAGGGAGACGGAGGATAGCTGCCGATGATGGAGGAACGTACTCTGACCGGGTGGTCAGCGTACAGAGGGGAGGGGAGGGTAGAAACTGACAGTATCAGCCAGGTATTTCAGGTGTTACAGGGGGCCTTATAACACAGCACAAGCACTGTGCTGTATAACATTTAAAGAGCAGGATCCATTTTTTTGGGGTTAACAAATGCTTGAACCCCATGATTGCTTTACGGTCACCCAGCCAGTGTCCTTAATACAGTATTATCACTGTATTTGTGTCACTAGCAACGCCAGTGTCAGTCAGTTAGTGTTTCTCGCAGCCAGTTAGTGCCAGATTGCCCGCCAAACTATCACAGTCACACTAAGTCACTGATCACCATTACTAGTATAGTGTGTATGGATTAGTATCTTGATCACCATCAGAACTATACTAGTGCCCCCAAAACACAGTGTTGGCAGTATCAGCCCTGATTACTGCCAGCACTTGCGACATTTATGAAGAAATTAAATTTTATTGGATATGTTTTATATCCATAAAAAATCTTTTTTCTTTTTTTTTCAAAATTTTAGGTTATATAATAAATAATCCTATGGCGATCAAATACCACCAAATGAAAGGTCTATTTGTGAATTTTGTTTTCGTTAACAATGTTTATAATAAGAAAAGCAAAGCAGCATCTGCCTCCCTCTAGACTGGCCTTATCCTTCAGACTGTGTGAGACAAATTTTGTGAATTAATACAGCACTTCTAGTAAGCAGTCTGCAGCTGCTCTCTCTTCCTGTGCCCAGTTGCTCTTTGGTTTCTGAGTGGAGTATCGGCGAGGCATCCATCATATGAAAGTACAAGCAATCATCTGACAGCTCTTCTTGTTATTCAACCCAACGCCCTGATGACACCATCAGTGTTATCCAGTGATTGGAATCAGGAGTGTGCAGGAAATGCCACATAATGTGTGAAATGCTCTGCCATGCTTCTTAGTGAATTATATGCTAAAGGTTAATTTGTTGCTTTGCCAGGTTAAACTATGCAAATGAATTGAACTCCCCTAATGTTATCCTATGTGTCCATGCACACATGGACACTTTTATCAGTTTATTAGTACGGAAGTTTAGAGGATGTTTTCTGAACGTCCTAAAATCATGTTCATCAGAGGACATTTTGACAACAAAAAAACGCTGAACGCTGTTAACCACTTCCGGATCATCCACTGTACATCTACTGCGGCAGGGCGGCTGCTCTGCGCCAGATCATGTACCTTGTACGTGGTCCCGCACTTCTGGGTCTGGGGCGTGCATGTTCGCCGACGGCGACCTAATCCCGCTATGATTAGACACAATGGGAGCTGATCTGTCCACCGGTACCCACCGATCATTAGGCAGAGTCAGAACTGTGATCTGCCTATATAAACAAGTCAGATCGCCGTTCTGTCAGTGGGGAAGGCATTGATCCCATTTTCCTGGAGCAGGTACATAGATCAATGCCTTCCCCTAGTAAAAGCAACTCCCACACAGTACACAAACACTGGCTAGGCACACAGTTAAAGCTTTGATTGCCCCCCTGAGGTTTACCCCTTCCCAGCCAGTGTCAGTACAGTGACAGTGCATATTTTTACCAATGGTTCCCAACTGTCCACCGCAGTATTGCAGTCCTGCTATATGTCAATTATCGGCACTGTTAATGGTAAAAAAAAAAATAATAAAAACTAAATATTACATAGTTTGTAGACAGTGTAACTTTTGGGCAAACCAATCAATATACACTTATTTTTTTTTTTTACCAAAAATATGTAGCAGAATATATATTGGCCTAAATTGATGAAGACTTTTTTTTTTATTGAATGTTTTATAGCAGAAAGTAAAAAATATTGTCCCCCCCCCCTCCCCCAAATTGTCAGCCTTTGTTTATAGTGCAAAAAAAAAAAAGCAGTTCATTAAGTACCACCAAAAGAAAGCTCTATTTGTGGGGGAAAAAGACATAACTTTTGGTTGTGTACAATGTCGCACGACCGCGCAGTTGTCAGTTAAAGTAACGCAGTGCCGTATCGCAAAAAATGGCCATGTCATTAAAGGGGGAGGGGATTCTTCCAGAGGGCAAATGGTTAAACTTTGGTCAATGAAATAAATGCCCAAAGCCAAACGTTGCTAAACTTGCTTAAACTGGTTTGAAAAAATGTAGCTTAGGTGAGTTTATAACACTGATTTTCTCCTGTCAGGATAAACAACATTTACAGGAAACCAGTAGTTTCTGTCTCCGGACTAACAACAAAAAATGGGGGCAGATAGGAAACGCACTGCGCAATGCGGCAGCATAAATCTGGGCTGTTATGGCAGGCAAAGTTTTGACATTCTTGTGTGTCTGTCATCATACCCCCCTCTGATGTTAGGATAAAAAGCAGACAAACCTGCTGCAGGTAGAAAGTTGCCTACACAACCCACTGTGCTTGTACATAGTGATTAAAATTGTATTCCTATTGGCCAATAAGATGGTCCATTATAGTGGGCATGGTGCTCAACTGCAAGCTCTGACCTTGCCAGGAAAAGTTAGAACAGCCATATCTGCAGGTTTCTGACAGTACTGCAGGAGACTTTTGTGACAAAGTGATGGGGACATTATTTCCTTCTACAGCAGGGATTCATGATTTTTGTATAGCACATTATTAAAGAACAAAACTTTCCTGTATGGGGGAGGCCACCTTCAGTATATATGTAGAAGTGCAGTGGGCTAGATGCCTGGGTACAGCAGTGTTTCTTCTACCTTTTCCTTCCAAACAAAGGAGAGGCAAAAAAGTGATTTAGGAGCACCAAAAATGTTAGATCCATCACCATTATTTACTTTGGTATTTATTGCTGCATGTCTACACAGAAAAGCCTGCGAGTAGTCACTTAGAGGAAGCAGTATTTCTTGGCCTATAATGTTGAGGTTTCAAATCCTCTTACTGTAATTTGCTGTTTGAGGTTTGAATGCAGGTATGAAAACTAAAGATGACACATACCTTTTATGAAGTTAAAGAAATCTTAACCAAAAACCAAAAATGGAATATATGGCTGTTTATCTGTCCTTGGCTGCATTGGTTTTATTCTTTTTAGGTTTTGCATTAAAAAAAAAGCTGAGTTTTGTAAGCACCCCAGTCAGTGTTATGGTTTGTCTCAACCTTTAACTGCTACATCTGCAGGACAGCGTGTTCTGTTGAAAATAAAATTTAATGCAGCCATCACATCTAAGGCCCCTTTTACACAGGCATTCGATCAGGTCCACCTGTCAGTTTTTCAGGCGGACCTGATCAGAAGTTCCCTAGCTCCCTGTGGACAGGTGGGTGTAAACAAACTTGTGTCCATGTACAAGTAGTAACAGACACAAATCTCCTTCGCTTGAGGGTGGGCCCATTGATATCTAGTAGACTGTACTTCCATTCTGGCTTTCATAGATAAGCCTTGTCTTGCTGCCCTCATTAGACTGGAACCACTGAAACAAAACAGAGGGCGTAACGACCTAGTGCATTATCCTAAGAACATAGCTTTATTAATGTAAAAAGTGGTATTATACTCAGAGTAACAGTTGTATCAAAAAGCTCATCACAACAAACTGCTCCATCCAGTCCACAGTACATTATAACGTGTGACAGGACAAACAGAGGGTCCAATAGGCTAACGCTTTTGGTTGACTAGCCTCTTAGCTGCTCTGAGGAAGAGGCGAGTCCTCGAAACGCGTTAGCCTATTGGATTCCCTTTTAGTCCCGTCACACGTTATGATGTACTGTAGACTGGATGGAGCTGTTCTTTGTGATGAGCTTTGATACAACTGTTACTCTACCACTTTTTACATTATTAAAGCTATGTTCTTGAGATGATGCATTAGGTCGGTGTGCCCTCTGTTTTGTTTTGTGGTTTTATTTGTGCCCATTTACACCTGCCTAATTCCCGGTCTCACCGGAGATGGCTTAATGTAAACAGACAGCGGAGTACATTTACATTGGGCAGCCCATAGAGCTTAGCAGAGTCTGACTGTGTCCACTCTGCATACACTGAAAGGGCACAGATGTGACATCCGTCCCGCTCAGCTCCGATCAGCAAGGGATATGATCAAGCTGGTAAGCTGCAATATAATGTTTGCTTTTGGCTTTAATACCTCTTTAACAATTTTCTCCCTCCTTTATGCCTTTGCATATATACACTGTTACCTTAAAGGATAAGTTTATCTTTTGAATCGT
Organism: Lithobates septentrionalis; assembly: GCA_037952835.1. Lineage (NCBI taxonomy): Eukaryota > Metazoa > Chordata > Amphibia > Anura > Ranidae > Lithobates > Lithobates septentrionalis. The sequence continues at coordinate 6,179,293 of JBBDGP010001481.1, read as the reverse complement.
GTGTACATGCTGCAGAGACCCCCCCCCCCCCCCCCAAAAAAAAAACAACTGCTCGGCCCACATGGCCATGGCATTCATCACAAGCTACAACTGCCATTGGCCATTGGGGCTGGCAGTTTGTAGTTATGAATGGACTGCGAGTTCGCTGATGAACTAGTTAATTCACAGGCCCTGCCGCTTGTAAACAGTCCACTTCCTGCCCCATAGCCAAACAGGAAGTGAGAGGAAATCCCTGCAAATTAAGGGAATTCCTTGGGGACCCCCAGGTCACCAGAACTAGTGCCCCCATTGGAAAATTTCCCCTCTATTACTTTTCAGGGGACAACCCAAAATTTGGGCTTATCTTTTTCTTTCACTTTTAATGATAATAGTAAACAGGACAAATAGAGAGGGTGGCTCTCCTTAATGTGGGCAACACAGGGATTCTAATCCCTCTCCTCTCTATCCAAAAAAGAAAAAAAACATTTTTACCTTTTTGTTATACTTTAATAACTTTCAGCCCGAGCGAAAAGTCACCAGTACAAATGAGAATGATTCTGCCCAGTGTGGACATGGTAGTTAAAAAAACAGGGATTCTAACCCTCATTCTCCTAACCCTAACCAACATTAATAAAAAAAAAATGTGTCTTGTAGCCCCCAGACTGTCTTGTAGTAATGTGCCAGTATGGGGTTTACTTTGCCTGCCGTCTATATTGTACAGTTAGCTGTCCGTGCCTGGCTAGCTGTACATTTGGGGATAACCTTTCTAGCAAGCAGGAAAAGAGATACACAGAAGACCGCTCTAGAATTCCATATATGCCTCCACGTGACAAATGTTGGTGTAGGTGAGAAAATGTGTGTGTATCTGTTGGAAACAGGACATGAATGTGGGGCAAGCACCACATGGAGGTGCACAAAGACTGGAATGTCCAACCTCAAGGCATCCAAGCTTCCCAACTAGCCACTGCAGATGTCACTGTAGGCAGTGCAGTAATACATGAGTTTTTTTAGTTGGGTAGGCAGAGCCTGATGAAGGGGTTCAGGGTCCCTAGTTCTCCCTCAGTTTTGCTTCCTTTGTGATTGACAGCAGGCAGTTGGGGATCCACAGCCTGCTATTGGTTCTAGAGTCCTCCCACAGCCCATCAGGCTCTGCCCACTATCGGCGTCACTGGTTGCTAGGAGCCTGTTTGCTGTGAAGCCAACAGTGTTTTTGATAACCAGTGAACGGGGTGGTGGTAGGGGTAGCAGAGCAAATAGTGTGAGCGCAGCCCCACATCAAGGAAGAAGTTTCCCAGAGTTGGACTTAAATAAATAAAAAAAAAATTCTGCATCAAGTTATCCTTTTCAGAAGTTTTTTTTTAATGTCTGTTGAGAATTTTAGAAATGAAAAAACTCCAATGTACTGTATTCAGTTTCTTTTTAGTCAGCTTGCTTAGTAGTAACAGCAGCCCATTCCAGATATTAGGTAAAAATAGTTTTCTGTAAGCTCAAGATCCGCTTCTCCACTTCCTGAGGCAGCTGTTTTAAGTATTGTCTGATTAGACCTTGGAACAGGAAGCTCACAGTTATATTTCAAACAATACTCTGTCTTTTTAACCAACCCTCTCTGCCAACAATCAACCCTCTCCGCCAACAATCCAGGACTCCTCGATGTTCTCTTCAGACATAACAATCTCGGCAAGCAACTAAACTAGCATATTGGACCCTTCTTATCCACTTATAGTGGCAGCAAGATTTTCCAAATGTCTTAACAGGATTTTGGCTTAGTGTTGCCATAGAAGCAATGAATAACGTCTATGTTCTATTAAAACTAGCGATAGTTGACCACGCAAGTAGTCAAATAAACCAAACAAATCTAGTTGTGAAAACCATTTTGCAAGCACACTAAGAGATATCCGCTTTGTCACGAATAACTAAAAATACTGTGCTGTGCTAAACCAAGTAATTCTGGTGCAAAGATTAGTAAAATGCCTAAAACTATCTAACCTTAAAAAAAAATACAAAACCTGTACAAGTGGACATTATTTTCACTTTTAAGTTAACGTCCATGTGATGTTCCATTCTTCACTTCACAATAAATCCATGCATCCTCCACCAGTGTAATAAATTGTCACCAACAATGAATGTATGGGGGCTTACCAGAGTTCTATGACCTTCTAAATGAATTAACTCGCATGAATAGAAGCTTCCTGGCACACTGCAGGACACGCGACTTAATAGTAGGATCAGATGCAAATCACCAAAAGATGTCAGATTCTTTTCACATTAAGGGTAACGAGGACTCCCAGAGGCAGTTGACAGGCCTTCCTCAGGGTGACCCATGGTCCAGATGATGTGAACCAGATACCACAATTTTTTTACATTCTCAAATTGTCATATTTGACGAAACCTGGTCAGGGCGAGGTGATTATACAGCAGAAATCTCTAAACTATGGCCCTCCAGAACTACACATCCCATGAGGCATTGTAAAACGCTTGACATTTACAGACATGACTAGGCATGATGGGAATTGTAGTTCCTGAACACCTGGAGGGCCATAGTTTGGAGACCCCTGTAAATATACAGCGATGTATCTGACTTTTTTCTCTTTAAGTGCAATTTCTAATTTTTAATAAAATTGTGATATCTGAACATCATCTTTGATATCAGAACAATCTGACATCTTTTGGTGGTTTTGCATCTGATCTACTTTTAACCACTTCCAGCCCAGTGCCAATTCTGGCATTCCTCTCCTACATGTAACAATCCTAATTTTTTTTGCTAGAAAACTATTCAGAACCCCCAAACATTTATAGAGAATCCTACAGAATAAAATGGTGATTGTTGCAATTTATGTCACACGGTATTTGCGCACCAATTTTTGGGGAAGAATACAGTTTAATGAATAATAAAGAAAAAAATGCAATATTTACCCCAATTCTTTTGTGTAATGTAAAAGATGTTATGCTGAGTAAATGGATACCTAACATGTCACGTTTTTAAAATTGCTAGAGAAAAAAAATTGGAGTTGTGCCAAACTTGGGTACTTAAAAACCTCCATGGGCTACGCTTTAACATTTTTACAGTATAAGTAGAAAAGGGTTATCTCCATCCCTATTATATGAAAAAAGGAGAGAAGTTGGGATTTTGAATGGGACGTGTAACACACAGGTGGTAAAATGAATACATGAAGGTACACATAAGACATAATACATTACAGGTATGAAGAGTATAAATAAGAGCTGATATGCATATTGTTGACATCCATTTGTAGATTCATGATTGCACAAAATTCCATAAAATTCATATATATGATCTGGATATAAACATATAATTGTGTAAAAAAACCATCTAAAAAGCTTGACACATTTAGTTGATGAAGCTCCACTTCCTCAGGAGAAAGCGCAGGATGCGTATCTGCAAAAAATTATATATAAGAATACTGATATAACCTGGTAGAAACTAAGGGGGGAAGAAATAACACCCCTAGCTTACTCACATATAAGCTCCAAAATTGATCATATGATGCTGAGAGTCGAAGAAGGATAGGTCCCTGTGATTATTGATTTAATTAGGAATTGCAGGCCTTATCTCACAATGCAAGCAGCATCATGCACTTTATAATTTACCGATTTTTTTTTTTTTAATTTAATTTTTTTAGACAAAACCTGAAGCTGCTGCAAGCACTAATCTGCATCACAATATGAACACCAATTCTTTTTCATTCCCCCTTCGAGTGTGGTGTGTATGGTGCCTTGGCTGTCCACAAGCTACGTCCCCACAGCTCCTGGCAGGGACCTTTTCTAAAAAGACAAAAAAAACCCTAGGTTACTAACATATCTGCTACAAAATTGGTTATGTGATGCTGAGAGTCAAAGAAGGCTGAGAATAGGCCCCTGCTGGGAGCTGTGGGAACGTAGCTTGCGGACAGCCAAGGCACCATACACACCACACTCTTGTGGGGGGGGGGGGGGAGAATGAAAAACAATTGGGATTTATATTGTTATACAGATTAGTGCTTGCAGCAGCTTCAGGTTTTGTATAAAAAATCAGTAAATTATAAAGTGCATGATGCTACTTGCATTGTGACATAAGGCCTGTGATTTCTCATTCAATCAGTAATCACAGGGGCCTGTTTTTCAGCCTTCTTCAACTCTCAGTATCATATGATCAATTTTGGAGCTTATACAATACCTTGCAAAAGTATTCATCCACTCTTGGCATTTTTCGTGTTTTGTTGCCTCACAACCTGGAATTAACATGTATTATTTGAGGATTTGCATCCTTTAATTTAGAGAACATGCCCACAACTTTAAAGATGTTTTTTTTTTTTTGTAAAGCAAACAACAAATAGGACAAAATCACAGAAAAAGTCAATGTCCATAACTCCCCCCCCCCCCCCCCCCCTAAAGTCAATACTTTGTAGAGCCACCTTTTGCGGCTATCCCAGCTCCGCTTTGGATAAGTCTCTATGAGTTTGCCACATCTTACCACTGGTATTTGTGCCCATTCCTCCTTGCAAATCTGCTCTAGCTCCTTCAAGTTGGATGGTTTGCACTTGTGAACAGCAATCTTTGAGTCTGACCACAGATTTTCTATTGGACTGAGGTCTGGGATTGGACTAGGCCATTCCAACACATTTTCATGTTTCCCCTTAAACCACTCAAGTGTTGCTTTAGCAGTGTGTTTGGGGTCATTGTCCTGCTGGAAGGTGAACCTCCGTCCTAGCCTCAAATCACACACAGAGTGGTACAGGTTTTGCTCAAGAATATACCTGTATTTAGCACCATCCATCTTTCCCTCAACTCTGACCAGTTTCCCAGTCCCGTCTGCTGAAAAACATTCCCACAGCATGATGCTGCCACCACCATGTTTCACTGTGGGGATGGTGTTCTTTGGGTGATGTGTTGTGTTTGCGCCAGACATAGCGTTTTCTTTGATGGCCAGGAAGTTACCTGACCAGCCTCACCTCACCTGACCAAAGCACCTTCCTCCATACATTTTGGGAGTCTCCCACATGCCTTTTCGCAAACTCCAAACGTGCCTTTTTGCTGAAAGTAATGGCTTTCTTCTGGCCACTCTGCCATAAAGCCCAACTCTATGGAGTGTACGGCTTATTGTCATCCTATGTACAGATACTCCAGTCTCTGCTGTGGAACTCTGCAGCTCCTCCAGGGTTATCTTAGGTCTCTGTGCTGCCTCTCTGATTAATGCCCTCCTTGCCCAGTCCATGAGTTTTGGTGTGCGACCGTCTCTTGGCAGGTTTGCTGTTGTGCCATGTTCTTTACATTTGGTTATGATAGATTTCATGGTACTCCTAGGGATCATCAAAGATGGATATTTTTTTATAACCTAACCCTGACTTGTACTTCTCAACAACATTGTCCCTTACTTGTTTGGAGAGTACCTTGGTCTTCATGGCAGTGTTTGGTTAGTGGTGCCTCTTACTTGGGTGTTGCAGTCTCTGGGGCCTTTCAAAAAGTTGTGTATATGTAATGACAGATCATGTGACACTTAGATTGCACACAGGTGGACATCATTTCACTAATTATGTGACTTCTGAAGGTAATTGGTTGCACCAGAGCTTTTTATGGGTTTTATAACAAAGGGGGTGAATACAATACGCACGTGCCAATTATCAGTTTTTTATTTCAGAAAAATTGTTTTATGTACCGTATATATTTTTCTAATTTTACTTCACCAATTTAGACTTTTGTGTTCTTATCCATCACATATAATTCAGATTAAAAAATAAAAAACATTGAACTAAAAGCTGTAATGTAACAAAATTTAGGTAAAAAGCCAATTAGGGTGATTACTTTTGCAAGGCACTGTATGTACTGTAAGTAACCTAGGGGTGTTTTTTCTTTTTCCTCCCTTTGTTTCTACCAGATTATATCGGTATTATTATATATATTTTTTGCAGATATACATCCTGTGCTTGCGTCTGAGGAAGTGGAGCTTCATCAACATAACACGTCAATCTTTTTTTAGATGCAGTTTTTTACACAATCGTATATATAATGAATTTTATGGAATTTTGTGCAATCATGAATTTACAAATTGATGGCAACAATATGCATATTGGCTCTTATTTATACTCTTCATATCTGTAACGTATTATGTTTTCTTATGTGTACCTTCATGAAAATGTGCCATCGTGCATTAATTTTACCATCTGTGTGTTACACGTCTCATTCAAAGTCCCAACTTCTCTCCTTATTTCATAACATTTTTTACAGGTTACCAGTTTAGAGTAACAGAGGAGGTCTTGTGCTAGAATTATTGCTCTCACGCTAACGTTCGCTGCTATACCTCACATGTGTGGTGCGAAAGCCGTTTACATATGTGGTTGCAACATACGTATGCGTTCCCTTCTGCGTACGAGCATGAAGGGACGGGGGTGCTTTACATTTTTTTTTTTTTTTTTTACACTGTCTTTTTAATTTTTCTATTTATGTTTTGATCACTTTTATTCCTATTACAAGAAATGTAAACATCCTTTGTAATAGGAATAATGCATGGCAGGTCCTCTTTATGGCAACATCTGGGGTCAATGCATACTAGCTTTTGGGAGCTTTCCGATTATGTGACAGCCAATCACAGCGGTCACATGACCCAAATGCCTGCCTCCGACTCCTGGCGTCTAGAACTTTTAAAGGGTTGGGAGGTGGCCAGCGGGAAGGGGTTAAAGTGGATATAAACCCTGACATATACCCAGTGAAGTGAACAGCCTCAGATGATATACAGAGATGAAACAAATCTCCCTACATAAGTTTTACTTGTATATCTGCTGTTTTCAGCTTTCTTAATTTTTTAGAATGTGCACATCATGTTAGAAATTTTCTTTTCCTGTTCACCACTGGGCTGGGGGTGGATTCTTGGCATAAACTGTGTGACAGCTGATTGGCAGAAAGACACATTCCTCCCCCCTCCACTTGGGCACAGGAAGGAAGGAATGTGTTGTGAATAGACCAGGTCTCTGATAATCTATTTATAGCACCCACCCCGACGCAACTTTCAGGCTGGTTTTATCTCGGTTGTCAGAGAATTTGTCAGAAGAACAGAGCAGCAGAAAGACACGGGACTTAGGGCTTTGGAGAGAGATAAGTAAACGCTACATATATATGTGCCCAGCTCAAATTTCATGAATCGTGTTTACATCCACATCAAAGTACCTTAGCTGGCCTTCCCTGTTTCTGTCTATTGCCTTGAATCCTGTGCTGCAAACATCTGTAGGATGCCATCGCTAACTTTTCTGCTAAAATTGCTTATTCCCTCGGTCATACTCATTCACTTAATTCAGTACTTTGAGTACCTGATTGGAGCTAGTATGCAGATCAGGAGTTGTGATTTCATCTGCTGCTTTCTTGTTCTTTGTTAATGACGTTTTTTTTTTTTTACTTACCTTTTAATGCCTGTTGCATTGTGGTCCCTTCTAATCTTCCACTTCCTCGCCACGGCGGCTGACGTCATTTTCCTCTGCGCTTCTGCTCGTTACTGCTCCTGGGAGATGTGTGTAATCATTTCCCAGGAGTCAGTGGGTAGTGCCGAGGGCTAGGTTGCCATAACGGGGCGGGCACTTCCGACGAGGCCGCCCGTTGTGATGGCAACCTGTGTAGTTTCCAGCTCCGCTACGTGCTGGTACTGCGCATGCGCAAGAGCAGGTGGTGCATGCTGGCAATATAGCAGCGCCGTATCCCGGAAGAATATGCTTGTGGGCTTCTCCTGCCCACAAGTAAGATGGGAATCCCCAAGAAGGCAAAACCAAAGGTATTTTTTCCAATAACATAATCATAAAGGCAGCGCTAATCACAAGAGTAAGAACGCCTAAATATGCATTATGCAACAGTAAGAGTTATTTAAAAAAAAAAAAAAAAATCAAAGATGTGGGTGGAACTCCGCTTTAAGTAATTATTACCAGAATTTTTTCTCTGTTAAAAAAAATTAGTGCCTGAATTTCACTGCTTCATACCTCCATGAATTCTAGTTTTATAGTGTATGGTTTGTATGTTGATTCTCCAGGTGTTCTCTTGCATCTTGCTTTGGATGCAATATCTTGGAATGTATGCCCAGGTCTCCCCATCTGCCATAGACATGAAATGGTATCTTGTTCTCCCTATTTAGTTTGGGTTACAGAGAAGAAATCGGTAACGGTGTGGCTTAGAGGTGAAAATGCATATGAGTGTGTGTTAAATATTTTGGGGGGGGGGGGTTGAGTGTATAATACTGATCTAGGGCTTAGTGCTAATATTGCATGGCTGAGCCCATTTGTGAAAGTTCATAGTGTATTTAATTTTCGATTGTGAGGCATAAAGCAAAGGTCTCATAGTTGGGGTGTACCATGTATTGGAAGGGTAAAGAAAGCTCACACCCATCAATTTTGTTTGATTTGTTTTACAGTGCCCAAAAGATTAGAAGATGACAGAAGAGGTGGTTGTGGTCGCCAAGTTTGACTATGTGGCCCAGCAAGATCAAGAATTGGACATCAAAAAGAATGAGCGACTCCTGCTTCTAGATGACTCAAAATCCTGGTGGCGGGTACGGAATTCAATGAACAAGACTGGCTTTGTGCCCTCTAACTATGTAGAGAGAAAGAACAGTGCCCGAAAGGCCTCTATTGTGAAGAACTTAAAGGACACATTGGGTAAGTAAGCACTACCTGCAGCAATCACTTTGCATTACTTGATCCCTTAGATATGACTGATCATCTACTGGTATTGCAAAACCTTTAACTCAAATGCTTGTTTTTAAGGTGTCTTATTGATTGAAAGCCCCTAAAGGCAAAAGGCTTCCATTTTTCTATGTACAACATGCATGCACACAATTCTCAAAGTAAAACTGTAGGCAGACTATCATTGCAAATGTTTACATGTTCTTAACAAAAGTAAATAAGCCAAATAGACTGGCTTCTGTAGTTTCAGGCACTGTGGAGTAACTGATCATCAAAGTTTACAGTGGAAACTATTTTCAGTTTATAGACCTCATGCACACTGGATATTTTTGCAGCTGCTTCTAGGGGAATCTGGAATTTTTTTCTTTCCTGCCTCTAAATTCCCCTGCATGTTAGCCTATATGCCCATGTACATATAGGCTTTTAACAGTCTTTAGTTGCAGGGAATTTTAGAGGCAGGAAAAAGCCCCACTACCAGTGTGTCCAGGAGCAGCAGAGTTTTGGCAGAAAAAAAAAATGCTTGACTCTGCTAACCGCGTCTAAACGCTAGGCACGTTTAGCGCTTGAGCATTAATTAATTTCAATGGCCAGAGTAAATTATTATGCTGGCCAATAAAATGAATTGACGCCCAAGCTCTTGATGCCTGTAAATGCACCTAAAATACATGTAAAAGTTCAGGCTTTTTTTCTGCCAAAACGGGAGGAGAAAAGAGTCCTGTGTGCATGTGTGCATGAGACCTAACTCCGTTCACCCCCTGCCAGCAGTGACCTGGCAGCATGCCAGTTTTTCTAATCCCTAATGTAAGCACAAAGTAGGTGCTCTGGAGGAGGGTAGAGAAATGAAGGAAGACATTTGATCTCTGAGTCTGATAATATTTATCAGATTCACCCTTTAATAGTATGTACAGTATATCTTTTCTCTAACAGTTTATACAGTATATCTCCTCTAATAGTATATACAGTATATCTCTTCTGTCTGTTATTCTCAGAGTGGATTAGATATTTTGCTTCCTAACCATATAGTTGGTTATTTATATTTACTGCTGCATAGGATATTCAAGAATAAATTGCCTTTTTTTAAACTTTACATATTAACTAAATTATACGCCACACTTTTTTTTTTTTTTTAAGGTTATTAAACGATTAATCGAAACAATAATCGGCCAACTAGTCGATTATGAAAATAATCGTTAGTTGCAGCCCTAAACCCATTTTATTATTGTCCCAGTGTTTTTTTAATAGAAATATTGCATCTCTGAAATCTTAATATTGAGCTCCTAATTAGGAGATTAAATTAGCAGTGCAGCAAACATATTGACATACTGAACATAATGACATTGGCTGAGATGCCTTATTCTAGGCCTCAAACTGCCATGCCATTCGTTTTGAAACTTGGTTCCGATTCCTATCTGTGGCTTTGATCCAATTACACACACATGGGTTGGTGGTGATCTTTGGATGATTTCTAGGAAGTAACATTTTTGGCAGTTTTACATCTTGTTTGGCCTTTAACAGTGGCATTGAGGGTTATCTTGGTTCAGCAGTTTTACTAAAGGTCTAGTCATTTTCTGTCGTATTCTCTATTGTTAGCGGTTTGTTTCGACAAGCAGTGTTTGTTAAAATGAATACATGTAATATTTGATAAATTTAACAAAGTGTTGTGTTAAATGTATGCAGCAGTGCTGAGCACAGTACCGTCATTGTGCTGTTATATTGCCAAGACTGAAGTAGAACAAATGTATGGTCAAGAAGGGATTTATAAGTAAGATGAAATTGAGGAGGGTCCTTTCACTGCAAAAAGTGAGGTGCCCACAATTTTCTTATAGAGGGGCAGTAGACTGATGTTGCCCATGTTTTCAGGGTGCTTCTTCTTTAAAAAAATCCATTTGAACTATGTGACTGTACTTTGCAAATCTCATCAAAATTGTGTCACTTTTGTGAGAGTAAATATACTTTTCCTGGTATTTTAGGTTTTAGAATTGAGTCGATGGACAAGAATGTTTGGAATAAAGGAAAGATGTTGAGAGAATATGTAGACTATCAATGCTGACCTCTCCTATTTATGCTAGTTCCTGGATGGCATGCTAATTGAAAGGCTTCAACACTTTGATCCTCTGACCTGGAGTACCGATACAGGTCTGGAGTTGACTACGTAATGAATGCAGACACAGCCAGAAAACTAGTTTTCTAGAAGTAGATCAGCAATGGCATCCCTCGAAATTACCCAAGTATAGGTCACTTCTGAAATGTTCTAACAAGAAAAATAAATGGGTATAAAGTGCCGGCACCTATACTTAAATCTGCTTTTAGTGCCTCCCATCTGGTTGGTAGTGTCAAGGTTCTCCTGCTTCCTCTTGACATAGCCCCATACATTCCAATTGGCACATCACTATGATCAACTATCTCACTAACCAATAGGAATGTGTGGGAGGCAAAAGGGGGGAGGCAAGTTTTAACACTACTAGAAGTGCTGTAGATTGGCTAAATCAGAATGGCTCAGCATTCCCGCCTAGCAGAGCTATTGACACGGTACAGTAGAAACTGTATATGCAGGTAGGTACCTGCAGTTATTGCCTATCAGCAGCTTTTTTGTTATTAGACAAACAAGTTTATCTCTTTCACATCTAAACAAATGAGAGGACAGTTTCTCTTTCATCTGCTTGACGATAGGGATTGTGTTTACACCCCAAAAATCAGACCACCCTTTTTTGTCCTTAAAACCACAACATGTCAATTTAAATAGTGTGCCAGGGACATACATATAGAAAACCAGTTTTGGTCGAGTCTTACTAATGTCTAGCCATAGGAAATCCTTAAGCTGGTCATTTAAATTATAGATGAACAATTGCAGAAGCGACAAGTTAGGATGGAAAAAGGCACCCATTACACAAATCCACTCAATTCAACTAGCTACAACCATGATAAATTAGGCCAACCCCTCACCAAGAGCTTGCAATGTAACAATGCATAATCCAAGGCAGCTTTTCTCAGACCCCAGAGGCACTCTTTACCCCTTTACCCCAGAGGCACTCTTTACCCCTTTACCCCAGAGGCACTCTTTACCCCTTTACCCCAGAGGCACTCTTTACCCCTTTACCCCAGAGGCACTCTTTACCCCAGAGGCGCTCTTTACCCCTTTACCCCAGAGGCGCTCTTTACCCCTTTACCCCAGAGGCGCTCTTTACCCCTTTACCCCAGAGGCGCTCTTTACCCCTTTACCCTAGAGGCGCTCTTTACCCCTTTACCCCAGAGGCGCTCTTTACCCCTTTACCCCAGAGGCGCTCTTTACCCCTTTACCCCAGAGGCGCTCTTTACCCCTTTACCCCAGAGGCGCTCTTTACCCCTTTACCCCAGAGGCGCTCTTTACCCCTTTACCCCAGAGGCGCTCTTTACCCCTTTACCCCAGAGGCGCTCTTTACCCCTTTACCCCAGAGGCGCTCTTTACCCCTTTACCCCAGAGGCGCTCTTTACCCCTTTACCCCAGAGGCGCTCTTTACCCCTTTACCCCAGAGGCGCTCTTAAAAATTTCTGGTCTTGGGGAACCCTTTTCCAACCCATTCCATTGGGGGTCGGTGGGAAAAATGCCCTCACGTTGGTGGTCAGTGGTATTATGCAACCCTTACAGTGGTGGTCAGAATTCAACCCTTACCACAGTAAAAAGATAGTGTTATGATACTAGCTTTACCAAGTGCCTTTGACCCTAAAACTATGCAGACCTCATCAAATGTGAATTGATTTAGCCATAATCGAAGGAACCCCTAACGATCTTTGGATTGGGAATGGTTGGCAGAACTCATTTGCATGTCCCTACACAAAAGACCTGTGAGCTGTGAAAGCACTGACTGCTGATTTTTCTGGTGTAAGCCGGTATCTGGGGCTGAAATATATAAACTGAGTTTTTTAAACTGATTTGACTCCAACCAGTGGAGTTATCTTTACCAATGCTGAGGGCCCTATTTTTTAAAAGCAGCAGTATGGCCTTATGCCGCGTACACACGGTCGGACTTTCTGTCCTACTTGGTCCGGCACACTTTCCGACGGACTTTGTCCGCCAGGTGCGCCGGACTTTAAAACGGACGGACTTGCCCACACACGCCGGGACTTTCCGGCGGGCTAAGTCCGCCCGTCTTTCCGACGGACTTTCGCCGGAGTTCCGGCGGACTTTCAGAATGAACGGACTTGCCCACACACGGACAAGTCCGTTCATTTTGAACGTGACTCAGGTGCGACGGGACTAGAAAAGGATGTCAATCTTGCCGCTTTTATCGGCGAGATTGACACCTTGCGAGCCCCGTCGCGGGTCATACCAGGCCCTTAGGTCTAGTATGGATTATAAAGGGGAACCCCCTACGCCGAAAAAACGGCATGGGGTCCCCCCTAAAATCCATACCAGACCCCGATCCGAGCACGCAGCCTGGCAGGTCAGGAAAGGGGGTGGGGACGAGCGAGCGCCCCCCCCCTCCTGAACCGTACCAGGCTGCATGCCCTCAACATGGGGGGTGGGTGCTTTGGGGGAGGGGGGCGCCCTGCGGGCCCCCCCCACCCCAAAGCACCTTGTCCCCATGTTGATGAGGACAAGGGCCTCTTCCCGACAACCCTGGCCGTTGGTTGTCGGGGTCTGCGGGCGGGGGCTTATCGGAATCTGGGAGCCCCCTTTAATAAGGGGGCCCCCAGATCCCGGCCCCCCACCCTATGTGAATGAGTATGGGGTACATGGTACCCCTACCCATTCACCTAGGAAAAAAGTGTAAGTAATAAAACACACTACACAGGTTTTTAAAATATTTTATTAAACAGCTCCGGGGGGGATCTTCCTCCGGCTTCGGGGGTCTTCTTCCGGCTTCGGGGGTCCCTCCGCTTCATCTTCTCCCGGCGTCCGGTTGGTTCTTCTCCGCTCTCTTCTCTCCAGTTCTTCGGCCGGCTCCTCTGCTGTCTTCAGGTAGCTCTCTTGCCAGCAGAGGTCCGGACTTCTGGGCTTCTTCTCTTCCCCAGATGTTGACACGACGCTCTCTCCGGCTGGACTGCTCTCCGAGGGCTGCGTTGTGACTTATATAGGCGGAGACCCCGCCCCCTTTTGATGTCACAGTCCCTGGGCATGCTGGGACTGTGACGTTTAGGGGGCGTGGTCACTGGGTGACCTCCCCCAAAGCACCCACCCCCCATGTTGAGGGCATGCGGCCTGGTACGGTTCAGGAGGGGGGGGGGGGGCGCTCGCTCGTCCCCACCCCCTTTCCTGACCTGCCAGGCTGCGTGCTCGGATCGGGGTCTGGTATGGATTTTAGGGGGGACCCCATGCCGTTTTTTCGGCGTAGGGGGTTCCCCTTTATAATCCATACCAGACCTAAGGGCCTGGTATGCACCGCGCTCGCCGCAATAGGAACATTTGTTTTTCCTATTGCAGCGAGCGCGAGATGCAATACCCTGCCCTCGTGTTGTATCTGGTCCGTCGGACCAGCATACACACGAGCGGGCTTTCCGTCGGACCAGCACACACACGAGCGGACTTTCCGAGTCCGGCGGAAAGATTTAAAACTTTTTTCAAATCTAGGTCCGGCGGGCTTTTGGGAAAAAGTTCGCCGGAAAAGTCCGCCGGCGCCCACACACGGGCGGATTGTCCGGCACACTCTGGTCCACCGGACCAAGTATGCCGGAAAGTCCGACCGTGTGTACGCGGCATTAGGCTCCATTCACATTTGGCATATTTGAGATCATGGGTAGAAGGGATGAAAACTGACCATGGTAGCACAGATGGGCTTCTCTGCTCAGTTTACAACCAGGAAGAGGGGAACTAGCATGATCAACCAGGTATTATAGAACTGGTACGGGAAAAAAAATAACATAATTGTATGAAAAAAAAGTTTTCAGACTTAAACAGAGCATTAATAATCTTTAATTTTGTAGGATTACAGACGCTTTAAAAACACTCCTCAACTGCTCTATTTCAACACAAGTGTAAACTAGGCCTTACTTGTGAAGCACAATTCATGAATTGAGCCTAATGTGTGTTTCTAAAAAAAAAATAAAAAAAAATAATCAAGATTTTATTTATATTTGTAAAAATATATGGGGGCATGGCATCAGCCATTTTAACCATTTTCTCTTTTCTAAATGAAAACCCCTTACTCTGTTTTCTATTGATCTGTAGTCTAAGCAGGTTATCTAGTTTGCCAGGGCTGAGAACTAGAGATGGTTTTTATTCAACTCAGAGATACTTTTTTATAACAATGTGATTTTGTCTTGCTGCTGTGCCTTCTTGATTCATCTGCATTTGTGAACCTTAAGGCCTGATTCGTATGGACCTCCTGCGTTTTTTTATATTTAAATGCGACAGAAATTGTGTTTTGAATGTTATATGGTGTTTTGCGTTTATGTGCAAAATGTATATGCTTTTACTTATAAATCGGCTTATATATTCCGTATAGATATTTACAGGCATGTATTTACATGCGTTTAGACGCATTCGGAATGTGCAGTCTGCCCTTGGACATACAGATTTATTTTTATTTTTTTTTTACCAGTGCACACTTCCAGTAGAATGATGTTACTTATGAGTTTCTCGTAGTGTACATTAAAAGCTGCATCAAGTCAGATGGATCCCACCTAATTTCCTGGCTGGTGGACATGTAACTTTTTCCTTTCCAGTCTGAATGTCCTGACCTGCTCCTCTCATTCATTGGATTTCAGAGGCTTGGCATCGCATGTGGACATATCTAGGGCAGTATACATGTTCATACACCTGCCTAGGAACTCCCACTCCTCCATACTGACAACTACCTATCAAAGCGTTTTAAAATGTTGCATAATTCTTCTCAAGAGTCAAGCTGAGGCAAGAGATGCTGTTATGTTTTCAGGAAGCTATGTGCGCCATCTTACTGCCCTCTTCTGCCAGTCCTGATCTACCCAAATTGCATAGAGAAGCGCGGGGGGGGGCTAAATATAAGCAGATAAAACTTCAGCTTTAAAGTGTTGTTAAACCCAATTGTAACAAAAAATGTAGTTAGGCGGACCTCGGCACTTACCACCTTTTTTCTTAAATTTTCTTTTTAAATCTGTGGCTGCTTTCATTTCCAGCTCTTATATTGCTCACTTCCATGGTTCCTCTTTTTTCGGTGACTAACTCCCTGCTGCAACTACGAAGGAATCTACTTTAATGCTGCAAACATCCTCCGAAAGAGAGCGCCCCAAAGCCTAGGGTAGCAAGCCACTAAACTGTCCCCCCCACCCCCCCCCCCCCTCCAGTCTCCAGCTGATTGATTGACAGCAGCTACACTGCACTCATATGACATACACCGTCTGGATGCTCCTAGACAGGAAGTTTGGGAAAACATCGCTAAGTTTGACCTAAAAACTAATTGCTCAGGCAAAACTTTACTTTGGAATGTTGTTTGGGTACTTTTAAACCTGTTTAGTTTAAAAAAAAAAAAAAAATTTACTATTGCTTTATATCTTATTATTATTAGATCTAAACTATAAAAGATTTTGGAAGGATGGAGTTGTGTTTAAAGATTTAATAGTTGTTCATGTGTGTAGTCGGAGGTAGAGGTTGTGGTAGCAGCTGAGTAAATTACAGATTTAGTTTTCCACGCTTCATTGTGCTCATTCAAGTCAGCTGTGCACTTTGATGACCTCATGCAAACAAGTTATGTAAATGATGGTGGCAGACCTCTGGTAATGGTAAGTTTGACTTTGACGGATGAGCTGGTTCCCTTCAGGCCATGTGTATCCAAGCTCTTATCTACATGCTTGCACAAGTCAACCTTCAGCTTCAGTCTCCAAGACCTCTTTGAGGTCAGCTTCCTGTGAACTTGCCATCACTCTCCTTTAACCCCTTTGAGATTTTTGTGAATGGCTGCCATAAAGGCCTTTTCAGTGTTGAATAGGTGGTTCAAAAGCCGGCCATACACTAACAGATTTATCCATCCATGCTAAATACCAGTCTCCTGATGCGGTTATTGTACAACATATTCTGACAGCCAATACCACTGGCTGAATGTTGAATTTTTTAATGTTTATCAGGAGGCCAGGTTGTAAAGGGTGAAGGTTTTTACCTTCATGCATTGAGTTTGCAGCCCCCCCCCCCCCCCCCCCCCTTAAATACTTGCTTGATCCCAATCCAGTTGTTGCATGAGAGCCAAGGCTCTCCCAGGTCTCTCCCTCCTCATTGGCTGAGATACAATCACAGCCAGTGAGAAGGGCGCAGAGGGCAGGACTATGCCATGCTGTGTCCCATAGACACACAGAGGCGACTCTGGAGTGAGCATGCACAAGTGACACCACAGCAAGCGGCTTGCTATAGGGGCATGCAGCAAGGGAGAGGGGGGACCCAAGAAGAGGAGGATTGTGGCTGCTTTGCGCAAAACCACGGCACAGAGCAGGCAAGTATGATGTGTTTATTATTATTTGTTTATTTTTAGAACCACTTTAAAGTAGAACTATGGGCAAAACGTTATTTTATTTTGGATAGCATAAGGGAGGATCATAACCCCAGTCAGTTTATTATTTGACATTTGTAACTCATTGGGGAGATTTCCCTTCACTTCCTGTTCTATAGCCAAAACAGGAAGTTAGTGGAAATTCCTGCAAATTAACAGAGTCCCAGGTCACCAGAACTAGTGTCCCCATTGGAAGATTCCCCTCTATTACTTTTCTGGGGACAACTCAATATTTGGCATTTTCTTTTACTTTCAGTGATAACGGTAAACAGGACAAATACAGAGGCTGAATCTCCCTAATGGGCTCACAGGCAGCAATAAAAGCTGACAGGTGTTCTAATACATCTCCACTCTGTCCAAAACTAAAAAAGTTTTGCCTTTAGGCCCCTTTCACACTTGTGCAACTTGGGACTGCAAAGTCGCGTGACAAGTCGTACCCCATGGTTTCCAATGAGTACCATTCAATTCAGTGCTACTTCAGGGTAGTCCCTGTACTACTTTGGTCTGATCTTGATGCGACTTCAGGTCCATAGACCTTAAGATTACACAGGCGTTGTTTAAAGTCGTGCAACTTTTAGCTCGTGTGAAAGGGGCCTAAGTTGTACTTTACAAGTTCAAAGTGTATAAAAGTAATGTTCATGCTTTTCTTAATTCTTTGTAAACTGTATGAATACATTGATTAGGTATGGTTAGTGGGTAACTGCACTAGTAGATTGGTTACCAGCTGACCTCGTGGGCACGTTCACACCTATGCATGCTTTGAGTCATTTTGAAATGGCTCCAGATGTACCAGAGTGCTCCTGCTTTGTACTTAAAGTGACACTAAAGATACAGTTTTTTTTTTTCATCTAAATCACAAACATGTTATACTCACCTCCACTGTGCAGTTCATTTTGCACAGAGTGGCCCCGATCCTCCTGTTCTGGGGTCCCACGGCGGCTCTCGCCACTCCTCCCCGCAATAGATAACCCCCTCTGGGAAGCTCTCTCCCGAAGGGGGTTTCTTGCAGACGCTCTCCCGTGTCATACACTCGGCGTCCATAGCCACCGAGTGTATGACTCGGCCCCGGCGCCTGCGTTATTGGATTTGATTGACAGCAGCGGGAGCCAATGGCTGCGCTGCTGTCAATCTGTCCAATGAAGAGCCGAGAAGCCGTGGCGAGAGCGACGCGGGATCGCGCCCATGGAAATTCGGGGCTCAGGTAAGTAAAACCGGGGGGGGGGGGGGGTCGGGCCTTTCACTGCAAGGTGTTTTTTCACCTTAATGCATGGGATGCATTAGGGTGAAAAAACACGAGAGTTTACAACCCCTTTAAGATCGCAGTACACATCTATATGAGTATTCACTACTTTACATGTGCA
This sequence comes from Lithobates septentrionalis, assembly GCA_037952835.1. NCBI lineage: Eukaryota > Metazoa > Chordata > Amphibia > Anura > Ranidae > Lithobates > Lithobates septentrionalis. Next base: position 6,160,867 of record JBBDGP010001481.1, on the reverse strand, counting down.
CTGTGGTGTAATGCCGTGACGAATTAAAAACAATGCACATATACATGTGTTATTTGAAAGTGCGTTACCTACGTACAAGTTAGGAGTTGGCTTTAAAGGGATTTATGTGTCAAGTTATCCAATATCCTGACCATAAAGCTATCAATTTATGTTAAATTTAGATTTCTTGTTAAAAAACAAAACAAAAAAAACCTCTCCCTCCTTTCGATGTGTGTATGCGTTTTTGTTTTCCCCTCTTTCGTGTTGTTGGTTAGGCAACTTGAGCCAGCCACATTTTGGATTTTGGGTCCTAGTCTGGGCATTGCCAGCTTCCGTGATGCTTTTATGCATTGGAGACATGTAAGGGCATACATGACTATTATGTTAGGCCCCATGTATATTATACCAGAAAGAAATATGGAGGAGGCCATTGCAGCCGCTTATACCAGTTTTGTGGTTACGGTTACTCCCAAACTCGCCAATAATGGGGCCTATTTTACTAACTTGTCACGTACCTGAGCAACATTTTAAGCAACATCGACCTTATTGGCCATGCCTTCAGGTATTTCCTAGGCAGTATAATCTATACGCTGCCTTTTTTTTAAAATTCTGGATACCCTTAAAGTGTTTGTAAACAATCACCTTGTAAAACAACCCATTCAATTTAAAATGAAATTAAAAGGCAAACATTTTTGTATAGATATTCAAAAACAACTTTTTTTTCCTTTTTTATTTTTTTTGTAAGTGAATCACATTCCCTCTGTTCTCAGCTGCATAAGAGCTGGGGGGTAGGAAAAGCAGCAGCACACTGAGCTACCCAGTGAATGGTTGTGCAGGGGGGGGTGCAGTCTGATCCCTTGGTGCTTTTTATCCATTATTTTTTTTTTTTTACCTTGAATGTTTTCCTCCTGTTCCAAAAGACCACGACCAATTTGTTGATATTAAAAAGGTGGTTTTGTTTGTATGACTACAGATGGGGTGTAAGTTTTGTGGGTGTGGTTCAACTTGGACAACTTGAAAATCTGGCAGGGTGGATTTGATTTAAATAAAGTTGATTTAAATCCTAATTTTTAAAGAGCAACTGTCATCTCTGTCCCGCAGTGGCTCCTCCTCTGACCCGCTGTTGACTCACCCCATTCACTTTATTGGGACGGCTGGTGATGTGGCAGTGACACAACAAGGTGAGGGACGTGGCGGCAGCAGGTGAGTGGATGCCCGCTAACCGGCGCTGCCTTGATAGATCTGAAATGACAGGTGCTCTTTAAATGTAAGAACTTATTTTTGCTTGTAAGGTTTCCTATTTAGAATAATAAGCTGTCAGGTTAGCAAAACCAATATCGGAACCGATTCAATTCTACAGTTTGTAGTGTGCATTGATTTGCAAAACAATGGGATAAAGGAATACTCCTGAACTCTGTTTTATCTCATGGTTACTGCGAAATTGGGTGAATGCATCAGTGCATTTTATCTCAGCTCGCAGAGCTTGGATTTATTGAATGAGTTTACCAAAAAAGTAAATATTTGCAGAATATACAGCCTCATGCTACATAACTAAGCTCCCTTTCATCCTAAATAAACGAAATTATTAATGTATCTTAAAGTGGAGGTCCGCCGAAAATTTTTATTTTTTTTTAAAGTCAGCCGCTACAAATACTGCAGCTGCTGACTTTTAAAATATGGACACTTCCTGTCCAGGGTGCCCGCCATGTCGGCACCCGAAGCCGATCTATCGCTCGGCTCTTGGGTGCTGCCGCCGCCATCTTCGGTAAGGGAATCGGGTAGTGAAGCCTTGCGGCTTCACTTTCCGGTTCCCTACTGCGCATGCGCGAGTCGCGCTGCGCAATCCGGATGGTCCCTGCTGTCTCTAGGACCCGTGTGTTTCCCAGCAGACAGTGGGGGGGGGGGAGACAGGAGGAGGCGTAGACTCCCGTGGGAGTCTATGCCTGGAAGAGGGTTCAAATACCTGTATTATACAGGTATCTGCACCCCTCCCCCCTGAAAGGTGCCAAATGGGCTTCAGCTGCTCACAATTAAAATGGTTGCAGTCAGACTCGGTGAAGGGAGATTTCTGCAACATATTTGGGAAGTACAGAATCACAGTATATATAAAATAATATGCAAAGTGGTTGGAGGGAAGCTTCAGAATGGCAAAAATGTTTTTATTTACAAATTATGTGAGCAGACTGCAGTTCCTTTTTTAAATAAAAAAAAAAAGAAAGATTTTTATCCACCCTGAAAGCTGGTAAGTTTGCATATCATAGATGTCACCTTGTAGGAGCCTGTGCAGTATTGGGGCAGTCATAGACAGAGCGATTTTTCTTTCCTGCAACCTTAAGAATCCCTCCCGCAAGAACCACTGTGTGCTCCCGGCGGGGGAAGCTGTCCCTGCTAGAACAGTGATTATTGCTAGCGGCTAGAACAGCTGCTTGCAATAATTGCATATAAAATCAGAAAACTGGTTGCACCCATTATGGTTGATCGATCAACTTGGGTACATTCAGCCTGCCCATACATGGTTCGAATCTCAGCAGATTCCTGCTGAACCAGCAAAGATTTGAACGGTCTATGGGTGGCTTTAGTTTGAAAACAATATTACTTCGGAGTCTTTTCCCATAGCAGATACAGCTGAGATGTCGTGCACTCTGTTGTATGGGTCTCTTTGCATGTGGGGTGACCAAGAAATGCTGTCCTATGTATTCTGGCTGTGATAGAATACAGTGCTGTGGAATGTGCCTGTGCTGTCATATCAATGAATAAAAGCGATGCATTGGCATCTCTGTGATTCAGCCACTGGAAATAAAGTGTCCATTCATCTGTATGTGGTTGGACAATGAAGTAACAGCATATTAAGTTTCCAGCAGTACTGATGTTGGTCTTAAAGCGGAACTTCGCTTGGAAAGGGAAGTTATGCTTTTCCTCATTCATCCCCACCACTACTTTTGGTGTTTTTTTGTTTTTTTAAAACCTTATTTTATTTTATTTTTTACACATACTGTCACCATAGTGAACACAGTACTTGCTCTGGGGTTATCAATGACTGGCTGCTCTGATAATAAGTTAGTGCCACCTGCCATTGTGTCTGATCACCAACACAGCAGTACAAAGTCCACACCAGTGCTGCCAGTATCCTTAAAGCAGTATTAAACCCAAAAGCAAACATTTATTATATTGTAGTTTAGCAATTCTTAGATGTGATGGCTGCATTTGTTTTGTTTTTTTTAGGCTTGCTTTTATTGTATTTTCACCTGGTAATCCAACCAGCACGTCTGTTGTATTTCAGAACCGTTAGCTCTCCAGCACAATGTATCGGTTTATATGGATGAGACAAACCACTTAGCACTGCCAGGGGTGATTTCAAAATGATTCGCTTTTATGTATTCATGCAAAGCCTTTATCCCAAAAGGAACATTTGCTTTTACTGATTATAAAGGGTTAACTAGAGTTTGGCTCCAACTTGTTAGTGGGTCTGAATCTGCTAATACATTTAACACTCCCCTACTGACTGACAATGCTGCTGTGCCTCCCCTGCTCATTCCTTCAGAGTTCTCTCTCTCATACAGGAGTGTTACTGGCCAGATCAACAGGTGAAAGCAGAGGGGAAAAAAGACAAAAAAAACAAAAACGAATGCAGCCACCACATCTAATGATTGGTAAGCTGCAATATAATTGGTTTTGGGTTTAATACCACTTTAAAGTTGATTGACAAAAAAAAAAAATAATAATAATAATAATACACCCATTTTGTTATTTATCACCTGGTGTAGGCATCTTGTATTTTAGTAATGTACAAAATAACAATGAGGGGGGCTCTGCACTGCCCTGTAAGTTAAAAGCATACAGTGTATCGGTGTGGAAATGTTCTACGCTGAGTTTAGGAATGAAAGTTGTAACATTTCACCAGAGAGCGATTGTTCTGTGAATGAAAGTACACTAGAATGTTTTCATGGTTTCACAATATTTGTGTGCATTCATTTACAGAGCTATCCTCCTCTGGTGCAGTGTTAGAATATGAAAAAAAAAATTGCAACAATAACACAAAATTTAGGTGCTAAAAAAAATCGCAATATATATTTTACCGCATATTTTTTTAGTGAATTGACTTTTTTTCAGATAAATACTACATCCATTTATTTTTGCTAAAAAATTCTTGCAGTATTTATCACTTTATGAATTGACCCAATGGTCCCTGATCACCACCACAATACTCATATTGTCCCAGATGACCACCACACCTGTCCCAGTGTCACCAGACCAGTGCAGCCAGCAACAGTGCTCCTGATCACCGCCACATCAGTGCAGTGTTGCCGCTGCCTGTACTAACCCTGGCCTGTTTATTGACCACGTTTCTGCCTGCTGCCTGGACGGATCTTTTACCTGTTTGCTGTCCATGTGTTTACCTGTGCCTGGACCAGCCCAGCCATCCCTTCAGGCAACTGAACCACAGAGACTCTTGTTCCTTTCTTCTGCCTCCTGTACTTCCTGGCCAGTGAACATGGCATTCCTAAGGGCGGCCATGTACCAGTAGGTTAGGCTTGCTTTGCTTATAGGAACTGGGATTGCTGTAGCTGATGCTACACTAAGCTATATTCCTTGACGTATAGAGGTGACCAATGCAGTTCATTAGTGTTTACACAATTGGTTGATTTGTGTGATACACCTGATTCATTAACCAAACCGAAATGCAGGATGCACTTGGCTGAAAACGACAGTTTTAAAAAAAATATACCGTATTTGCCGGCGTATAAGACGACCCCCCCCCCTCCCCAATTTTCCATGTTTTGCCTATACTCTCCATATAAGACGACCCCCCTTCCGAGGCTTTATATTTCCTTCTTGCTGGAGCCATACCGCGCTGAGCCAATCACAGCAAGCGATGTATAATATTAATGAATACAAAGCCTGCTCAGATTGGCAGAGGCTGTAACATCATCGGCCCGTGCCTCTCCGACTCTCAAAGCCAATCCGAGCAGACTACTGTATGTAGCCTGCTCGGATTGGCAGAGGTTGTTACTCCAATCCGAGCAGGCTCTGTATTCATTAATAGAGTACATTGTTCGCCGGGATTGGCTCAGCGGTGTATACGGTAAGCTACATACAGTATTACCGCACATCCACCGTCCGGCAGGCTGACATCCAGCGGGTGGCATTTTGTACCCAGGGTATAAGACGACCCTCGCTTTTTGGCCATTTTTTTTAAGTGTAAACGGTTGTCTTATATGCAGGAAAATACGGTATATATTTTTATATAATTGTGATATATTCGACTTTTTACTTAATATCATGAATTTAAATGGCTATGAAGTTATTGTCTGCCGTTATTGGCACCTTTTAGGCTGCTTTCACACTGGGGCGGGCGGACATTGACGCGAAAAACGCCGCTAGTTTTAGCGGCGCTTTACCGTCACTTACCGCTTTACAGTCATTTTGGCGGCGCTATTCAGCCTCTAGTGGGGCGCTTTTAACCCCCGCTAGCGGCCGAATAAAGGGTTAAATGCACCCGTGTAGCGCAAATGCCGAATCGCTTTGCAGGACGTTTTTTAACCTCCTGCCAGCGCATCGCCCCAGTGTGAAAGCACTCTGGCTTTTACACTGGGACTGCAGGGGAGGTGTTTTTTCAGTCTGAAAAATGCCCCAGTGTGAAAGGCGTCTTAGTGCAAGAAAAGTTAAAAAATGCATCCCTTTATATCCTATGTATGACTTCACACTGGTGTATTGTGCTTCCATTGTGGTGTTAAAAATCCGGCTTGCTGCATTTTTGGACAGTTACAAAAACAAAAAAAAACCTCCCTTCCTGTTGAAATGCCATAAAAACGCAGCAAGAATGCATCAACAAATGCACCCATGTCACATTTTTGATGCTATTTTTGAGTCGCATGACCTATGAAAAACACAGCCATAAGCATGATAAAATCGCATGCGTTTTCGTTGCCATTATCGGCAAAATGCCGATATGTTTTGGCTGCCTACATTTCGTTGCATCTCTAATAATCAGTCCAGACTGAAAAAGTTTCATGTGGTATTGCCATACTCGGGAGGAGTTGGGAGTGTTTTGCGCTGTAATTTTAGGTATGCTCATGCGGTGTGTGAGAAATTTCTGATTAAATTGACAACTTTGTGTAAAAAAAAAAAATAATTTTCTTTCTGCATTTTTCAACAACTTGAGGCAAAAAAATGTACTTTTCAAAAGTCTCACCATGCCCCTTTAAAAAAAAATAAATACCTTGAGGTGTTTACTCTCCAACATGGGATCATTTTGTGGATGTTTCCATTGTCTTGGTGCTTCAGGCCCTCAAAAAATGTGATAGGTAGTCAGGAAATGATATGTGTAATTCTGCCTCTAGAACATCTGAAGGTACTTCTTGGATTTTGAGCCTCTATGTGGCCAGGCTGTGAAAGTCTCACACATGTGGTGTTGCCACACTCAAGAGTAGCATAATGTGTTTTGGTTCGAGGCAGTCAGTACATTGGGATTGGTCTATTTTCAAATATATGTATACCATACTTTGTAGACTCTATAACTTTCCCACAGACCAAATAATATACACTGATTTGGGTTATTTCTACCAAAGAAATGGAGCAGAATACATTCTGGCCTATATAAAGAAATATTTACAAAATGTTAACCGAATAAAATCAGGAATAAAATCAGGAGTCAAACAAGCACTTAAAACTGGTCTGGGCAGGAAGTGGGTGAAAGTGTCCGGTCTTGAGGTGGTTAACCACTTCCATACCATCAAACATCATATGATGTCCTGGGCTTTCAGTGGTGATATCTGAATGATGTCTGCAGCTGCAGGCATCATCCAGATACCGTTTTTTTCAGCCGGCGATTCCCTACACCATAGGAACCATTAATAGCGGCTTTTCAGCCACTTGATCGTTCTTACCAGCGATGGGATGGGACATCCCCCCCCCCCCTCGCGCCACCCTCCGGTGCTTCTCCAGGCTTGGCCAATCACAGCTGATCACATGTAAACAGACTTGCCAGTTATCAGCAGTCTTTTTGTCACGCACGGTGTCTGAGAGGAAAGGAGTGCTGATAACTGACAAGGCTGTCAGCACACTGTTTACACTGATAACCAGGGCACTGATCTTCAGTGTTTTGATTATCAGTGCTATTCAGGACAGCTTTTGGGTGCTCATCAGTGCCGCCTCACCAGTGCAGTCTCATCAGTGCAGCTTCTAAGGCTTGATTCACATCCATGCATATTACTTTTGAGCATTTCTGCAGTGCTTTTTGCTGTGCTTTCTGCATTTTTGTAACCGCGATTTGGGTCTTTTTTCATTCACTGTATATAGCTGGTTGCTAATGGAGTGGGTTGGGAATCCGGCCGCTGCATCCTTGGCAACAGATGAGTCATCAGCTGTCAGCGGGCTTCCCCGCTGACAGCTGAATGTAAAAATGTAAAGAAAAAAGGATTCATAAAAAAAAATCCAGACCGAAGGGCCTGGTATGGACTGTGGGGGGGGGGGGGGGATCCCCCTACCACTAAATAAAAAAAAATGGTGTGGGGTCCCCCCAAAAATCCATACCAGACCCTGTTCCGAGCATGCAGCCTGGCAGGTCAGGAGAGGGAGGGGACAAGCGAGCGCCCCCTCCTGAACCATACCAGACCGCATGCCCTCAGCATTGAGGGGGGGTAGGTGCTTTGGGGCGGGGGGGCTCTGCGCCCCCCACCCCAAAGCACACCTTGCCCCCATGTTGATGGGGACAAGGGCCTCTTCCCGACAACCCTGGGTATCGGGTACATCGTACCCCCTACCCAGTCACCCAAAAAGCACTGAAATGTAAAAAAAAAAAAAAGAGCCCGTTTTTGACAAGTTCTTTATTAAAAAAAATAGCTCCTTCTTTTCCCCAAGCCATCTTCTCCCGCTGCCATCTTCTCCCTCACCACAGTTTGCCCGCTAAAAACAAAAAGGCCCGCTCCTATCCTGATGCTGTCTATCTCCATTGTGATGTCCAAATCTGTCTGACATCTCTTATGTAACCATGGGGCGTGGCCATCTGATGTCACCCGGAGAGCCCGTCTTTGAAACATATGTACACTCTAACACTTTTTTTTATTTGGTCTGTTTTAATATACCAATAAAAACAATTTTATATGTTGCATAACTGTAAAAAAATACTTGTAGATCCTGCCAGAAATCCAGTATCATAATAACCCTCCTGTGTTCACTGCCTGGTGCTGAATGTTATCAGTTAGCATTATTCCCTCCTATCTCTGGTCTGTATTATGGAGTATATGGAAAGGTTTTCTGTAGTACTGTGCTTGGATGAACAGCAGGAACTAATTTACTGGCAGGATAATGTTGAACTATAGCCCCGTTCACACGGAAGAATGTTGGGTGACATTTTCCGGTACAAAAAATACCACCCCACATTGTGACCCTTGTGTATGTTGGATGTCTATGCTGGAAAACCGGCACCTGACCAACTCCCGATCAGTGCTCTCAACACAACAGCTCAGCGGGGGAGACTAACCTCCCATGGTTAATACAGCGGCTCCTGACAAGAGATGGCAGTTTTTTGGGGTTTCACAAGAAAACGAACTGCGGTGTGTACCAGGCTTAACTAGATACAATTTCTGTTCAAAGATTTTTATTGAACATAATCAACAGATACACCAACAAATAGTCTCATCAGGAGATTAGGGAACAAGACTTACAGTGCATCTTCTGTGACAATATACACAATAATAACAATGAGAAGTTTGACATAAATAATTACATTAGAACAATACAATGTGGCATAAAGTCAGGGAATTGCCATCATAGTTTAAATCTACTCAAGATGTTGACCATTTAGATACTATTTAACAAGGTAACCTGCCCATTTACCATTTGTGATTTGCCTAATTTATTCCAAAAAAGACCCACTCTGTGAAATACTGCTAATACCCATTCCCAGTGTGTGTATAGAGGCATGTGTTCCTGCACACAATACTTGTGTATCATTATCAGCTATGTGTGAGCTAACAGACTCTCATCACAATAGACAATGCACCTTTCTTCTGTGGTTTCTCAGCTGGGTGACTCCTGTCTCTTTCAACAATATCCTTTTTTATATTTTACTATGTTCTGTTTATACTACTAAGATGAAATCTTTTGTGGAACTACTAGTGCCAGCATAGCCTCGGACATTACAGAATTATGGGTGAGTAGCAGAAGGTCTATACTTGCTCCTAATCATTGTTATGTGTGGGGAGGTTTGCTAGCTGTTCTGGAATCAGAAGGGTTAAAGAACCGGGAGGACTGGCCAAAGCAGTGACTTTGTTTCCGTAGGAAGGACGCGGTCATGTGACTGCTTCTATCCAGCTTCCCCCACCACAGGGGCAGGAAATTTTAGGGTGGACTCCAGAGAGGTAGAAGTTCCAGAAAGCAGGCTCTCTATGAAAAGAATGGATCTTCGGAAGATCTTCAGACACTGGTTCAGTAAGTGTATGTCCTCTGCATGGTTCTTGGTAGTCGTCTCCTTCCCTCTGCTAGGACAATGCTTCTTTTTAATCACTGCTTGCCCAGTGCATTGTGCCTGAGAACAGTCCCTCCTCTTTCTTCAGTGCTTTGCACAGGATATCACTCTCTGGGTGGTGTGCTCCAGTGCAGGTGAACCTTCATTTCTTCTAGGAAGGGCTCTGCTTTTCTTTACTGGTTCTCTACCTGTTCCTGAGTACTGAGGGTGGAGTTTGAACACCTTGTAGTTGAGAAGCGTTTAATTATTTAACATGTCTCTATGTGTTTGAAGAGGTGATGAGTTTCTTACTCCATTGTCAGATCACTCTGTAGTTCCTTAAAAGCTACAGAAAATGGTCTAAAACTTGTATAAAGAGATCCATGCCCACATAAATACATGCCTCAACAGGCTTATTTCACCGATTAATGTTAGGGCCAATTTAAAGGAATGTGTTGTGGCAACTAGCAGCAGTGCACGTTGCATGCGTTGTGGTGGCATTCATTTATAATGGCACTTAACGCACTAGGGCAACGCACCATAGTGTGGTGCGTTGTGTTCCAAATTTTGTGACTTGTATGATTTTCGAGATGTCCTGGTTTGTTGGCAGCCCATTATTTTTCAAGGCACTGCTTTCACCTTAACACAACGTAAAACATGTAAATGAGTATAGTTCTTTGAAGTGGCATTGTTGCCACAGAGCAAGAGGTCTGTGGTGGCAAAGTTTACTTTACTGCAACACGTGGTAATGCAGAGGGGTATATGCACATTGTGGTACCATTTATTCTTCCATATCTGTAGCATGTTCCATTGTCAAAAGTAGTGCATATGTTCACATATGTGTGTTAATTTTGCTAATCCAGCCTAACTCATGGCACCCAGCATGCTTCCATTTCTCTTGTCATATTACAGTAATCTGTGATTGTAATGTGATTGTGGTGTAATACTGCTCTATGTGCAGTCATTGAATAAGTCTCAATTTTGTGTAGTGTTCACATCACTAATATGCGTACAGTCTAAGTTTGTGGTATTTTTATGCACTGAGTGGGCTGTTTTTTTTAACCATCTGTGTCCTATTGAAGAGATTTCCCTTCACTTCCTGTCCCAGAAAAACACAACAGGAAATGGAGGGGGGGGGACTCCCTTTTAAAGACAGTTGTAGCTCACAGTTGCCCCCATTGAAAAAAATGTGCTTATCTTTGTTCAGGTGACACCCTTGTCATTTTGGATATCTTGAATTTCTTTCTAGTGATTCCAGAGAAGGGTGAATGCCCTGACAGGAGTTATAACCTTTCCTTCTATCTAATGCCGCGTACACAAGGGCGGACTTTTCGATGGACTAGGTCCGGTGGACTTTTCGACAGACTTTACGACTGACTTTCAAATGAACGGACTTGCCTACACACGATCAATCAAAGTCCGATGGATTCGTACGTGATGACGTACGACCAGACTAAAATAACGAAGTTCACAGCCAGTAGCCAATAGCTGCCCTAGCGTCGGTTTTTGTCCGTCGGACTAGCATACAGACGAGCGGATTTTTCAACCGGACTCGAGTCTATCGGAAAGATTTGATGAAACATGTTTCATTTCTAGGTTCGTCCAACTTTTGGGTAAAAAAAGTCCGCTGGAGCCAACACACGATCAAATTATCCGACGGAGTCCGGTCCGCCGGACCAAGTCTGCCATAAAGTCCGCTTGTGTGTACGCGGCATAAGGGCTCATTTACATGGGCACAGAGGTTTGTACAGCTTTTTGAGTCCGGAGCAGCATGGAGCTGTATGCAGGCAGCCTGTGTTCATCAATAGAGACGTGACTGTATAGACTCACCGGCACATCTGAGTTGGACAGGTATGCAGGGACGGCTGCACGGCTCTGAATGTAAATGTTGTGCTTCTGGGGCCATGCACCCATCCTTATCAAACTCAGATGTGCGAGTGCGTTCGTACAGCCGCAGTGTCTTCCTTGGCTAACACTGTGACAGCATACTAAAGGCCCATGCACACAGGTCCGCATATGCCGATGTATGGATGAAAAGGTTTGGGCTTATGTTTACATGCATCCATCATACTGAACATGGACCCTATTGGTTGCTGCCACTGCTAAGAGCTAGAAGTTAACATCAACAAGTTGATTATACAAATTAACATTGCACAAATGTTACATGTGTACATCACACAGACAAGTATTTAAAGTGACATTAAACTTTTCTTCTTTTATAAAAAAACAAAACAAAAAAGTCATACTTACCTGCTCTGTGCAATACTTTTTCACAAAGCAGCTCTGATCCTCTTCTGGGGTTCCCCACTGGTGCTCCAGGGCCCTTTTCCTTTTGGCAAGTGTCCCAATGTAAGCTGTTTTCCACGAGGGCGCCCGTGTGGGCTCCCACTCCCAAGACGCCCTGTCTACGTCTATTGACACAGAGCAGGTGGCTCGGCCCTGCTTCCCACTCACTCCTCAGAACATTTGATTGACAGCAGCTGGAGCCATTGGCTTCAGCTGCTATCAGTCTGCCCAATGAGGAATAAAACGGTGACGAGAGCCTCAGCTTTCGAGCACATCGTTGGATCGGATTGGGCTTGGGTAAGAAAAAAGGGGGGGTGCTGGGGGGATCCTGCAGCACAGAAAGTTAAAGTAGTTGTAAACCTAGTTACACCACTTTTACCTACAGGTAAGCCTACAATAAGGCTTACCTGTAGGTACTGGAAATACCTCCTAAACCTACACGTTTTAAGACATATTTACCATATATGCTTGCGCCAACATCATCGGCGCATGCGCACTGAAGAAAGGTCACGACCGTGCCGTTTCTAAAGGGCCCATGCCATGACCGTCGGCTCCGGAGTGACGTCACACGACTTCAGCCAGTCACAGAGCCGGAGTCCATGGCCACCAGCAGGGACATCGCGGGCTTCGTTTTCAGGTAAGTGCAATGTAATGGGCTAGTATGCAATGCAGGGTTTACTTCCTCTTTAAAGTGGTTGTAAACCTCAGTCATGGAATCTGAGCAAAGCGCATATATCTGTAGTGTTTACTTCTCTCTCTTCAAAGTTCTAAGTGTCGTTTCTCTCTGATGCTTTGTTCCTCTGTTATTAGCCTGAGTCTCTTCTGAGAAGTTTTCCCGACACGTGAGCGGAAATTTGTGTGTGGGGGAGCTCAGAACAGAGCTCGTCTATTCACAACACCTTTTTTCTAGTTTATGAAGGGGGTGTGTTCTTTTCCTCCAATCGGCTCTTGCACACGGTTACTGCAGCCTCTCCGCCCCCTCCTCTGTGCTCCGGACAGATGAAGAAAGATTTTTAACATGATCTGCCCTTTTGAAGGGGTGAAGAGAAGTCTGCAGTTAAACAAGTAAAACCTATAAAGGAGCATCTGCTTTATCTCGGTTTATCATCTGAGGCTGTTCACTTCACTGGGTATTTGTGAAGATTTACAACCCTTTTAAGGCTTTAGAACCAAGTGTTTTAAACCCAGGCCCCTGCATTACCTATATCTGGTCTCCCACAGAACATGGAAATGCAATCATTTTAGTAAATATAAACCGCTAAATACCTTTTCTCATCAGCCGTTTATAGCAGTCTTGTGACTTCTATCAGTGCTTGGTTAAAGCTTGAGGAGGAGTTTTCATACTGCACTGACTCCTATCAGGATCGAGGACCCCTGACCCTCTGTCTGGACAGTGCTGAATGACCCTGTGCTAATCACATGCACTCCCCCAAGAAAAAAAAAACCTCTAGCAATACACGCTAAACTGAGCATTTGCAGCCTGACTCCAGTAACTGTCTTATCTGGTTTTGGAGTCAGTGGAAGAGGAGGATCTGTGCATACAGGATCAAACAGCCTTTTTACACAATGCAGAGGATTAACCCCTTAGGTTCCAAAAAGCATGCTTTACTGCATATACAGACTAATTTTACTGTTGTGGGATTAGTAACACTTTAAGCAGGATCTTGCTGCTGGCAAAAGCCTATGTAAGGACTAGCGCTTCATGCACATGAGGCCTTAGACTGTTACTATTAGCCAGTCCCATCCTCTTTATGGAGTATGAGAACACCAATAGAACTACTTGTTTTTCTCAACTTTTTCTATTTGCAGCTTTTGAATATAAGGCCCATATTTTGGCGTCTGGAGCTGGCAGCGCTTGGCTTACAAAGGCCTCATTCACACTGGTGTACTGTGCTTAAATGTGAAATGCTGTAACTGGCGATCATTCATTGCCCATCCCACAGGAAATTAGATCAAAAATGCATCCCTGCCACCCTACATTTTTTGACCCATTGTACTGACGTGCAAAGGGTCATCTTTACTCGCGCAAGAGGAATATGTTCCATGCAGACAGCCTGGTAAAGTCAGTGACAGACGTACGGCTGCGTGGATCTCCAAGCGCATCCCTGAGTGTACATTCATGCAGGAGCAATGTGCAGATCAGAACAAAGTCAGTCTGTGTGTTCTGATCGGTGCATCGGTCCTGTATGGATGTACACTTGGGGATGCACTTGGGGATCCATGGAGCGGTCTGTCTGTCACTGACTTTCCCAGGTTTCCTGCATAGGACTGCACGAAACACATGTGCCTCCTGTGCAGATAAAGTCAGCTCTTTGAATGGGTATAGAGAAGACTGCTGTGCCTTCGTTCATTCATGCTTCTATGGGAGCAGGCTGCAGAGAAGGATAAGTGGGGTGAGGAGGAGGGATTGGTCAGGATGATGAAACACGGGAAAGTGGAAGTTTGCAAAGACAGAAAAGTTTGAAGCCATGTCTGCTCATGCCTTTCCATTGTGCAATGTGCCATTGACAAATAGTCATGTGTCATAACGCAGAATGAAAAGTGTATTTGTAGAATTTTTGATTGCACTGTAGTTTTCAAGTGCTAGAAGTACAGTTGTCAAACCGAGTTGAAGCAATCTTTGAAATCATTCCATGTGATTGGTCAAGACTTGGTAGGCTGTATGCTAATGTATCAGGGGTTAACGCTGTGTCTAATCATATCCGTTAAAGTCAGACTCCAGGCACTATGAACAAAGCTGGGTCACAAGGCTCCAGGAGATTTTTGGCAACCAGTTGGGGACCGGAAATGGATGTGAAGTCAAAACTCCAAGCAGGATTAGGAGGCACAGAGAAGGGGTTAAGCAAGTTTTTGTGTCTGCCTCTTTAGGATTAAGGGCTTTCTCTGCTCCATCCAGTTCATGATAATACATGCTGCAGTGAGGAAGTTTTAACCAGATTAGTAATTTGTAACATATGGCTTTTCTCCAGTGGAGGAGTCACAAAACACTACCTCATTCTGAGCGTGGTTTACTCGCTGAACTCTTCTGTTTGGCATACCAACAAGTCACTTCTGTGGTCTGTGTATGTTTTGTGAGATTTTCATACCCTGGGCAGATTTCTGATCTGATGGCTGAGCCAAGTAATTCCCTTTTTGCTTGGTAGTTTGAGTTTGAAATACCTGATTTTTGTTGGATTTTCTTTATGCTCACACATTACCTTACCTAGCTATTAAAAGTAACCTAATACTTAAAGTTGAAGTCCATCCTGTTCCTATCTAAGCTTAAACCTGTTCACACCCCCTACTAAACACTATTCTAACTACTCTGTGAAAGGAAGCTGTGTATACTTACCTACTAACCGCACCGTATTGCTCCCAGAATAGGTATACTTACCTATTCTGAGAGCAATGTGGTCCAGTTGTTAGGTAAGTCTACATGGCTTC
This sequence comes from Lithobates septentrionalis, assembly GCA_037952835.1. Lineage (NCBI taxonomy): Eukaryota > Metazoa > Chordata > Amphibia > Anura > Ranidae > Lithobates > Lithobates septentrionalis. Next base: position 6,145,731 of record JBBDGP010001481.1, on the reverse strand, counting down.
CTTTCACAGGGTAGATAAAATGGGGTTTAGCAGGGGTGGGAACAGATTTAAGCTTTGTTGGGAATGGCACGCCTGGGCAAATGGACTTGTCCTCAGTATTGCCTTTGGCCTTTCCACATTTCTGATTTACCAGGTGGTGTTTTGTACCGTGTCTGTGTGGATGAGGTCATATTGGTAGAAGTGGGACTTTGCTTCTTCATGTCAGAGCTGCCCCCTGATGACTGCTAGAGGTGCAGAAAGCACAGATTTACTAAATGGATAAAGCAGGCAGATCCTTGAACTGCAGGTACTCAAGTACAGCTTTCTCTCCAGCAAGGAAAATGGTGGTCAGCACAGTAGTGACATTACCAAATCTCAGAAACAGCAGAGCTTTAGATGGCCTCACACTGCAAGGCTCGAGGAACAGGAGTGCCTACAGGAAATTCAAAACTATTTTTCAGAAGGAATTCCAGAAAAGAAGGTTAAGGTTGCAGGGAACTGTTTGGACACATATCTTCACTTTTTGAGTATGGGTCCACCTAAAGTAGTATCTTCTGTTATCTCAATCAGTTGTGGCCTGAGCATAAACACAACACCAGTTACACAGAGTAAGTTTGGGTACAAGTAACCAGCAATGGGTTATCTAGGTGACAGGAAACATCTGTATGTCTCAGGAAAGGAGTTACAATGTGGGATCACTCAGCTGGGACAGCCATTCCCCTCCTCCCCTCTGTTGATAATGGTCTCCATTATGACATAATAGATTTCCTCACGATGATCTGAGCATCAATTTACAGAGTGTAGACAGAAGCTCAGTTTGTTTTCTAGCCTTCAAAATAGTTATATTTATAGCCTATAAATAATGGTTTGTATTTACAGTATAGCAGAAAGTCTGACATAATGACTATGATGAGTTTCACAATGTAGCCTTTTTTAAGCTTGTTTCACCATTTTTTTTTTTTTGTGTTTGTGCTTGACTAAAGTCAGCTCTATGCATTCGTGTAAACCATTTGGTCTGTAAAGCAAATATAAAAATCATTGCAAAATTCAGTCATGCATTACATTTTATGCATATAACAATAATAATGTATACCGGGAAAGATAGATGGGCCTGCTATTGATGACCTCTCCTTCTGAAGTGCTAGTTTGCCGACTGACATGATGGCCCAGTGACTTCAATACTTTGGGTCAGGTATGTAGAACAGGAGTTCTCTCCATGTTGACAAAGAGTAAAATGTAGGCCCCCATTACTAAGCTTTCCTCCTGAAATGCTAGCAGTTTTGTGGGTCCAGTGGCTTTATTACACCCCAAGTTGCTTTTTTTGGAGCAAATATGCAGCTCTGCTTGCTTCAAAATAAACCGTTGCAGCTTGCACTTGAGAATTTCTGAACATTACAAGGTAAAAATGATCTAGCCAATCCAATGGTCACGCAGCCCCTGTCACACCAGCATACTGGAGTGTAGCAGCTTTTCACAAGCCTTTGCAGAAGATCTGAAAGCCTCTGTGGCCGACAGGAAGGCTGTGTGGGAAGGAAAGCTCTTCTTGGATCCTCACGAGGCAGCAGAGTGTCAAACTTGCCAAAGGCCGCAAAGGTCATCCCTCATCATCCCTGCAGCTTGGAGCCCGCTCACACTTCGGGTTGCAAGGAGACAATGGTAGTATTATGGCTATGAGTTTTGAGGGCTCCTATTTTTCATAAAAGAAAAATATTTTATTATTTTTTTAACTTTTATTTTTTACTTTTTCTTATACAGCACTGTCAATTTATACAGCACTGTCAATTTACACAGCATTCTACATATATACAGTATATATTGTACATTCTCATCAGCCTGTGCCCATAAGTAGCTTACACTCTAAGGTTCCTAACTCACATTCATACATACACATACTAGGGCCAATTTGGACAGAAGCCAATTAACCCACCAGCATGCTTTGGAGTGTGGAAGGAAACCCACACAAGCACAGGGAGAACATACATGCTCCAGGCAGATAGTCATGATTGGCATTCGAACCAACGACCCTAGTGTTGCTGGGCGAAAGTTCTAACCACTTAGCCACTGTTTGTTTTCAATGCATGAAGATCTGTATATTTTCGAGAGGGTGACATTGGGAACTTTGGACTCCCTAAACTGCATAACAACCTGTTATGGAAGAGAGGGTCCTCTAACACAGGGTTCCCATAGTCTGCTGAATGTGGTTACCTATGATACAAAAATCTAAGGCTCTGTGTTGATTGATTATACTTTTTATTTGAAAAGTTGATTTTTATTTTGGACTTGTGTGCCCTTTAACCCCATAATGACCAGATGTTTGCTCTTGAATGCCAGAATTATTTTTGACCTGCTTAACAACTGCCTAATTTGTGTGTGGCTTTTTTTTTTACGTGGTTATAAACCTTAGTGAGCTCTAACGAGCAGGGCCCTCTGATTCCTCCTGTATTGAATTGTATTATAACTGTACTGTCTGCCCTCATGTTAAGCACTGCACAAACTGTTGGCGCCATTTAAAAATCCTGTATAATAATTATAATATGAATTTGTGATGTGTCTTAATTATTCAGGTGGGTCTGTGGTTATAAACATTACTATAATGTCAACCTCTGATGACTTCCTTACATTTTCCCTGTTAGAAAATTCTAATCCTTCTTAAAGTTGTCCAAGTGGCATTCTAAAGCGTCTGCTTACCCCGGTGTCAGCACACTGTCAAGAGGACATGAGAAAGTTCTACCCTTTTAATCCTTTGGAGCTCAGTGGTTGAGGTCATGTGTCCGTTTAGCCCACAGCACAGATGGAGTAGAGAGTTCCCATAATTCAATCTTTACTGAGCTTTGCTTCTAATGAGGAACTCAGATGTAGATGTGGTATGACATTTTTTTTTTTCGTTTTATGTATGAGAAATGTTCGAATTTTTCCCCAAGTTCAATATTTTCTTTTACATCTGGACACCTAGAATTCAGTTGCTGTTGTGCAGTTGAGGTTAAAAATTCTAGGCAGCAGGATACTGAAGAAAAGCAAAGTAGGTTTGTATCATTACTGCCTTAACCACTTGAGCTTCGGAAGGTTTTACCCCCTTCCTGACCAGGCCATTTTTTGCAATATGGCACTGTTACTTTAACTGACAATTGCACGGTCCTTCGGCACTGTACCCAAATACAATTTTTGTGTCCGTCCCCCCCACACACACACACACACAAATAGAGCTTTATTTTGGTGGTAATTGATCACCTCCGCGGATTTTATTTTTTACGCTATAAACAAAAAAAGACCCACAATTTTGAAAAAAATACAATATTTTTTTACTTTCTGCTATAAAACATACCCAATAAAAAAATGTTAATGATCTAATTTTTTGTTCATCAGTTTAGGCCAATATGTGATCTGCTACATATTTTTGATAAAAAAAAAAAAAAAAAACGAAAATCCCAATAAGCGTATATTGATTGGTTTGTGCAAAAGTTATAGCATCTACAAACTATGGGATATTTTTATTCTACTAGTAATTGTGGCGATCAGCATCTTATAGTGGGACTGTGATATTGTATCGGAACCCTGACACTTTTTGGGGACCAGTGACACTAATACAGTGATCAGTGCTGAAAAATATGCACTGTCACTGTACTAATGACACTGGCAGGGAAGGGGTTAGCATCAGGGGAGATCAAAGGATTAAATGTATGTCTAGGTTGTGTTTACTCACTGTGGGGCAGGTGCTTTACTAGGGGAATCCAGAGATCTATGTTCCTTCTTAGCAGAAACACAGGATCATTGCCTTCCCTGCTGACAGAATGGCAATCTGCCTTGTTTACATAGGCAGACTGCTATTCTACTTGTGTCCTGAATGTTCGGCGGGATCCGCTGATTGGCTTCCTCTTTGTCCAATCACAGTGGGAGTGGGTTGTCAGCGGCGCACATGCCCCAGACCCGGAAGTGTCAGATTACGGACTGGGTACATGATCCGACACAGAGCGGTCGCCCTGCCGCAGTACATGTACGTGGGATGGTCGCTAAGTGGTTGGAGTTTATATGATCACAGCATATACTTTCATTTTTTAACATCAGCATTGTAAAAGCAATACTTAGAAAAGTTATTTTTTACAGTCCAATGTTCACTTACTTGAAAAGTGGTGCCTGGATGCTGGCGATCTCTTTCCACAAATTCCCTGCATGCTTTGCAGCTTCTTCTCTGCTGTTTACGTTCAATTTCTAAGGACTGCATGTCCCATAAAAGCTTGCTGCCTTCAAGCAGTGATTCCTGTACTGACTTCGCCTGCTGAACCTCTTCTGCTCAGCACCTCCATAGTTCAGAAGGCAGACTCTGTGAAATGTGTGACACACTATAGAGCTGCACGATTCTGGGAAAAATGAGAATCGCGATTCTTTTGCTTAGACTAAAGATCACGATTCTCTCACGATTCTTTAAAATGGTTAATTTAAAAAAGAAAAATCAGCTGTAGACTGCGCATGCGCAATCAACAGATTTTGGGTTAACAAGTTTATACCAATCTATTCCTTACATATGTGAAGGTAGATGTCAAGTCACTGTGTTTTTTGTACATCATTTTTTTTACCATATGTCACATTATAGGATGGTTTATGCCTTTAAGCACTTTAGTCTAATCAGTGGAGTTTAGCATCCGCTAACTGTTGCACTTTACTGTCACCTATCCACCGTTATATACAAAGGGCCTAAGCAATCACCCCTTAGCCTAAGGTAGCACCACCACAACCCATATTCCTTTAAATATGTCATTGCTTCGTATTACCTAAAGCCTGCTTCTGTGAAGTGTGAATGCAATGTCGGAAATAGTGCACACTGTGCAGTCACTGCAGTGTTTCCCGGCCGGGGTCTCTCTGACTAAGCGACAGCGTGGTTCCGCCCACGCCTAGGCATCCACCGCGGCGCATCGCTCTCTGCTCTGCTGACGTTGGTTCCTGTTGCTGACGTCAGTTCCGATATCGGCGCCATCAGCGCCGCTTGAGTTCCACGCTGGTTCCGACGGCTTCTCCTCCGGTCCAGGCTACTACCCAAAAATCGCGGTGATCCAGGCTGGAGATCGCGCGGGTGGGGTGAATCGAGATCGCGATTCTATATACGATTAATCGTGCTGCTCTATGACACAGGAGTGCCTACTCACAGGGCTTAGTAAATATATGTCACAGAATTCAAGGAAGTAAATGTGTGGGAATAATTAGACAAGCAAACCTCTGCTCAGTTATCCCCCCATCTTATGAAGTACACAAAATCTAATTGGTTTCTTTTCTCAGTCAACCTGCAAAAAAGCAAAAGTATTAATCATCCAATTCATAAACCAAAATTCCTAGTGTACAATCATGTATACAACATATAGCAAAACCATAAATAAAGATCTTTAATAAAAAATTACCTCCATGCTGGAAACTTTTTAAACATGCAAATTCAATATGCACTGATTTGAATCACATTAAAAGTAATGAATAGCAGTGTATTAGTCCCACTTTAGTGCATTGGCGGATCCGGGGGGTGGGGGGGCCCGACGGGGCATTTGCCCCCCCCCCCTCCAGAAAATAATACCGGCTTCAAGGCTTTCTCCCTCCACCACCTCCCCAGATTTGAGTTACAAGGTATCATCTAAATGCAGCTGTGGGGACTTTATTTCTGCTTCCCCAGGTGGCCTAAAATATATTCCTTGGGCCCCATCAGTTCATTTGGAGGGGCCCAGTGGCATCACTATGGAGGTGTGGATCGCGGTGACACCGGGGCCGCTGCTGCACACTGTAACATTACTGGCAGAGTTGTAGCAGAGCGGTGCGAGTGTCACTTCACTTCCCTGTCAGGCGGAGTGATCTCCACCCGACAGGAGCTTCCTAGTTTCGTCTGGTATGACGTCGCGCTTCAGATGCCGAGAGTGCGGGATTGAAGACAAGATGCTGCCGATAGGACCTGTGGCCAGAGCTCACGTGCACTGCAAGTGAGTGATCACTTAACTCATTAACACAACAAAGCCTTAACTAACACGTTAGCCGTGTGAAGTGGTTAACGCTTTGGGGGAGGGGGGGGTTAAATAATTTACAATGGTAATTGTAATATGGCACATGGAGGGGGTTGTACTCACTGATGTATTTGTGACCAGTAGCAATTAACCCCTTTGTGCTGCATTAATGACAGTGGTACCATCAGTGTTAATTAACCAGTTTTATGCTATAGCATGAAGGGGTTTATAAACACTGCCACTAGTGCCACTAATGCAGCACAAAAGGGTTAATTAATTGCCACTGGTCACTAATACATCAGTGAGTACATTAACCCCCTCCATGTGCCATATTACAATTACCAATCATCATCATGATCATCACAAAGTACAGGTGCGTTGAGCCACAGCACCTGTATTGTGTGATTATCATGATAATAATGATGATATAGAATGACAGAAAATTCATCTTTAGGCTTCATTCACCCAGAGCGTGCTGCAGACATGCGCCTAGCATGCAGCAGACATGCGCCTAGCATGCAGGGCTGTCTTTTACTGGCTTGGGGATGCATAAAGTGTTACATCCCAATGCCAGCATCCCATTTATTTCTACTGAGACACAGCCGCTATATCCCAATATGTCATGCGTGTGGGTGTGGGTCCTAGAATGCATGCAGGGTGCGTTCAGGGACCCACACCAGCATGTCATATTGGGATATAATGGCTGTGTGTCTCAGTAGAAATAAATGGGATGCATGTAACACTTTAAAATGGTGTCACTGTTTTAAACAATGTTAGAACTGTATGATATGTTAAATACAGTTCTGTAAGCAACATCTTATTTTCTGGCAGTGCCCCTCCCGAGACTAGACTCTGGATCCACCCCTGCTTTAGTGTTTGCAAAATGTGACAGCACCCCCCAATTTTCATTCATCCACGATGATGGTGAACCATTCCAATTTAGTGAATTCCACGTGTTCCTCCACCAATCACCTGAAAGCTTTGACCTCTATGGAGGAGGTTACACTGCGGCTTCCCCTTTTAAGGGGTCATTCACCTCAGTACCTCCAGACTTGTCTCCGTGACTCCTTCCCATATAGACCCTCTGGTCTAGTAATTCGCCTCCTCTCAAGCAAGAACTCTCTGATGTGTATCTAAAATAAAATAGAACCATCATTGTGCTTTAATAAAAATATAAATTACATTCGCTTTTGAAAATGTGTGGGAATCTTCATAAAGTTTGTTGACAAACTTCAAGATCATTCATATTAATAGGAGTAGACAAAAAAAATGTTGAGCTACAATGTGGAAATTTAATGTAATTTTAAATTATGGCCATATACACTTTAAAGGCAATCTATAGCTGCACAATGATCAATGCCCAGTCCAGCCAGCTGGTGGAGAAGTAATTGAATTTCTGTGGGCCGCTGCATAACTTCTGCAGACTCACTCTGGGCATCACAAATCTGGTAGAATTGATTGGCCAAGCTGAATTTTCCTAGCTATAGTTTCCTGCATATACAACACTTGCCCCTTTAGGAGCTCTAAAACTTGCCTATTCTAGTATGCAAATAGCAACTTCAGATTCCGAGGTTGCTTTTTTCACAGTACAGGGCACAGGCCTTTTAAAATGATTACAACTAGGTTATAGGCAGGGACACCCGCTATATAACCTCTCCTACTCCTAGCTGGCTTCATTTTTTTGCTGATGTCCTTGGGTGATAGACCTCTTCATTCTACTGAGAGAAGCCCACCATCAGAGTTTTTACTCTTTTTCCCTCTCTGGATTATATTTCAAGCTGATCTTTAATGGTCTTGCTTGGCTTTACTACAGCTTCTGGATCGTCAGAGTCCTCTACAAAGTCTTGCACCCACCTGATGCAAGGTGTGTGTGTGTGTGTGTGGGGGGGGGGGGGGGGGGCGTAATGTTGCTTTGCACTGGATCCTGCTGTGTGCTCTAATTTTGCCCTGTAGTACAACTTCTGGAGCTAGCAGCAAGGTGCTTTACAGGTCCAGTACCATGGTCTGCCTGGTACAGAGCCCAGTCTCTAAAGACCCTTCATGGTGGGAGAAGCCAGGGAGGAGTTTATCCTCCATTGGTCCTGCTACTGAATGGTGAGCACAGGGTAGAAGCCCCCTAATCATTCTTCCTAGGGCAGCAGTTTGTCTCCCTTTTAGGGTATGGTGACAGCTATCCATCCCTCTGTAAGTGTGATGATGGCTCCAGAATAAGACAAAAACAATTCCATAGCTCAACTCACCAACCAGTCTGCTGACCAACCAAATTAACCTATCTAACCGTCTGTTAAAAGCAGGGGTTTAGTTAGCACACATTTGCAAACCGAATGCCTGGGGTTAATGGTGGTATTGGCACCATGTTTTTTTTTTTGGCCTACACATTATGTGGCGCTATTGCATCCACATGTTCACTCCAAACCCCTGTCCACCCCCATCCTCCCCCTGGGTGGTGCATTACTGAGCCTTTGTGAACGAGCAATACAGTGCCTACACAGCCTGACGCTCCTTCAGTGCCTGTGCCTCTTCGTTCTAGTGTAAGTTGCTGCTTTTTTCTATTTGGACTGTCCAAACAACAACATCTGGTTTCCTGCTCTGAGAGCACATTGATGGCAGTTTGCTCTAGCAACACTTGGGTTACCGCAGCCCACAGATGCTTACACCAAGACCATTACCAAGATCATCACGGAGCCCATGAAGAATAATTTATTTATTTTAGGTACTTCTATAGCACGGTCAATTTACACGGCACTTTACAAATACATTGTACATTTACATCAGTCCCTGCCCTCAAGGAACTTACAATCTAAGGTCCCTAACTCACATTCATACATATACTAGGGCCAATTTAGACAGGATCCGATTAATCTACCAGCATGTCTTTGGAGTGTGGGAGGAAACCTTACGCAGGCACAGGGAGAACATGCAAAACTCCAGGCAGGTAGTGTCGTGGTTAGGATTTGAACCAGTGACCCTTTTGCTGCTAGACAAAAGTGCTAACCACTACACCACTGTGCCATCCCCTGTTCAGCCCAAGTACATAAAAATAAGGCCCTCCTTAAGGCTATTCTTGCCTTAGTGTGCTTCTTGCCATGCAATCCCAAAGAAAAGGCTTGTGCCTGTACCAGTAGGTCTTCTACGTGTGAGGTTAGGAAGGGTTCCTTTTGTCCCCCATAGTCTTCCAATGCAAACTCTTGTACACACGGGCCACACAGGTTTCAGTAGAAACCAACCGACTGGCTGGGTTTAAAAAAAACAAACAAAGAAAAACTAGTGATGTACTAGGCTTAAACCAGGAAACATACTTTCATATGAAGACATGGCCTGCTAAACCATCCAGTGCTGGTGCCAAGTTCTCTTTAGTGATGGGTCAAAACCTCCCTTTTAAGTAGAGGGATGTTTATTGGCCTTATGGTCCCAGAGTAATTTAAATGCCTGGGTCCAGAGTGTCATTTCCAAGGGCCACAAACTGGAGTTTCGCACTCTGCTCGCTCCCAGCTTCATACTCTTCAACCTGTCGCTTTCCCCTTTATTTCCAACAGCTCCTGGATCAATGGCTTATTACCTCTGTACTAACAGTAGAATGCTTTCTAGCTTTTTTACTTAAATGATTCCCAAACTGAGTGGAGGAGTATAAACTAAATTGGTTCTAAAACTCTACTTCCTATGCATTTAGAAGTTTTGCATGGAAAATACCAGGCTGGTTATTGCTTCACTCCTCCTGGGGGGTTTTCTGGCCTCGATAGACTTCTTGGATGCATATCTGCACATTGCCATTTTCCACCTTATCAATGCTTTTAACGATTTGCAGTGGACAATCAGCTTAAGGCCTGGTTCACACCTATGCAGTCTGACATTGGTGCATTCTACAGTGCATTCTGCTGTGTGTTTTGCACATGTGATTTTGACGCTTTTTATTTTTTTTTTTGGGCCAATACATTTTGCAGGAAAAAAAAGCAAATCGCCGCCAAAACGCACTACATGCTTTTTTGCAGCTTCTCTATTAGTCTATGGAACAAAAAAAGCACAGTTTTTGCTTTTAAAAACGTCCCTGACACTTTCCAAAAATGCAGTAGCTGAAAAAAAGCATAGATGTGAACGTGTTCCATAGGAAACCGTGTTAAATAGACTGTAGTTCGTTTCTGCAAAAAGCTCCAAAAAACGCATAGGTGTGAACCAGGTCTTAAAAGAGAAGTATGGGGATTTTTTTTTCTTCCATATTCATACTTACCTAGGTTGATGCAGCATCGGACCGATGCTGCATCTGTCCCCCGCTGCCTCTACACTGAGAAACGAGCCATCGAACACCGCCGATGGCTCGGTTTTCTTGGCTGCCCAAGCATAGAGCTGCTGCCTGTCAGTCAGCAGCTCTCCTGCTCTGCTCCTCCATGCTCATTGGAGCGCTAAGCTGTGGAGGGGCGGGGAGCGGCTGTCTCAGCCCCTCAGCGGTTTGCTGAGACGGCCATCAGTCCATTCACCTTGCGGATCCAGACTTCTAGAGTCAGGATGGCGCTTTGCCTGGACTGATCTGTGTGACAAATTGCAGTCCTGTGACCCGTAGGAAAAGCCTAGCCAAACGAGCTAAGGCTGGACTTCTTTAAATATGTTTTTGTAAGAAGATCCAATTTTGTACCTTTTTACTACAGAATTTTGGAGACTGCTTAATTGTGTGAACTAATAACGATATTATTGTTTTGTGTTTTTTTTTATTTTTTTATTTTTTTTTATTTAATATAATTTTTGATAAACATTTATCAGCTATCAAGACATACAAAATAGTGCGTACCTGTTACTAAAAAGTGGCAGTATACGACTCGGGTGTCCTTTTCACAAACTTTCAAGACTGTGTGCATGTGAACACAAGTACGGCTATTTATTCAACAACGCTAATTCTTCCTTAGTAGTGAGCTTGAGAATTGCTGAATTAAGAGCTGTTTTTTTGTGAAAAAGGGGCTGGAAACCACTGTGCTCACACATGGTGCTATTTACTTGGCAGACTTATTTTGATGGCGACCTTTGGGTTAAAACCCAATTAAGCTTTTTACGTTTTTATTTATTTTAATTTAACGGCCATCGGCCCATCGTTGTAAAAATAAATAAAAACTGAAAAACTTTCACTGCATGCATTCCGTTGTGCTCATAAGTTTACAGAATTTGATTTCTTGGCCGTTTTTCGGAGAATATGAATGATGGCACACAAACTTTTCTTTCACTCATGGTTAGTGTTTGGCTGAAGCCGTTTATTATCAGTCAACTGTGTTTACTCTTTTTTAAAATCATAATGACAACAGAAACTAGCCAAATGACCCTGATCAAAAGTTTACATTTTGACTTGATAACATGCACACAAGTAGACACAAATGGGTTTGAATGGCTATTAAAGGTAACCATCCTCACCTGTGATACGTTTGCTTGTAATTAGTGTGTGTATAAAAGGTCAATGAGTTTCTGTAATCCGGAAAGAAAATTGCATCTTTCATCCAGGGCTGCACTGACGTTTCTGGATTCTGAGTCATGGGCAAAGTAAAAGAATTGTCAAAGGATCTGCAGGAAAAGGTAGTTGAACTGTATAAAACAGGCCAATCGGCAGTGTTCAGACTCTAATCAAGAAGTAGAAAATGAGGGGTTCTGTTGAAACGAAACAACGGTCGGGTAGACCAACTGACATTTCGGCCACAACTTCCAGGGAAATTGTTTGGGATGCAAAGAAAAACCCACAAATAACTTCAGGTGAAATACAGGACTCTCTGAAACCATGTGGTGTGGCTGTTTCAAGATGCACAATAAGGAGGCACTTGAAGAAAGATGGGCTGCATGGTCGAGTCGCCAAAAGAAAGCCATTACGACACACATGCCACAAAGTATCCCACTTACAATACGCCAAACAGCACAGAGACAAGCCTCAAACCTTCTGGCACAAAGTCATTTGGAGTGATGAGACCAAAATTGAGCTTTTTGGCCACGGCCATAAACGCTACATTTGGAGAGGAGTCAGCAAGGCCTATGATGAAAGGTACATTATTCCTACTGTGAAACACCGAGGTGGATTGCTGATGTTTTGGGAATGTGTGAGCTACAAATGCACAGGCAATTTGGTGAAATTTGGTGCACATTGATGGCAAGATGAATGCAGTATGTTATCAAAAAATACTGGAGGAACATTTGCATTCATCAGCCAGGAAGCTGTGCATGGGACGTACTTGGACATTCCAACATGACAATGATCCAAAACGCAAGGCCAAGTCGACCTGTCATTGGCTACAGCAGAATAAAGTGAAGGTTCTGGGGTGGCCATCTCGGCCTCCTGATCTCAATATCATTAAGCCACTCTGGGGAGATCTCAAACGTGCAGTTCATGCAAGACAGCCCAAGAATTTACAGGAACTGGAGGCTTTTTGCCAAGAGGAATGGGCAGCTTTACCATCTGATAGAGACTCATCCACAAATACCATGAAAGACTTCAAGCTGTCATTGATGTTAAAGGGGGCAATACACGGTATTAAGAAGTGAGGTATGTAAACTTTTGATCAGGGTCATTTGGGTAGTTTTTAATGTCATTATGATTTAAAAAGAGTAAACAGAGTTGACTGATAACTGGCTTCAGCCATACACTAACCATGAGTGAAAAAAAGTTTTTTTGCTATCATTCATTTTTTCCCATCTTCTTGGCCATTTTTCAGTCTCTGAAAAATGGCCAAGAAATCATAAATTCTGCCAGGGTATGTAAACTTATGAGCACAATTGTACTTCCTAGGGGTCGACCGATATTCACTTTTTTTTTTTTTTGAAGCATCGGTCACAAACTTACTGGTGTTACCCGTATTGCTTCAAGGTGTTGTACCTGGGTGATGCCTGCAGCTGCAGGCATCACCCTGGTACTGTTCTTTAGAGCGGACGGTCGGCTTTCTTGTAATAACTGATGCGGCTCAGCAAGCAGAGGGAGGGTACGTCCGCTGCTCTGCCCGGGTTTTCCGTCCCACCGGGAGGCCCGAGCGACGTGCTGGCCGAAGACCCGAACAAAGCCGATCTGCTTTGTTCAAATCTAGTAACCCGGAAGCGATGTCATGACATCACTTCAGGATTACTTGCACCCTAAAGGTAAAAAAAATATTCAAAAACCTTGATCTTGAGGTTTTGAATACTTTCAAGTACATAGGAGGGGTTAGGGGTCTTATAGACCCCCAGATCCCTCAATGAAGCCTACATGTGCGGCCTATTACTGTCACAAGGAATGTTTACATTCCTTGTGACAGCAATAACGGTGATGAAGAAAAAAAAAATTAAAAGGACTGTGTAAAATTAAAATCTACAGAATATCAGCACCTGATATCGGCTATTGACCTGAAAGAGAGCTGAAAAATATGTATCGTATTGGCCCTGAAAAAACGTCATCGGTCTACCCCTAATACATACCACCTTTCGAGCATTGTCCCCTGCCGACTCATTACTCTGTTGTCCAGCACCTGCCTCTTCCAGATTACATACTGTCCATTCTCATCCAACCTATGAGCCCATGCTATCCTAGACACACCCTCTGGAGGAGGGTACATTATCACATTACTCATGGACAGAGCGCTGCTTCCTTGGCGTTATGCAAGCACTACACTGTCTAGGAGTAAAAACTGACAGGTTAGGAAAAGGAGGACCAGTGAATTCTTTATCTAGCAGAGGAAATTTTCGCAGCAATTTTTAGATTTATTATGGTATTATTGTGGAACAGTCCAAAAGTCTGCAGGATTTTAGGTATGTATATAGGGATTAAAAAAATATATAGTGGCGGTGGAGTTTGGAGAAGGAAGGCTAGCAGAGTGTTGCTTGAACTTTAATAGTAAATGCAGTTAGCTTTGTGTCAGAATTGGTGGTGTAACATGGTCAGAACCTGGAATGGACATTTTTTTCCCCCTCATAGACTATGTGCAGAAGGTAATGTTTACATGGTTCAGCTGCAAGCAAGAAATAATACTGTGCCTCTTAGGAGGTGTTTTGTAAGAAGATTTTAGCAGGATGCCGCTGTGCACAACAGGAAAAAGACATTAAAGTCTCAGGAAAGAATGTTTGAAATAATTCCAGCAACCAAATGTTAAACAGCTGAAATGCATCCGGCGTCATTCAGACACGGAGGCACGATCTCTAGTGTGTGATTATCAGTTGTAGGAACACTGCTGAGAGTCCTGTCATCACAAGTCAGGGAGTGGCAGGATTAATGGCTCTTTGGTAGGATTGCTTCAGAGCTGGCATAGATTTCGTAGGTAGAGGCACTTTGTTGCGTATCTATTAAGTCATTAAAGCGAAAAAAAAAAAAAATTGCAGTACGTCTCTGCAAAACATACATCATTTCCTCTGTTTTATCCCTTTAAAGTCACTGCAAGTGCAAAAGAATATCGCTCATCTCTAAAGCTCAGTTGGGTGCTGCCAACAAAGCATTTTTTGTGGACTGAGTGTTGTCAACTCTGCTTAGTTTCTATTACTAAATTAATGAGCCACTTTTCTATCTCTAAAATATAAAGGTTAGTCATTCTATAGTCCTTGATAACAGCTAGGAAAGCTGACCAAAAAGGACTAAATAGGAAACTTTTTTTTTTTTTAGGGTTTACATATACCTTAACCGCTTGTCCACAGTCGCCATTTTTAAATTATGGTTGGTAGAGCAGAGTTTTAATTCCTTCCTGTCGATATTGTACATATATGTGGCATCCCAAGAGTGGGTCTTTTTTCGTGGGGCCGCATATATGCGTGTCTCTGTTTGTGCTGATTTTTTATTTTTTACTATTTTGGGCCAGTTTTCCTTTTGATAATAAAAAAAAAAAAAAATAGGAGATACCCGTTACCATTAAAAGCCCAGTTTGTCCTGGAAAAAGAAGCGGCATAATTCTCCTGGATATACAAAGTAAATGTGATGCTATGTACGGTTTTACTAACACATGTCAAAGTTGCAAAATTGTGCTTTAGGCATTAACTTTTTTTGTACCCTTAGGCGGGAAGGGGTTAAACACAATAGCAGTTGGGACTGTGTTTGTTTAAATTTGTTCAGCCAGCATTGGGTTTCTGGTGGAAGGTAAAGCCACTAGATCACTTCCACACCCTGCTGTAGGTACTGCTGCTGTCACCGAGTCACAATATGTGCACCCTTAGCTTAAACGAGTTGTAAAGGCAGAAGGTTTTTTATCTTAATGCATGCTATGGTTTAAAATAAAAAACCTTTTGTGTGTAGCAGGCACCCCCCTAATTACTTGCCTGAGCCCCATCTCTCTCTCTCTCCAGCGATGTCCACGCATGTCTAAGCTGTCTGGGACACTACTCCTGATTGGCTGAGATACAACAGCAGCACCATTGGCTCCCACGGCTGTTAAAGTCAGCCAATCAGGGAAGAGGGACCGGGGTGGGGCTCCGTGTAAAAAAAGAGATTTTACAATCACTTTAATTGGAGGGAAAAGAAGATATCAGGCATCTAATAACAAATAAAAAAAAAACTATTAAAGTAAATGTAATTAAAAACAATTGTTTGTCCCCATGTACACACACACACACACACATAAAGAATTAATTGCATGCAGCAGGTGCACGTACGTTCGATAACATTGATTGTGCTACACGTTGTGCATATTGTCACAAACATCAGATCGAAGGTCATACTTCTGTAGTCATTAACCATTAGTTTAAAACTGATAACCGTTAAAGGCCTTTAACATGTCACCAATACGCAATTTTGGGTACTGAAATCTGTTGCCGTTTCACAGGTCCAGGAAGTTTTAGGCTTGACCTGTTAGGTAGCCATTTACCCACAAAAAAGTGGGTAATATATTATATTTGTATGCCGTAAAATTAACTTTAGGGTGTTTTTCATATGATAAACGTGGTAATATCTTGTAACTAAAAAAATTGCAACTACCACCATTTTATTCTCCGTGGTCTCTGCTTTCAGAAAATATATAATGTTTGGGGTGTTTTAACTCCTGTTTAGCAGTGTTAATTTTGGCAGCAAATTTTGATTTAGTTTTAGCCTTAGTCCTTTGACTAAAATGCCATTTTAGTTTTAGTCGTATTTTAGTCGACTCAAATCTCCAGTAATTTTACGCGACTAAAATAGAATGGGTTTAGTTAAATTTTAATGCATTATTTAAGCATTTCTTCAGAATTGCCAAACTCATTATATACTCCTGGAGTAAAAATCGAATAACATGTTGCTGTATTTATGATATGAAGGTTTGAACATGCACTACAGACAGATTTAGCTGTTGCAAAATATAACGTCTTTATAAATCCAAGTTTCATAAACCAACAAAAATATTGTTTTTTGACAAGCAGAACTACAAAATAAAAAAAAAACAAAAAAAAAAAACTGTAAACTCTATTGACTCTAATGCCATTGCACATGTTACCTGAATATATTACCAACGTTAAATATCAAGAAAAAATAAATAAAAGCCTTTTTTTTTTTTTTCTTTTAGCAGCTATGCCCCCTACATATTATTACATGGTAGTGCAGTGTTAATTTTGATGTCAAATTTCAATTTAGATTTAGTTATAGTCTTTTGACTAAAATGCCGTTTTAGTAGTCTAAAAAAGTATTAATTTAGTCACCAAAATGAACACTGCTGTTTAGGCCCAAAATGTGCGTTTTAACATACAACCCCAGTTCCAAAAAAGTTGGGATGCTTAATAAAATCTACATAAAAACAGAATGCAATGATTTTCAAATCCCATGAACATGTATTTTATTCACAATAGAAAACCTAACAAATGTTAGAGCATGTACCATTTTAAGAAAAAAAAATTAAGGTAATTTTGAAATTGATGGCAGCAGTGCGTCTCAAAAAAAGTTGGGATAGATTAACAAAAAGCTGGCAAAGTAAGTGGTACTAACAAGGAAGATCTGGAAGAACATTTTGCAACTGATTAAGTTGATTGGCAACAGGTTAGTACCATGAGTGGGTATAAAAAGAGCATCTTAGAGAGTCAGTGTCTCAGAAGTAAAGATAGGCAATCTGTGAAAAGCTGCATCTGAAAATTGTCAATTTCAGAATAATGTCCCTCAATGTAAAATTGCAAAGGCTTTACCTATATTGTTATCCACATTACTTAATAGAAAGATTCCTGGAATCTGGGCAAATCTTTGTGCACAAGGAACAAGACTGAAACGCAATATTGGATGCCCATGATCTTTTACCCTCAGCCGGCACTGCAATAAAAACAGGCATAAATATTTTCAAAAATATGTCTGTGAACGTGGTTTGCCATCCCCTTAAAAAATGCAAATTAAAGTGTTACTAAACCCACAATGGTAAAATCTGAATGTGCAGAATAGCATGCTTATAGTCACTGTGGAACTTAAGGGGTTAATCCTCTGTGTTATGTAAAAAGGCTCTTTGATCCTGTATGGACAGATCCTCCCCCTCCTGCAGGGTCTCTTGAAAAGGCCAGATAAGACACAGTGAGGGTAGTACTGCTGCACATGCTCAGTTTGGTCTCTATTACTGGAGAGAACATTTCCTTGTTGATCAGAGTTAGCCAGGTCACATGATATTGACATCACATATGCGGGTGTGTATTCAGAACCTAAATGACAGCCCAGTCCCTCCCTCCCTCCTCTATGCCCATTCACAAAAAAAGAACACAGTGGGTGGGATGTCACATCTTGATTGATGGATGATCTGCCTTTCATAACAGCATGAGGACATCTCCTCCTACCTGAACACTCAGCACTCAGGCAGACCCTACAGTTTATCATGTGACCGTGGTATGTAGTGGCAGTATTTTAATGTAAAAAGATTTATAAGCTGTGGGCACTGTGGGGGGGCAGATGATCTATTTTCATATTATTGGGTTTACTAACACTTTAAAGTTCCATCACGCAGAGAAGCCATATGTGAACACGATGCAGAAACACCACCATCACCTCTGTACCAAAGCTCATTTAAAATGGACTGTTGCAAAATGGAAAACTGAGGTCAGGCGAATCGAAATTTGACATTCTTTTTGGCAACCATGGGCGCCACGTGCCCCATACTAAAGAGGAGAGAAACCTTCTGTCTTTTCAGCGCTCAGATCAAATGCTTGCATCTCTCAAGGGGGTGCATTAGTACGTATGTAATGGGCAGCTTGCACATCTGGAAAGGCACCATTAGTGATGAATGATATATCCAGGTTTTAGAGCAGCTAATGCTCAGGCAAGAATGGGACAACAACACTCTCACAACACTTTTCTGTGCGGAGAGCGCAGGGCCCTGTGCGCACCCAGCCCACTCGCGATTGGGAGCTTTCCAGTCCCCACTGGCGAGTGGGCTGGGAGCGCCCGGGGCCCGCGCTCTCAGCACAGAAAAGTGTTCACATAGGGCCACATATATGTAGCCTCTCTCTGCGGTAAAGCCCACCCACCGAGAGGCCACATATTTGTGCCACGTCTGCGGGAACAGGTTAAAAGAAGAGGGAATTCTACACCATAATAAGCATATCCCTGTCCCAACTTTTTGGAATTGGGGTTTTACTTTGCCAACTTTTTGGACGTGTTGCTGCCATTCATTTCAAAATGACCTTATTTTTTATTAAAATGTTCTCATTTGAAACATTTGATATGTTTTCTATTGTGAATAAAATTATGGATTTGAGATTTGTAAATCATTGCATTCTGTTTTTATGTAGAATTTACATGGCTTCCCAACTTTTTTGGAAAGGGGTTGTATGTGCAAAACCTAAAAAAAAGTTTCCCTGATAGAAAAGTGGTTAAATCGACACTACAAGATTTTCTTATTCTCCTAAAATAATACATACACATCTACTACTTAATGACCCTGTAATCTATTTTTCATTAAATTGTTTCTTAGGCTAGGATTACATCTAGCCATTTCCTGTGTGCAAGAAATGCAGAAATAAGGTCCTTGCACCTTTTTAAACTTGAAGCCGTGCTTTTACACAGTGCAGTTTAATGCACCCAAAATGCTCTGCATTTTTAGATGTGTTAGGGTGCCATTAAGAATTAATGGCACCCCAGTGCCTGTGCTAAAGAGCAGACATTTTTTGCCTGCAGGTGCAGGAACGCAGGCATTTTACACGCATACCCATATGTGTGAACCTAGCCTAACTATGTTTTCTGATTTCTTGTAACATCCTCAGTGAGCTTCTGAACCTCCCCTTTACTTGTTTGTTACAAGCAGTGCCTGTTAGATGCGGTCCTGTGCACTACTTCATGCACACTACAAACCACATAGTCCGTACTTGATTTCAGGAGTGGGTAATAGAGGGTGGTTACATTACTATTTGAGACCATGGAGAATAAACATTAACGCCCTGATGACGTCAGACGTGCTGACGAAACGCGTTGGATAGAATCGAGCGTGATACCTCACTTCTGCCAGAATGGAATGCAGGTGGAGCGCAAACGGCGTCCCTGCTTTTAATCTTAAGCTTTTATTATCACTTAATGTAAGTGAAATTTTATAGCGCTATTTAATAAACCGAAACTTCACCATGGGAGGCGTTCCTTTCTTCTTACCATCCTACTGGTGTCCGGAGATACTAGTTGGACAAACTACTCAGGGTTTCCTGCTGGATAGCTGGGAGGACGATCCAGAGGATTACTCCAAATTTCTGCTGTATATGACTGCCTGTATTGGGGGTCATATAAATCTGGTGAGTGGGCTGTGTGCTTGGTGTTGGTGAAAGAGGATTCCTAGTCCCCGTACTATTGCAAAAGATACAACTTCACGTTATTTGCACCTATTGGAGATGTTTATGGCAATTATATGGACTTTGCACTTGATACGCTTTGTTTGTTAATGCCAGAACATTCATCTTTTATTGCAAGATATCTGTATCCACTGGAGATATCGGGTGGCAATATATGAACATTGCATTTTTTATGCACTTTTATGTGAATCGTTTCATGTTTAATACCTGTATCCACTGGAGACTTCTGGTGGTAACATATGGTTATTGCACTGTTTATGCACTCTAATATGAGCACTGGTAATTGAATGTTGCATATTAGAGCTGCACAATTAATAGTCAAGAATCGTTTCGCGATCTTGACTAAAGTGTTTCACAATTCTTTCTATGCAAAGAACTCTTCTGAAGCCACAGCCGTCAAAAGGAAAGGAAGAGAAAAACTGGGCAGTCTGCCAAGTATCAAAATATTCTTTATCAGTTAAACGTTAGTATAAACATTGTAACAAACTGTCAATGGAATAGACTTTGTGTGTAAGTGAAAAAAGTTTAACCACTTAAACACTAAACCTTTTTCTGAAATTTGTTGGTTTCAATTTAAAATCTTTTTTTTTTGCTAGAAAATTACTTAGAACCCCCAAACTATCTATATATATATATATATATATAGATATATATCTATATATATATATATATATATATATATATATATATATATCTATATATATATATATATATATATATATATATCTATATATATATATATCTATATATATATATATCTATATATATATATAGATATATATAGATATATATATATATAGAGATATATATATATATATATATATATATATATATCTATATATATATAGATATATATATATAGATATATATATATATATATATAGTAGACAGCCTAGAGAATAAAATGGTGGTGGTTGCAATATTTTATGTCACACTGTATTTGCGCAGCAGTCTTTCAAATGCAATTTTTTTTTTTTGAAAAATTTCTTTAATGAATTAAAAAAAAAAAAACTAACCTGTAGTTAGCCCATTTTTTTGTATAATGTGAAAGATTTTACGTTGCGAAAATGGTGAGAGAATCTTGATCTTTTTATTCTTAGCAAAAAAATCGTCATTCTCATTTTGGCCAGAATCGTGCAGCTCTATTCCATATATTATTTTCCACAAGGGAGCGTGGTTCAAACAAATTGGTATTTATCACTTTAAGGCTAAATAGCCTCACAACGGGCAGCTCCATAATTTACAATTAACATATAAACTCATTGCACAGGTAAGGGATCTATTCCCATTATTATCACATAAACACCCTTTAACCAGAGCTTTTAGAAGTATGGGGGTTAGAAAAAAAAAAAAACATACATACTCACCTAGGTGGATGCAGCTTCTGCATCTGTCCTCTGCCGACTCTGCATTGAGGACTGAGCGCTCAAAGACCACTGATCGCTCAGTTCTCCCCTCCGTTCTGAACTGAGAGCAGTGACCAACAGTCACTGCTCTGTGCTCTGCCCCTCCAGCACTCACTGTGGAGCTCTGGGCTGTGCAGGGAACTGGAGTGGCTGGCTCAGTCTCCCAGCGGCCAGCTGAGGGGCTGAGCCAAAAAAATGAATAAAAACCAAGCGCTGATGTGGATAGATATGTGTGATATAAATAAATTGTGCTAAAAATATATATAAACCAATATAGTTGGTGCTATAATAAAATCAGTAAATTAAAGCTGCTATCAATATAGGGTGATCAGATAACCAAACAAATAGTACTAAGTATAAAATTGATGCGCTTTAAATAAATAGTGCACAATATGCTACTACGACTAAGCTAAAATCCAGGAATAAAAAATGCATACATGTGAATAAAATAGATAAATAATTATGGTGCTAATACATGTGTTAAAATAGCCAAAATAAATCTTCAAATTGGTGATGTGACGGTTAATATAAATAAATAATAATGACACTCAGATTACAATGTCCAGATAGAGATAAATAGTGGGGGAAAGTAAAAAATAATTAAACAGTTCCTTCCCTTAATATAGATTGATTGACTCACTGGGTTAGATCGTTTGTATCAGGATATTTAGTTTTTCTCGGATCCCACTTTAGCCATAATACTGCTGATGATTCGGCTCTCAGGATAAAGGTTTTATGCAAAGCAAGCAAAGAAAAAATAGATCATTGTGCAGTGAACTTACTAGATAGTGCACAAGCAAAACAGGGACAAGAGATACACTCACAAACTCTCGGTCTATTAGAAGCATTCAACTATGCAGATTGCAGTCAGCCACATGTATGCATTTTTTATTCCTGGATTTTAGCTTAGTCGTAGCAGCTTTTTGTGCACTATTTATTTAAAGCGCATCAATTTTATACTTAGTACTATTTGAGGGGCTGAGCCAGCTGCCAGTCCAGGCATCTGGGTGGATTCCGACTGTAAAGTCGGAATCAATCCAGAGCCTGAACAGGTTAAACAACGTCAGCCAACAGCAGCTTCAGCCCGCTGTCAACTGAAAACTAGTCACAGGAGTACAGAATGAAGTGCACTCCCATGATCCACAGAAAAAGTAAGGCCAAAAGAGCTTTGGCCATACTTCTCCCTTAATGTCACTTAAAGGCCTATTCACAACCTATGTGTTGCTGTGTGTTGCCCATCATATTCTCAATGCTAAGACAGCAGATAAACATTTTGTTATGATGAGAAAATGTACAGCGAACTCTTCCTCTTTTCAGCACATTATGAGTGCAGCATTTATCACAGCACAATACAACACATGGATGGGAAAACAGAAATTTTATTCAAATGGAGAAAAAAGGGCAATGCTTGTTTAAAAAAAAAAAAGACACCCCCCCCCCCCTTCGTATACTGTACATACATAGATGACAGGTTGGGCATTTATTGACTACATCTGCATCAGTCGGGAACAGGGATTATTATGATTATTATTATACAGGATTTATTTAGCGCCAACAGTTTATGCAGCACTTTACAACATTAGGATGGTCAGTACAGTTACAATACAATTCAATACGGGAGGAATTAGAGGGCCCTGCTCGTTAGAGCTTACAATCTAAGAGGGAAGGGCACGTGATACAAAAGGTAATAACTGTGGGGGATGAGCTGATAAAGAAAGTCATACAGCTGCCCTGTGTATTTTTGGTGTTGTCTGTTATATCTGATAAGCGTGAAGACATGTTGATCATGTTACTGTTGCCCAGAGACTCCTACTTATAGCCCATATATATATATGTAGGTTAGCAGCCACAGTTGTGCTTTAGGCTGGGTTCACACTTAATACGGATGCGGCTCACAGCAGGGGGTCCGGTGCGTCCCTGTTCTCCGTTTTAGGGGTGAATCAGGCCTGAATTTTTGCCTGAATTCGCACCTGAAACTGAGCCAAAGACACACATGACCCCTGTGCAATCCGCTCCACAGCGACCCTGGAGATATGTGAACCGGCAGTGTGCCATTGAGACCCAGGCGCACACTCCTGTCATGCAAATTGGATGCGGAGAAAACCGCATCCAATTCGCACTAGTGTGAACCAAGCCTGAATCCTTGTTTAAAAGCACTTTATAACCGTGTTTTATAATTATGATGGTTAGTTGATATCAGGGCTTGACAAATTTGCTTTGAATCTAGGAGCCAACTAAAAAATTTAGAAGCCAGTTTTTTTTTTCTTTAACAAAGCTTTATTTTCCTCAACAAAGCCCCTTCTCTTATGTAGCCAGAAGCCAGATGAACGGCAGGCTTCTGTCAAAGGGGCATGACTGGAAAAAGGTCTGCCAATCGGCATCCGATCAGCACTCTCAGCCATTGGAAATGACGGGCCGCTGGAGATCCCCTAGTGTGACTCTACTCTGCTGGCCACTCGCTCCTCCCACCATGTCAGCGGGTGCTGCGCCTCTCTCTTCCTGCTCCATCCTCACTGCTGCCGCTAATCGTGTTTCCCATGGTGGCAAACAATGCTCTGTGTCCAGAGGCCTACGAGGCCCACGCCGACTCCACTTTCTGGGCCAAGACCCGCCCTGCAGCCCGCCATGTAATGGCAGCTGAGGCACCTATCACTGACAAAAGCCTAAGCACCAGGACGCAATTTTTAGTCGCCATTTTGACCTGGCCCCTGGGATTTGTCAAGCCCTGGTAATTTATTGAAAGCCTTTTTTCTTTTAGATTTGTATTAGAGTACTGATGGTTTAAAACATGTTTTTGGAATTCATTGCTGTCTGTGTCCCTGTTCAAGCAGAACTAAACCTTCCTCTCATTTACAGCCAAAGAAGCTGCCATTTGACCTTTGTTTGATCTGCAGTTCAATTGTGTTGCACATGTAATCAGTTATGATATTAGCCATTTGATGGCTTGACAGTTTGGTTAAGAGCACAAGCAAGTGTGACAGTTATTATTCATGGCATGTCTTTAATGTAACTGTTTGGGAATCAGTTAATTCATTGAGGGTTAGTTGAGGGGAAAAAAAATCCAAAATTATGGCCAAAAAACAAATAAACCAATGTGTTTGACCAATTCCCTACTAAATACAAAAGGAAAAATGTTTACGCTTTAGATATAATGTAAGAGCATTTATTACAGTAATGTTCTAAATTATTTTATCTTGTTTGTTACAGGTATAGGAAAAGTGAAGAGGAAAACAAACATGCCCGATTCCTCTTCCACAGCAGATGAAAGCTCGGATACAGAACGTCTGTACGACCTTAACATGCCAGCTTATGTTAAGTTCACATACGCAGCTGAAAGGGAAGATGAGCTATCTTTGGTGAAAGGCACGAAGGTGATTGTAATGGAAAAGTGCAGTGATGGCTGGTGGCGGGGCAGTTACAATGGACGTGTAGGTTGGTTCCCCTCCAACTATGTGACTGAGGAGAACGATAGCCCTTCCGGTGACCAAGTAGGAACTTTGTCGGAAAAATTGGCAGCAGTTGTCAACAATCTCAACAATGGTCGCTCACTCCATGTGGTCCAGGCTTTGTATCCTTTTAGCTCATCCAATGAGGAAGAGCTTAATTTCGAGAAAGGTGAAATGATGGATGTGATTGAGAAGCCAGAGAATGATCCTGAATGGTGGAAATGCCGAAAGAGCAATGGCTCAGTGGGTCTTGTACCAAAGAACTACGTCACTATAATGCAGAACTTTCAGCCCAGCTCAGGTTATGAGCCGTTGCCACCTCGCTGTGATTATATAGGGCCTTCTGTCTCTGGACGCTTTGCTGGCCATCCGTGGTATTATGGAAAAGTTACACGGCACCAGGCAGAAATGGCACTCAATGAACGAGGAAATGAGGGGGACTTCTTAATCAGAGATAGTGAATCTTCGGTAAGTGCTAAAAATCTGCTTTTCATGCTCGATCCATTAGAGCTTGACAAACTACAAATGAAACCCAAATTTAAAAGCTTTGTTACCAGGTTCTGTAAAGTGCCTTCTGGCTGCTGGAGCTTTCTCGCCCACTTAAGCATTCTTCATTAATTTCTACTCTACTCACTGGAATAACAAAGAAATATAATTTTTTTTATTAGCCTAGCAATATTCTGTCTGCCAATTATAGTGAAAAGGAAGTAACTTACTTTTAATATATATTTTTAATCTGCTCTAGTAGGTTTTTACATTTTTTGCTAAATAAATGAAAAAAGACCGAAAATTTTTGAAAAGCATGGTCTTCAATTCTGTTATTAAATTTAGCAAATTATCTTCAAAATTTAGGCCAAAATATATTCTGCTACATGTTTGTGGTAAAAACAATTCAAATCGGTATATGTTTTATTTAAAGTGATTGTAAGCCTTCGGTTTTTTTTTTTTAACTTAAAATAACAAACGTGTCATTGCTTACCTCCACTTGCAACTCGTTTTGCACAAAGCGGCCCCTATTGGGGTCCCTCGCCAGCTCTCACGGCTCCTCCTCACATCAAATAACCCCCTAGGAGAAGTGCTCTCCCGGGGGGGTTACCTTGCGGGCACGCTACTGAGTCCAGCATTCGGTGTCCATAGACACGAATGCCTGACTCAGCCCCAGCGCCCGCGTCATTGGATTGGAATTGACAGCAGCGGGAGCCAATGGCTGCACTGCTATCAATCCAATCAAGAGCCGGGACCCCGTGCAGAGAAGGGACAGCACGTCTCCGCCGTGGGAAATACGGGGCTCAGGTAAGTAAAAGGGGGTGCTGGGGGGGCGGTCACTGCCAGAAGTTTTTTCACCTTTATGCATAGGATGCATGAAGGTGAAAAAACACGAGGGTTTACAACCCCTTTAAGTACCCAAACTATGTTGTACAGTGGATATAAAAAGTATACACACCCCTGTTAAAATGTCAAGTTTCTGTGATGTAAAAAAAATGAGCCAAAGATAAATCATTTCAGAACTTTTTCCACCTTTTTAGTGGTGACCTATAAACTGTACAATTCAATTGAAAACAAACTGAAATATTTTTGGTGGAGGGAAGTAAAAAGAAAAAAAACTAAAATAATATGGTTGCATAAGTGTGCACACTCTTAAACTAATACTTTGTTGAATCACCTGCATGGCACATCTTGCCTTGGCAATACTTGCCCACTCTTCTTTGCAAAAACACTTTAAAGCTGTCAGATTGCTAGGGAACAGCACAGCCCTCTTCAGATCACCCCACAGATTTTCAATCGGACTCAGGTCTGGGCTCTGGCTGGGTCATTCCAAAACTTTAATCTTCTTCTGGTGAAGCCATTCCTCTGTTGATTTGGATGTATGCTTTGGGTCGTTGTCATGCTGAACGATGAAGTTCCTCTTCATGTTCAGCTTTCTAGCACTAGCCTGAAGGATTTGTGGCAATATTGCCTGTTATTTGGAACTGTTCATAATTCCCTCTACCTTGACTAAGGCCACTGTTCCAGCTGAAGGAAAACAGCCCCAAAGCATGATGCTGCCACCACCATGCTTCACTGTGGGTATGGTGTTTTTTTGGTGATGTGCAGTGGTGTTTTTGCGCCAAACATCTTTTGGAATTATGGCCAAGAAGTTTAACCTTGGTTTCATCATAACACATTTTCCCACATGCTTTTGGAACATTTCAGATGTGTTTTTGCATTAGCCGGCTTGGATGGTTTTTTTGGTAAGAAAAGGCTTACGTCTTGCCACTCTACCCCATAGCCCAGACATATAAAGAATAAAGGAGATTGTTGTCACATGTACCTTCTCCTGACTGATACCTTTTAACAATGAGATCCCTCTGATGCTTTGGAAGCTCTTTGTGGACCATGGCTTTTGCTGTAGGATGCAACTAAGAAAATGTCAGGAAAGACCTACTAGAACAGCTGAACTTTATTTGGGGTTAATCAGAGGCACTTTAAATGAGGTGTGTACTGACTCCTATTTAACATGAGTGTAAATGTGATTGCTTAATTCTGAACACAGCAACATCCCCAGTTATAAGAGGGTGTGCACACTTATGCAACCACGTTATTATATTTTTATCCCCCCCAAAAAAAAAGATTTTAATTTTTTTTTCAACTGAGTTGTACAGGTTATAGGTCACATTAAGACCCCTTTCACCCTGGGGCGTTTTTCAGGTCTTTTTGGGCTAAAAAATAGGGCCTGAAAAACACATCCCCTGCAGTCCCAATGTGAAAGCCAGAGTGCTTTCACACTGGTATGATGCGCTGGCAGGACGTTAAAAAAAAGTCCTGCAAGCAGCATCTTTGGGGCGGTGAAGGAGCGGTCTATACACACGGTGCCTCCACCACTCCTGCCCATTGATATGAATGGGCACTGCTGCCAAAGCGCCTCAGCAGCGGCACTACATGGCGCATTTAACCCTTCATTCGCCCACTAGTGGGGTTAAAAGCGCCTGCAAGCGGCCGTATAGCGCTGCTAAAATGACTGTAAAGCGCCGCTAAAACTAGTGGAGTTTTACCTTCCTCGCCCGCCCCAGTGTGGATGCAGTCTAAAGGTGGAAAAAGTTCTGATATGATTGATCTTTCTCATTTTTTTACATCATAGAAACTTGACATTTTAACACGGGTGTGTGGACTTTTTATATGCACTGTATATATACAGTGCATCCAGAAAGTATTTACAGCGCCTCACTTTTTCCACATTTTTTTATGTTACAGCCTACAGCCAAAATTGATTAAATTCACTATTTTCCTAAAAATTTTACAAATAATACCCCATAATGACAACGTGAAAAAAGTTTGTTTGAAAGCTTTGCAAATTTATTAAAAATAAAAAACAAAAAAATCACATGTACATAATTCTCTGGTCTGATGAAACAAAGATTGAACTCTTTGGCCTCAATGACAAGTGTCATGTCTGGAGGAAACCAGGCACTGCTCATCACCTGGCCAATACGATCCCTACAGTGAAGCATGGTGGTGGCAGCACTATGCTGTGGGGATGTTTTTCAGTAGCAGGAACTGGGAGACTAGTCGGAATCGAGGATAAGATGAATGCAGCAATGTACAGAGACATCCTTGATGAAAACCTGCTCCAGAGCGCTCTGGACCTCAGACTGGGACAAAGGTTCATCTTCCAACAGGACAAACGACCCTAAGCACACAGCCAAGATAACAAAGGAGTGGCTATGGGACAACTCTGTGAATGTCCTTGAGTGGCCCAGCCCAAGCCCAGACTTGAATCTGATTGAACATCCCTGGAGAGATCTGAAAATGTCTGTGCACCGATGCTCCCCCTTCAACCTGATGGAGCTTGAGAGGTCCTGCAAAAAAGAATGGGTGAAACTGCCTAAAACTAAGTGTGCCAAGCTTGTAGCATCATACTCAAAAAAGACTTGAGGCTGTAATTGGTGCCAAAGGTGCTTCAACAAAGCAAAGGCTGTGAATACTTATGTACATGTGATTTTTTTTTTTTAATAAATTTGCAAAGATCTCAAACAAACTTCTTTCAC
Organism: Lithobates septentrionalis; assembly: GCA_037952835.1. NCBI lineage: Eukaryota > Metazoa > Chordata > Amphibia > Anura > Ranidae > Lithobates > Lithobates septentrionalis. The sequence goes on along the minus strand of JBBDGP010001481.1, from coordinate 6,117,226 downwards.
GTTGTCATCATGGGGTTTTGTTTTGTAGAAATATGAGGAAAATAATGAATTTAATCCATTTTGGAATAAGTCTGTAACATAACAAAATGTGGAGAAAATGTGAAGCGCTGTGGATACTTTCGGGATGCACTGTAGCTGAATTTCTTTTCCCATTTTTTATGAATGACATCCATTCATCCAGTGTGTACTATTGTGAAGCTGTGATTGGCAACAGCTATCACATTGTACAGATGTACTGCGATTTGGCCAGTATGACCAATCACAGATTACACAATAGTACACTGACTGGCTATGAATGGAAGCCATTCATTGTGTATACAGTTGTCAAGTGATCTGATGGGATTAGTAACAGTGGTTGCATAGTACTGGCAGCAGCCCGGTACACTGATCTGTCATCTGCTGTGTCCAGTGAACACCGCAGGTGACAGATAGCACAGCAGCGCAGTCGGATCCTGGGAGGACGTTATATGATGTCCACCCAGGATAGCACGCTCCCGCTCTGCTGTCATATTAGTATAGGCCAGGCAGAAAGCGGTTAAAAATGGGTAAGTCCAGTTTACATCAGTCCTGCAACACCTATTGAAAATAAGGTATATAAAGGCTGGGCAAACACACAGCATTTTATATTCCCATATTTACCTGGGAATCTGGCTTCCCACTCCTGCAGGAGGCACAGACGATGTAATTATGCCTTACTACATGCTGGGAAATTTAGATACCGTATTTATCGGCGTATAACACGCACCCCAAGTTTAGGAGGGAATTTTAAGGAAAAAAACTTTTAGGAGTAAAGTTTAGGGAAAAAAAACTTACATTTAAATGCCCATCAATGCAGCCTTATTGGTGTCCATCTGCAGCCTTGTCAGTGTCAGTGCAGCCTTGCCCCAGTGTCCATTGCAGCCTTGTCAGTGCAGCTTTGCCCCAGTGCAGCCTTGTCAATGCAGCTTTGCCCCAGTGCAGAATTGTCAGTGCAGCTTTGCCCCAGTGCAGAATTGTCAGTGCAGAATTGTCAGTGCAGCTTTGCCCCAGTGCAGAATTGTCAGTGCAGCTTTGCCCCAGTGCAGAATTGTCAGTGCAGCTTTGCCCCAGTGCAGAATTGTCAGTGCAGCTTTGCCCAGTGCTGCCTCGCCCAGTGGTCAGTGCAGCCTTGCCCCCATTGTCCATTACATGCTTGGACAGATCGGCGCCGACATACACAAAGCATGTAGTTTTAAATATGGCGCCGCGGAGTTGTGAGCGGCAACGAGAAGAGCCGAGAACACTCGGCTATGTGTATCTCGGCTCCGCCCAGTCACTGTGATCTCGGCGGCGCTCGTTCAGCTCCGCCGAGTCCCTCTGAACTCTGCGGTGCCATATTTAAAACTACACGCTATGTGAATGTCGGCGGCGATCGCTCCGATAGATCACAATTAGCGGGGATCGGCGTATAACACGCACCCACGATTTTCCCCTGATTTTAAGGGGAAAAAAGTGCATGTTATACGCCGATAAATACGGTATTCAAATCCTAATAATGGTAATGCCCTTCTGTACCGCCTGCTGCCACGGTTTCAAGGACCCAGATTCCTTTGCATGTAGCGGTGGGTCACATGTATTGCAGTGTTCACTTATTGTCAAAAATGCTGAATATATATTTATAAATTATCTGGCAACAGAGCATGTCTTTTTAGAGTGATAGAACTGAGGCATTACCTTGTTTCAAGACCACAATACAGTGCAAAGTTTTCCACACATTTTTGTATGCGTTGCTTTGCAGCAGTGAAACCAGCACTTCTCCTAATTTGAAAAAAAAAAAATCTTAACAGCCAGCAATGGCAGGAAAAGAAGCAACAGAAGCCAGACATTAGGGCACCTACTACTGATTCTTCCCGGCAAGTTTTGGAGAAACAAAGCATAATAAATCTCCCTAGAGCTTGTCATATGTGCACTTGGCTATGTGGAGCTCAAGTTCTTTGTGTGTTCATTTACTACATTTACTTTACTAGTTTCATAAAGCTGACAGGCCATGTTACAGTTTAAAAATGTAATAATGTATGGTAAATTATACAACATCTTAACCACTTTCAGTCTGGGCCTATTCTGACAAAATCAGCTTTTTTTGCTAGAAAACTTAGAACCCCCAAACATATTTTTTAAGCAGAGGCCCCAGAGAATACAATAGTGGTTTGTTGCATATTTTTATGTCATACGATATTAACAGAGCATTTTTTCTAACGCTTTTTTTTTGGGGAAAAAATACACTAATGAAAGTTAATGCACAAAAGCACAATGTAATACCCAATTGTTTGATAAAATATAAGATGATGTTACTCTGAGTAAATAGATACCAAACATGTTATGCTTTAAAATTACGTATGCCTCTGGAACAGTGTCACACTATAATACCTAAAAAATCTCCATAGGCGACACTTTAAGGGAGTTGTAAATATAAAAGTTTTTTTTTTTTTTTTTACCCTTTATGCATTAAAGTATAACTAAAGGCAAAACTTTTTTTTTTCTTCTGCTTTGGATACAGTGTGGTGTAATTGGTACATTTGTCAGTTTTTGGTGCTGTCTGTGCCCCCATTATGGAGACTCACCCACTTAATTTGTCCTGTTTACCATTATCATTGAAAGTAATTGAAAAGCACAAATTTTTGGGGTGTCCCAGAAAAGTAATGGAGGGAAATTCTTCCAATGGAGACACTACTTCTGGTGACCTGGTGTCCCCAGGAGATTCCTTTAATTTGCAGGGATTTCCTCTCACTTCCTGCTTTGGCTATGGGACAGGTAGTGAAGTGAATTCTTCACAGTGGGACACAGATGGCGAGAAAAAAATCTGATGGGCTACAACCCTTCCTTGCTCTATCCTAAATGAAAATAAAAGTTTTAGCTATAGTTCTACTTTAACCACTTGCTGGTACTTCATTTGACTTCAAGTGGCTGTACCGGACCCCAGTACCGTTTTCTTTAGAGCCAACAGTCATCTCTCATGTAATAGCAATCGGAGTGGCTAACCAGCCACTCGATTGTTATTACAATCAGCAAGGGGAGACGCCCCGCCCCCTCCTCCTCCTGCCCCCTTCTACAGCTCTCCCGTCCCACCAAGCTACCAGCCGGTACATCCGCTGGCTGGCCGGAGACCCATACAAAGCAGAATCTGCTTTCATTGGGTCTCGGCTATGGTAACACGGTGACATGACATCACTTCCTGTTTACCTGGCTGTCAACAGCACCATTTGTTTGTAAATCAAAAGTATTCAACAACGCCGATCTTGGCGTTTTGAATACTTTCAACTGCAAAGGATTGATTTTGAGTCTTATTGACCCCAGATTTCTCCATAAAGAGTAAGACCCCTTTCACACTGAGACAGTTTTCAGGTGTTTTAGCGCCAGAAATTGCGCCTGAAAATTGCCTCCCACTCATTTTGCATGTTTGGTATCTATTTACTCGGTATGACATCCTTTTTTATTTTTTTTTTTTTTTTTTTCCAAAAAAATTTGGGATATGTATTGTTTTTTTGCATTAAAATGTAAAAAACTGAATTTTGTTCCAAAAATTGTGTTTGAAAAATCGCTGCGCAAATGCTGTATGACAGTAAAAATTTTAAAACCCACCAATTTATTCTCTAGGCCCTTTGCTTTAAAAAATATATAATGTTTGGGGGTTCTAGGCAATTTTCGAGCAAAAAAAAATATTTTCACATATATACAAAGTGCCAGAAAATGCCTGGTCTTCAAGTGGTTAAAGCGGAGTTCCACCCAAAAGGGGAACTTCCGCTTATGTCGCCCCCCCCCCCCTTTCCTGGCTCCACATTTGGCACCTTTCAGGGGTAGGGGGAGCGGGTACCTGTTTTTGAAAGGTACCCTGACCCCACTTCCGTTGGACCTCGCCGTGGCAAGGTACGTCAGAATTCCGGCTCTCTCCTCCTTCCTACTCCTTCCCCTACTATTGGGCCAATAGGAGAGCGCAGCCGCGGTTCACGCATGTGCAGTAGGGACCGGGCCGCGAAGCTGCAAGGCTTCAGGGCCGTGTTCCCTTACTGGCATTGGCGGCAACAGCACCCGACAACTGATGGAAACATCAGCTGCAGTGCCAACATCGCTGGACTCCAGGACAGGTAAGTGTCCTAATATTAAAAGTCAGCAGCTACGGTATTTGTATTTTTGGTTCAAGGTAAAAAACCTTTTATGTGCAGTTCCCCTCGCAGAAGAATTTTAAAAGTCTGGCACTAGAATTATTGTTTTCACTCTGACATTCACGGCGATACATCACATGTGTGATGTGATCTCCGTTTACATATGCATGACGGGAGCTTTAAAAAAAAAATGTTTTTCTTTTTAGTATTTATTTTATTTAATGTTTTACATTGAACATTTAATTCTTTTTTTTTTTTTTTTTTATTGGTATGAACAGAATTCCTTGTGATAGCCCGTGATGGGTCCTCTTTGTGGGGAGATCTGGGGTGTGTTAGACTCCAGAACTCTCTCCTCTGGCCTCCAAAGCATTAGATCAAACCGAAATTGCATTGATCTGATTCTTTCACAGCTGGTAATGGCTTGTTTACATGCGTCCGACACTGGAAGTGAAAATATTTGCCAGCACACCCTGGAACGGCGTAGATAGCGTCCAAACGTAATTTATTGCATGATCACAACACAAGGAGAGCGCAACGTTTCGGAGTCACGCAGGACCCCTTCGTCAGGCATGTGATAAATGTGAAAAAAACTGTGAAAAATATATAAAGAAACATCAACCATGATGACAGTTTTACAATACTTTTCTCTGTACCCTCCTTTGTCATTTGCTTTTCTTTCATTCATGAAAACTTTTTTTAAACATTTGTTAGTGTCTTTTTGGCGGGATTTATGACGTCATACCAGTCTGGGGGTGGGAGGAGTCTTTGTTTTTGTTGTTGACTCCGAAACATTGCACTCTCCTTGTGTTGTGATCATGCCATAAATTACACGTTTGGACGCTATCTACGCCGTTCCATGGTGTGCTGGCAAATATTTTCATTGTGACTTGAACTAGTATCCAGCTGGTTGTTGCTGCAGCACCCATATCCGTGAGCTCATCCAGGAATGTGTGCGATGGGAATATGAAGTATTATGACACTGGAAGTGACACAATCCTCGTCGCCTCTGGTTTCTGATGTCGGAGTGGGAGGAACAACATCAGTTCCTTTTACGAAATCCTCGTCGCCTATGGTTTCTGACGTCACAGAGTGGGAGGAGGAACATCAGTTCCTTTCACTGTGTGCCCAGAACTGGATCCTTTGTGTTCCCTGATTGGACGGGAGAGCCCTGTAAAGGCTGTGGGGGGGGGGGGGGACCCCCTTCTGCCACCTGTAAAAGTAATTCTGCGGCTGATTACCTTTACTAGAAAGAGAATCGCTGGGGCTAAAAAAAGCTATCCTGGGATCATGACTGTAGTGTAGTAAGAATGTTCATATATCTAGGTAGCTGATGTTAAATGAGATCATTTAAGCGAAATGCTCCCTTGACTACAGTCCTCGAACAGCTAGAAGCAGACGAGCCTCTTGAAATGTTAAAAGCAACTGGCTGTTCAGCATCCCAAGTCCTCATTCTGGAGCCTTGTAGCTATGGGCATTATTTATTCTTAGCTTGAAATATAAGCTGAAATATATCTGAATTGGCAAGATTTTCCAAATTGTCTAATGAGGTTCTAGCGGCTTTCTTTGAACTCCTAACTTCTTTGATGTCCTTTAACTTCATTCTAAGGTTGTTAAATACATACAGTATATGATTTGGTGGTTGTAGCTTTACACTTGCTGTTTTAGCGTTTCATCACTGCACAGCCAATACTTACATTAAAGCTAAACTCTGGGGGGGGGCGTGGCCTGGCAGCTCATGGAGTAGGACGTGAGAAGAGAGAGCTCCTTCTCCCGGCACTCCTAACACAGATCCTGTGCTAATATCCGAGGCAAACAAAGTTCCAATCTACCCAACGGTGATCCAGGCGGGTGTGGGGGAAATGTCACCACCGAAAAAGACAGCCGGAGCGGCCGACAAGCTGGCACAATATCGCCGGACTGAAAAGGAGATGCAGACCGAAGATGGCGCCGGCCCAGGTACAGACACAGATCCTCATGCTGACGGCACAGTTAAAGTACTTGATGCCATAGCGAATCTCCAGGGAACTTTAACAGCTAAAATAGATGAAGTAAAGATAGATATCTCCCTGCTCAGGCAAGATCTATCTAAAGTGAGGGATAGAGTAACGGAGGTGGAAACCCGGGTCGGAACAATGGAGGACACTCTATACCCCGTGCAACATGCTCAAGAAGACATGCTGAGGCAAATTCAACAGCTGCAATCTCACCAAGATGACCTCGAAAATCGCATTAGGAGATGCAACCTCCGGTTCATAGGCATACCGGAAAAGGAGGAAGGCACGGACCCGGTCACATTCTTAGAATCTCTCCTTACTACACAATATGGCAGAGAAGCCTTTTCCATGATGTTTGCGGTGGAGAGAGCTCACCGCATCCCAGCAAGACCCCCCCCCGCCTGGAGCGCCGCCTCGTACATTTATTGCAAAGTTCTTGAACTTTCGTGACAGAGATAAGGTTCTCCGCTTATCGAGGGAAAGGGGAAATATACAGCTAGGAAATACTCATGTTGCAGTATTCCCAGATTTTTCCAACGCAGTACAGAAGAAAAGAGCGCAATTTCAAGATGTAAAGCGACGCCTGCGCACATTGCATCTTAAGTACGCTATGCTATTTCCCGCCAGGCTGCGGGTCGAAGAAGATGGACGCGCACAGTTCTTTGAGGATCCTGAGGCTGCAGCAGCATGGCTAGACCGAAGAGGCCGTCCAGCATAGCAACCGCTTTAAAAGTGAAGATCAGACGGATGGTCAGACTTTATTGCCAGACGTTGGGAGGTGAGGAGGAGAACCAGTGTTGTGTATATCCTAATAATGACATGCAGGGCATAGTGAAGTACGTCCCCCTTCCCTAATCCTGTCCTTTATATATTGATCTCCTCTGGGTAGTATTTCATCACCAGCACTACTACACTATACGTACTCAATATGGACAGTACTTTGAACCTGCAACACTCCTCTTCCCCCCTGTCCATAATTCCACACTGCAACCTGGCGGAATACATTCAAGGATCTAAGTATGGCCTGAACACAAACCTCAAACCTTTCTCTATAGACTCGGAACAAGAGGAAATCCTGACACAGTTATAGTTTGGATTCACATAGAGGTGCCGTGGGGAGAGCCTGGTAATAACTTCGCTCCCCCTCTTGTCACCTTGCTTCGTGACTGCCAGTGGAAAACTCTTTTTGATTTTCGCCCCCAAGGAAATGGTTATGAAAAGCAGACCACGATTAGTGGATGCGCTAAGATCTGTGCCTCCAGCTGGTTTAAATAGCTGGATGTTAATTTTTGTTCTGAAGGTTCGGGGAAATATGCTCACGCCAAGTTGGGGAGGCGTGCAGCCGGGAGGGAAGGGATGGGCTCAACTTTGTTATTTTAGTTTTGGGAAATGTAAATTGGCTGTATTCTATGGTTACATCAGTACATATATTGTGAATAGAAAGGCAGATAAATGTGATATACAGAGGAAGAGCTGGAATATTGGAGATCTATACGTGCATATGTTCTTACCTTGCTGGTCTGATATAACAATGCTTACTCTCTGATAAAATGACCTCTACTAAATTTGTTACTTGGAATGTAAGGGGCCTGCGAGATAGAGTCAAGCGGACTGCGGTCCTGCAATACCTGAAATCACAAAAAGCTGATATCACTGCCTTGGTAGAAACACACATTACTGGGCATCTGCAGGCAGCTTTAAAAAAACCATGGGTGGGATGGAGCTATCATAGCATACATACCAACCAGTCTAGAGGAGTTTCAATTATTATCGCCAAAAAAGTTCAGTTTGAGTTGGTATCTTTGGAATCAGACCAGCAGGGAAGATTTTTGTTTCTTAATACACTTATAGGAGGGAACCCACTCTTAATTCTGGCAACCTATGTACCTCCCCCATTTGCGTCGGAGGTGGTCATGAAGGGATTGGCATTTTTAGCCAAGAACCCGTCGACCCCAGCCGTGTGGATGGGAGACTTCAACATGGTTATGAATCCAGCATTAGACAGGCCATCGCAAGAGAGTTCCCCCAGGGGTTCATCACAACACACTAGATTAAGCCGGCTGCTGACAGAATTCGCCATTACAGATGTTTGGAGGTGGCACAATCCATCCACAAGGGCATACACCTGTCATTCAGTGGGTCATCATACAATGTCACGGATAGACTATGTACTAGTAACCAATACTTTATTACCAAAGGTTACAGGCTCTGGAATCGCACCTAGAGCTCTATCTGATCACGCACCGTGCTGGATAACGATATCTCTGCTAAAATCTGCCCCCACTTCCCCGTGGAGACTTAACCCCTTCTGGCTTACAGTACTACCAAACATAGAGGGCCTTGCATTAGAATTACAACACATACTCAATGATAAATGTAACAGAGACACATTAGCCGCAGAATGGGACTCATTTAAAGCACACGCACGTAAACTATTGTCCCTCAGGATAAATAGATTTAAAACATCCTCCAAACTTATCTTACAACTGGCAACTGACAAACTGACAGAACTTGAAAGAGAATACTCATCAGACCCTAACTCTGTAAATCTTCAAAGAGTTAAATTACAAACCAGAGTAGTTAACCAAATGCATATAGAAAAAGCTAGACAACAAATTTTTTTCTGCAAACAGCGGGTGTTTGAGCATGGCGAACAGGCTGGTAAACTCCTAGCGTATTTGGCACATCTAAATGACAAACCTCCAGTAATAGTGTCCCTGAGTGCACCACAAGGAGACAGCATCACGGATCCCCCCCAAGTAGCGGCCAGGTTTCAGTCGTTCTATGGTGAACTATACAAATCCCAGAATATTTACTCCCAGCAGGACATACAGGCCTATTTGCACACAATACGGTTCCCCAGACTCAACATGGAGCAAGTTGAGATGCTTGAAGCTCCTATAACACAGGAAGACATAGCGGAAGCAATTTCCCATCTATCTAAATCTAAGGCACCTGGGTCAGATGGTCTACCTTTAGAATTCTATGACACCTTTTCAGAGATACTCATTCCTAAGCTCCAACAACTATACCGCAATATCTTTAAAACGGGAATACTCCCCCCATCTATGCAAGAAGCACAAATAATAGTCCTACCTAGGGCAGGGAAAGACACTCGATTCCCAGAGTCATATAGACCCATTTCCCTGCTTCAGGTGGACATCAAGCTATTAGCCAAGATACTAGCCTCACGCCTCAATAAAGTAATTTTAACCCTAATTCACCCTGACCAAACTGGTTTCATGCCGGGCAAAAATACGGCCATGAATATCAGGAGGTTATTCATGAACCTACAAGCCCAACATGACAATCACGGATCTAGGGTGGTGGTGGCCTTGGATACAGCCAAGGCCTTTGACTCAGTAGAATGGTTGTTTTTATGGGAATGTTTAAAAGAATTTGGTTTTGGCCCTCGTTTCCTTAAATGGGTGCAAATTTTATATCAAACACCGAAAGCAAGAGTACTTGTAAATGGGTGGCTATCAGACCAGTTCCCCTTGGAAAGAGGCACACGTCAGGGGTGTCCCCTCTCCCCTCTTTTGTATGCTTTGGCAGCCGAACCATTGGCGATTGCTATCCGAGCGGAACCAGGTATTGATGGGCTACGTATAGACAATTACACCGAAAAAATAGGGTTATACGCAGACGACACCATCCTATATCTAGCAGACCAGAGTACATCACTTCAAACTGCGTTAGGTATCATTGAAAAGATGGGAACCTATTCGGGTCTGCGCATAAATTGGGATAAATCCCAGATACTCCCCATAGATCATTCTCCACCCCCGTATACATGCCCGGAACTCCCCTTAACTAGAGTAAACACGATTAAATACCTAGGGGTAACGGTTACACGGGACTTAGAAGACTACATAACTAACAATGTGGAGCCATTGTTTTCCCTAATCAAAACTAAGACACAGGCCTGGTCCAGACTGCCCCTGGGAGTAATGGGACGGATAAATATCATCAAGATGATTTTACTTCCTAAAATCTTATATATAGTATGGCACGCTCCCCTATATATCCCTATTAAGATTTTTAAGAAAATGGAGGCTATCCTTAAATCATTTGTTTGGGGACACGGACGGCATAAATTGGCCTGGCATGTCCTTAAAAACCCCACATCTATGGGGGGAACCGCACTGCCAGACTTACAGGAATATTACATTGCGGCTCAACTATCTCATTTACACTATTTCAACAAATCTGAAATGCAGCGTTACAAAATGTTAGTATGCGAAGATCCAAGAAGCCCACTGTCGACCCCCCTGCAAGCCATATTTAGAGGGGGACAGGTACGCAAAAAAAACCCCAGATTCAATGGAGGAATGCTCTTACAACATCAAAAAATATGGGAAATAACTCTGAAAAGGCTAAAAATAGGACACATACACTCCTTTTCTCCCCTATGGCTTAATAATAATATGCCAGAACTCAAAAATATACCAGACCCAAATGTGTGGGCCAGATACGGGATATTATACTTACATCAGGTAATCACTGATATGCGGCCCAAATCCTTCCAATCCTTAAAAGACGAATACTCAATCCCACATCACTTATTGTTCAAGTACCTGCAGCTTCGCCATGCTCTACGATCACAAATTAGACACTTAACAGGCTCCATTGCTCACCCCCAGGTTTTGGAAATAATTTTGGGTGAAGAATCCCAAAAACTAATCTCAGGGCTATACTACACTATTCGCATACCTGGGATTTTATCTGTAATCCAGAAAGCCAAATCAACATGGGAAAGAAATGTGGGAGCCATTGATGATACAGATTGGGATGAAGTGCTAGAGAACGTAAAAACGTCCTCACCCAAATTATCAGACAGGCTCACCCAGCTGTACATAGTCCACCAAGCATATATGACACCACAAAGACTGGCAAAATTCAAACCTTCATATAGATCCACCTGCCCTTTATGTACTCATGGACCAGGCACCTTCTACCACCTGATATGGGAGTGCCCTACGATACAAGAATACTGGAGACAGGTGATAAAATTTTTGCATGATAACATGGGCTCCCCGGTTGTTTTAGATCCAAAACTATGTATCTTAGGGCTACTACCTGATACAGATTTAGACAAGTTTCACACTACTTTCATATACGAAACTTTATTCATATCCAGAAAAGTTATAGCCCGCTCATGGATGCAAACCACACCTCCAAGTTTAACAAGCTGGAAAAGGGATATCAATAATACCCTTCCCTACAAAAAATTGATTTACATACACAGAGGCTGCACTCAAAAATACTCGAAGGTCTGGGACAGATGGGTTGAGGATGGAGAGACCTGTACATAAGGTACTCAAAACTGAGTACTGTCCGTATGGATAGTAGAACTATATCTGACACAGGATATATAGAACCGGACAAACGTGGGATACTCACACGAGCTTAACATTGAAAGAATAAATTTCATGTGCTAAAGGCCTCTTCTTAACTGTTCTTCATAGTAGACAACTGAATGTAATCACATGCGTCTGTAATAGATATGACTGAATACTTGTATCAAGATATGTCAAATGCTAACTGTAAATCGGTGAATTTATGATCAATAAAGTTGGATTTCCCAATTAAAAAAAAAAGCTAAACTCTGGGAAAACGAATACAGTAAAACCTTCGATTGAGAGTAACTTTGGTTTGAGAGCATTTTGCAAGACAAGCAAAATTTGTTTATCAATCTTGACTTGATATACAAGTAGCGTCATCTCACAACTGAGTATAAAAGAGGAGAGAGGCGCCTCTAAGTAGCATTATGGTCAGGGTGAATAAAAAATTGATTTTTTTTTTTTTTTAAATAATCTGATTTTTATTTTTCTATTTCAATCATATTTTTTGGATTTAAATCATTTTTTTTTTAATTATTACATTTATTTTAATAAAATGCTTTTGGGGTAAAAATCTATCTAAAGATAGTTTTCTATTTAAGATGCATTAATAATTTAGTTTATTCTGCATGAAATGGAGCTTAGTTATGTAGCATGAGGCTGTATATTCTTCAATTATTTAAATTTTTGGTAAACTCATTCAATAAATCTAAGATCTGCAAGCTGAGATAACATGCACTGCATTGATGCATTCACACAATGTCACAGTAACCATAAAATAAAACAAAGTTCAGGAATATTTCTTTATCCCATTGTTTTGCAAATCTATGTACATTACAAACTGTATGATTGTTTGAAGAGAAATGCATCTGTACCAGACTCTAAGTGTGATGAGGAAGGGCAAGCAGTAAAAAAAAAAGTGAAACCACCTAAGCAGCTTATAAACCTTGTGATCTTTCTGCACATAGCTTGAAGTGCTTTACTCCTCCCTTGAGGAGCAAAATGGCAGCAGGCCGTAAAAGAGACCCAGTTTGGGAATATTTACTAACCTGACAGCTTATTATTATAAATAGTAAACCTTATTTTGTTTACAAATATTAAAGATTCAAACTACCAGCAAGAATAATTCCTTACATTTAAAGAGCACCTGTCATTTCAGGTCCCTCATGGCAGCGCATGTTAGAGGGCATCCACTCACCTGCAGCCCCCACATCCCTCCTCTTGTTGTGTCACTGCCACATCACCAGCCATCCTATTAAAGTGAATGGGACTGTTGGTGAGTCAACAGCTGGTCAGAGGAGGAGCCGCTGTGGGACAGAGATGACAGTTGCTCTTTAAAAATGTTGATTTAAATCAAGTCTTTTTACTAGTGATTTAAATCAAATCCACCCCAATTATGGTTACATTTAATGAAGGTATAACTCACATGGTTGATGATTAAAACAGGCACATCGAAGTATGCAGGCATCTGGGGTAAAGCTGTCCACATAGACCATCCTCCGCACCGTCATACACATCATCTCTTCCAGGCTGTGCTCCATGAGCGATTCAAGCCTCGCTTCCAGATCGCTATAATGCAGGGTAGTCTTCCCGGTCATGATTGCAGACTGACAGCGGTGAGAGATGGCGGTGCGGAGGATGGTCTATGTGGACAGCTTTACCGCGGATGCCTGCATACTTAGATGTGTCTGTTTTAATCACCAACCATGTGAGTTGCTAAATGTTGAATCTTCAATAAATGTAACCATATTGCTACACTTAGAGGCGCCTCTCTTCTCTTTTATATCCTGTAGCTTCTGCTGGATTTTGCTTCTAATCCCCTTGTGGAGCCTTCCATTTGTGGATGGACATTTTATGATTACACAACCTGGTCACATTCCTATAATCTTTTTATATGGACTATAAACTGAAGGACTTAGATGAATCGTTCCACAACTATTTAATCATAAGTTTCCATTAATTCTTATGGGGAAATTTGCTTTGATATAAGAGTGCTTTGGATTACAAGTTTCTGGAACTAATTATGCTCGCAATCCAAGGTTTTACTGTACCTCCCTTGCAGTGGCGCTGCACCCGTACTGCAAGGGTTAATTGCTTGTTTATGTCTAGGGGGGCAGGTAGATCAGTTTTACCTACCTGATCTTCCCCCCCCCCCTCCCAAAGGCTCCTCCATGTTGATAGAGCGGTTCCTGAGGCCTCTTCTACCCTGCATGCCGGCGGTGTAAAGTCTCTGATGTCATCAAGACCAATGCAGCGCGGGTGCAGCCCCACTACAAGGGAGAACTTTTAGTTTTTGTGGAGTTGGGCTTTAAGATCTATATTCAAAATGTACCTGAAGAGTGTTTTAGGCCTCGCTCACACCATACGTGCATAAAAACTGATGGAAAAACCGCACAGATTTCATTTGTAGACACACGAGTTTTCATCCGTTTTCATTTGTGTTTCAGTGAATTTTTATGCTCATTGACATCAGTTTTTGTGTGTGTCATCACTTTCTCTTCTGCCTTTTTACACCATAATGTTGATGTTTCTGTCCATTTTATTTTTTAGTTTTTTGCTTTTTCTGTGCAGAAAACTGCGTACACATTGCAGATTCCTGCACAGAAAAAAAACTGCTTGTAATGGCATGAACACAGGGCACATAGAGGACAAATAGTTTTCTTTGTACCCTTGTTGAACGTGTGCAGAAAAACTGACATCTTATCACATGATGTGAACAAGGCCTTAAGGCCCTGTTCACACCCCAGCGATTTTCTGCTCCAAGCTTGTAGCTCTAAAATGCTCAACAGGCCAAATCCTGTTTATTTCAATGACCCTTGTTCACATCTGAGCGTTCTGTCGCTCAAAAAAGTACATGCGCTTCTTTTTGGCAGATGGAGCCCCATAGCCTGCAATGGGAATGACTGAAAATGTGTGTTTTACAAGCAGTTTGTTGCACAATTTTGGTTTTAACAGCAGCTTTCTACCCCTGATATCCTCCACCTCTCCTCCCTCTAGTATAGTGGTTCTCCTGTCCTCAGGGCCCACTAACAGGCCAGGTTTGCAAGATAACTGAAATACATCACAGGTGATATCATTTGCTGCTCAGTGATTGCAGTATTCTAGTCTGCATCTCCCCAAGGTAATACTTAAAATCTGGCCTGTTAGTGGGTTCTGAGGACTGGAGCTGAGAACCACTGCTCTAGTACTTTCTATTGGCTAAACAAAACCGCCTAAAGCCGTAAAACGCTTGTAATACGCTTCTAATAATGCCAGTAAATGGCTATGTTCAGGTGTAAATGAAACTGTTGCAAACCTGAGCAATTGAAATAATCCAATGAAAAATTAAATGTGTTTGTGGAGGGGAATCCCGCCAAGTTTTATTTGATAGTATTGGCTTTGAGTGATTTTATGTTAAAAAAAAAAATGTCCTGCAATAAATGTCTAATATTCTAATATTTTTCCTTGTCTTCTTTAAAGCCAAATGACTTCTCTGTGTCGCTGAAAGCTCAAGGCAAGAACAAGCATTTCAAAGTACAGATGAAAGACAATGTATATTGCATCGGCCAGCGCAAGTTTGCCACCATGGAGGAATTAGTAGAACATTACAAAAAGGCTCCAATTTTTACCAGCGAGCATGGCGAGAAACTTTATCTAATCAAGCCTTTGTCTTGAGAGCAACTCGTGGGAAGTGAGGGATAAAACTCCAGGTTAGGTGCATTCACCAAAAGACTGGACTCGTATAGACTTGGTAACCCCACTAGTGAACCAAAGGCATCTCCTGGCCCTGCTGAGAAGGACATTACCTGTATTGTTACCTTTCTCTCATTATGAATCGGATTATGCTATCATTTTATTTTCTATTTGCTTTACACACTTCCACCCCTGTACATCTCCCTCCTTATTTTCTACATTCTGCCTTATTATTGTAACATATCAAAGACTTGTATCGACAACATGTATCTTCTTATCTACGTTTTGGGGTTCTGAGTGATGGGATTGTGGTTTACCATCTGACACCAGAACTCCACAATGACATCTTTGTGCTGCTTTTAGTGTTGTCCACTCTGTGCTTTGGACTGTGAATCTGAAAGGTGTGTTGTGGTCTGGACTGAATGCTCTTTTCACTGTGGATTTAGCCTTGTTCTTTGTCGCATTTGCTGTTTATCAGATAGGCACTGTGTATGACTGACTGATTGTCTCCATCTGTTCCTATCCAGGACATTTCATATTTATTTGTTTACAAAATGTTCATTGCCTTCCGGGTTATTTGCATATTCAAATATTTAATGCAGCCACGTACAAAGTAGTCATACCAAATGCTGTATGTTGACCTATCCATAAAATGTCATATTCTGTCATTTACTTTTCTGCTGACTGTGATGCGATTGCAATCTGTGTATGATTGATTTCTCCTGAAGCAAACCCATAATCAAATTAAGTCCTGTGCTGCGCTGCCCAACTTGCTCATTTAAAGTGACACTAAAGGTTCAGTTTTTAAAAAAAATAACAAACATATCATATGTACCTCCACTGTGCAGCTTGTTTTGCACAGAGTGGCCCCAAATCTGATCTTCTGGGGTCCCCTGGCGGCTCTCGCGGCTCCTCCCGGCTGCTCAAATAACCCCCTGGGAGAAGCGCTCTCCCGGGGGGGTTACCACCTGAGTCCAGCACTCTGCGTCCATAAACGTCGATTGCAAGACTCAGCCCTGCCCCCCAGTGGATTTGGTTGACAGCAGTGGGAGCCAATGGCTGCACTGCTATCAATCTATCCAATCAAGAGCCAAGAACCCCCTGCAGAGAGAGAGAGCGTCCCAGTGGGACAAGTTTGAGGGTTCAGGTAAGTAAAACAGGGGGGGCTGTGGGGCCGGTCACTGACAGGTGTTTTTTCACCTTAATGCATAGGATGGATTAAGGTGAAAAAACACAAACCTTTAGTGTCCCTTTAAGGTAATAAAAGGGATCCGAAGTACTTTCCTTCTCGGCAGAGTCTTCTACTCTGCAATCCAATGCCTGCATCAGCTACTGAAGAGGAGAGTAATGCTGGCCATACACTAGTAGACTTTTTAATTTAACATTTGTACAAAAATTCTAATCAGTACATTTGATGATTTGACAAATGTTGTTCAAAATTTCGTTTTGCTTTTAACATTCGATTTGGGAACGAATTTGAAAGGAAACGAAATTTAGAATAAAAACCACACTGTTTTGAAAATAATTTCCTTCCTGTTCCGTCGCTTTAGTTGAAAACAAACATTGATTTGACCCCCACTAATGATAAGAAAATCAAACATTATGATAAAATGTTTTGTATTAAATTCTAGTGTATGGCCAGCTTTAGCCAGTCTGGCCTTTCCGAATCTCCTGTTCAGCAAAGATCGATCACGTGACTTGGTGTGATCCGTATGAAGTGGTTTCTGCAGCTTAGGCAAATATTTAGGACTACTTCTATCTACCTGTTAGGACTTTGAAGGCACAAGCTTGAAGGAGGTCTTACTTTGACTATAGGTTTGCTTTATTTATCCTAATATTGGTAATCAAGTATTGAACTTCCAGGTCTCGAAGAGACTGATTTATGAAAACCGAAGGGAGGAAAAATAGGAGCTATTTGATATAGCAAAGAGATTTAAATGGCCACAATACATAAACTGTAAAATGTTTCTTAGCTGTTTATGTGAATAAGAATTTAGTAATATTCGTGGACAAATATTTAAAAGGTTTTTGTTTTGTTTTTTTATATTATTAGAACTGAAAACACTTAAACTGAAGGTAACGTTGTGAAGCTCAGTATTTTATGGGACACGGTTGACTTCCTGTCCAGTAAATGCCATAGAAAAAAGAAACTGCCTACTGCTGGTTTGTTGTTTCCTGTTGCATAATGTACGTCTTACATAAAGCAGTAGGATGAACAACGGAGTTCACCAGATGTCCAACTCTGACAGAACTCTTATTCAGTGATTTCATGTGCATGATAACACAAGAGCAGTTCTATTGAATGTTATCACTGGAGAGTAGATGTGGTTACTCTTGTATAGTCAGGGCCAGTGCCCTTGCACTTGGAATGTGTGCTTTTTCAAGACCCATACTCTACCAGTAAGAATGAATGCAATGTGTTTGTCTTTCACATGTTGTGACCCTTTTTAAATTTTGTGGCTCTTTAAAGTGTCAGTCCATTAAACGTTTTAGCAAAGTAGGCTAAGTTGGCCCCTGGCTCCCAAAGTGTCATTAAACCTCAAAAATGTCTATGTGTGAATGCTCCCCCCTACTTCCTGTTGGGAGAAGGTGTTCATTTTCTTATTTCCTAAACTGCCAACCCTGCAAGCCGTTACAAATCCCAAGAAGAACAGCAGTAATACAGTTCCTGTAAATAATATTTTAACTATTGGAGGCAAAGTTTGTACTGAAGGACACCCCCAGTCATCACATGGGACACATAGGAGGAAGGTAGGGAGTGAATGTGACGTTTTTTATCGCTTTTGGGGCTGTTCCAGTTGCATGAGTGACATTCGCATTGGAGGGGCATATAGGAGAAAAGAGGGTGTCAATGCCACTCAACTAACTGGAGCTGCCCCACAACTGATGAAAAGGGTCACATGGGGCAGCTCCAGCTGCTTGAATGTCATCCGGTCCATCATTGCAGCGGTATTCGGCCGCTAGCGGTGCGGTTTTAACCCCCGCTGGCGGCCAAAAAAGGGTTAAAACCGCTCGTATAGCGCGGCTATTGCCGCGGTATAGCCGCGCTGTCCTATTGATTTTAATGGGCAGGAGCGGTGAATAAACCGCTCCAAAGATGCGGCTTGCAGGAGTTCTTTTCTTCTCCTGCCAGCGCAACGCTTCAGTGTGAAAGCCCTCGGGCTTTCACACTGAACAAATAGCAGCGGCTGTTTTGGGTCGGTTTGCAGGCGGTATTTTTAGCGCAATAACACCTGCAAACTGCCCCAGTGTGAAAGGGCTCTAATTAATTGTATTACAGTTGTTTTTGGGATGAATAATGGTTTGAAGAGTTGATTTGTTTTTTGTTTTTTTAAGAAATGTACAATGCTGTTTGTTTTCAATGAAACCATGTGACCACAATCAGCGCTGAGTAGCCGCAAGAAAACATAGAAATCATCATGCAGTGATGTCTGCAGGATACATCAGAGTCTTAATGCTTGGTCCGCCCAACGATTGCACACTGTGGTGTGGAGTAAGTTAATAAAGGTCACATGACAAGCATAATCTATAGAGAGTAAATTAAAGTGATTGTAAACATTTGGTAAGTTTGTGTTTTCAACCACTTGCCGAACGCTTAATGTACTTGTACTGCAGCAGGTCGGCTCTATTTCACAAAATCGCGTACCTGTAGGTGATTTTGTGCAATAGCCACTAGGGGGCGCCGCCGCTGGACAGGGGGAGCCAATCAGCTAAAATAATTAAATAAAAATATCCCATACAATAAACAATTAATGCAGCGCTAGCAACGAAATAAATATAAAGAAAAAATGTGTGTTGCCGCTGCTGTGAAAAAGTGCTAAAACTTTAGATGTGTAAAACGACATGAAACAGTGCTGGCAATGGAACAACACTCCAAAAATATATATGTGCATGAGAAAAGAACACTATATTAATAGCAATGTGAACATAAAAAATTGCCACCTATTGCATGAATGCTAGGCTCAAATATGTGACATAGAAATAAATATACTGGCAAGATTAAATCTAAAAGGACATAATGCCAGCACAAACAAAGTGACAATAAATAAACTGACTAAAATACTGTGAAAATTCCTAAAAACAAGCCTATAATGGCAATCGGTCACCTGATATGTTGCAGTTCAAAAAGGCAAATAGGATGGACCCTGGATCATGATCAATGGGATACGTGCATAGAGGTGCAGGACATCATATTTCACCCAAAAACAAAAGAAGATTATATGGTGAAGTACTGTGGAGAAATATTCAATTGCGCATAACAGCGCTACTCACAAGATCAGGCTTGCAAAACAGGCATTCAGAAACTTCCGCAATCGCCACTAATAGCGTGCATTCCACGGGAGACAGGAAACAGCGTCACTGGTTAAAACGTGAGCCGGATATTGCATCGATACGTTTCGCCCCTCCTGGGCGTCATCAAAGACATAATGTCACATTATGTCTTTGATGACGCCCTGGAGGAGGGGCGAAACGCGTCGACGCAATATCCGGTATTGGTCTAAATTGATTAAGAAATTTGATTTATTCACTTTTTTTTATTGGATATGTTTTATAGCATAAAAGTAAAAAATATTGATTTTTTTTTGTTTATTTTATAGCCCAAAAAATAAAAACCACAGAGGTGATCAAATACCACCAAAAGAAAGCTCTAATTTGTGGGAAAAAAAGGACATCAATTTTTTTTTGGGTACGGTGTCGCACGTCTGTGCAATTGTCAGTTAAAGTAAAACAGTGCCGTATTGCAAAAAAATGGCCTGGTCGTTAAGGGGGTAAAACCTTCTGGGGCTGAAGTGGTTAAATAACAAATATGCCATGCTCTCCTGCCCTGTGCAATGGTTTTGCACAGCCCTCCTCTTCTCTGTTCTCTCACCGGTGCTGCTGGCTCCTCCCCCTCACCAAGTCCGCACATAGCAAGCCACTGTCTCTGGGGGTACCCATGCATGCTCGCTTCCTAGCCTGTGTGCCAATGGCTCCCCTTGCTGTGCCTGAGCCAATGGGGAGGGAGAAAGGATCTGCTCTCATGCACATTGCTGGATCAAGATTAAGCTCAGGTAAGTGGGGGGGGGGGGGGGGTAGCTGGACAAAGAAGGTTTTGTTTTTTACATAAAGCGGAGAATGCATTAAGTTAAAAACCTTCTGGCTTTAGAACCACTTTAAAGTGTGGAAATGTTTTTTTAATGAGTTTTAATTATATTTGCTTCTATTTCTACATTATGTTATCTTACATGTGAATGGGTGAGTGTGGGTTTATTGGCACTTTAGATGCTTTGGATACACCAAAGGTGACCTCCCCAATATCTCTCAAACTTTGTACCTTGGCACCTGGACTTTTGGATCTCCATTTACCTGTCCGAGCACCTTCTTTGGAATTCTCTATGGCCCCAGCAGGTGTGCAGACCCAGATACCTCATAAATGGCATCTCTGAGAGAATTGAGAAACTGCCAGGGGGTTTCATTTTCTAGCATCTAAAGAAAAAAAAATACTTGGTTTAGGTAGACAGATCCTTTTAAAGGATCAGTTATCTGGATACTCATATTTCAGTTTTGGATATATGCTCTAGGTTGTATTGTCCTCTGACTTTGTCTTTTATGTGGGTTTCAGTGCTGAATTCTCTGCATCTGATTTTCTAGGTCTTCCCTATGAATCTTTGAGAGGTTCCATCCTCTCAAATTAAATTCAATTTACTATGCATTTAAAATTACAGAGTGACTCTTCCAGCTACAGCAAAACAAGTGACACTCCAGGGCATGGTAGGGAGAGGTGGGAAATCCTGTAGGGAGATATTGATGTTCAGGTCCTGGACAGATAAAATAAAGAGGGATGATTATTTGGCTCACCGGCTTCTGTTCAGATCCAAAATAGTCAAATTTTTTTGACTGACTAGCCCTAAAAATGTTTTTCTTTCTTAGTTTTGGATAGTGTGAGGGAGGTTTAAAACGCCTGTCAACCATTACTCAAGTGGAAAGATTTCCCCTCGCTTCCTTTGTTGCTGATAGCTTTTTAGCAGATGGAAAATGAGTAGGACTTTACAGGAACAAATCAGAGGGAAATTAAAATGATTTTCTTTAGTAGAGAAGGGGAAGGTTAAACCCCATGTAAAATTTTACTTCTATCGGTGTCCCTTTTGGCAAATTTTCCCTTCTTTCCTGTCTACTGAAACTGTTTGCAAGACAGAGAGTAAAGCTGCCCATAAATGGATTGAAATTTAGTCTGGTCAGCAGGAACCTGCTGATTTTTGATTCATGTATGGGCAGGTTGGTTGTACTGGTCGATCTATTGATTGACTTCTGGGTTTTTTTTTGTACGGTTACTGCTGGTGGCAAAGATCATTGTATTCTGACAGTGGGGAAACCACTGTTTTTTGCTTGACATACTTTAACAACAAGGGGGTTTGGTGGGTTTTAGAAGAGAACATTGGTCGGAGAGGGGTTAGATGTGACAAATATTTCCTCTATTGCTTTAGCCCACCAATGTGAAAGCCTTATAGTGGCCGGTCACGCTTTGTTTTTGCGCGGGGCGGGCGGGGTTTAGCCAGTCGATCTGCGATTTGATTAAATCTACAAAAAATTGAATAGCCATAACTTCCCTTTCCAGTAGATTGAGACTCCATTTAGATCAGATCGACCAGGGCAGAAAATGATTTATTTAGCATCGAACAGCAGCACTGGGATACTTTGTTCATGAATACGATCGCATTCTGATTGGGGAGGAGAGAAGTTTTTCTGATGCAAATCCTTTACAGGCGCTCCTATTGAAGTCTATAGGGCCATAAATGCCAGATTTGAATGTAGTGTGTCATGTCCAAGCCACTGAGCGTTGAAATGTGAACAACCACAATTAAAAACAATAGGATTCAGCATATTGAGAATAGTCAGGTATTGGAAACACACTACAAAACACTGAGGTGTGAATGAGAGCTTAATATGGTGGCTTTGTCAATGAGATCATTTGTTTCCCAGAATACTCCATAACAAAATAAAATCTTAGGTGCCATTCTCTTCACTTGTCAGTCATAAATGCAAAGTTGGTGATGACTTTGCATGATCTGCATTGCTTTTGAAGATATTTTGATGTGCATTTGTTTAAAGGCTAAGTTCACCTTTCTCAACATGTTACACTCATAGGATGTAACATGTTCAGCCTGAACCCCTCTGTTTCATGTAAATGAATAGACTTACAAGCACCTTCATCTATTGCGGCTGACAGGTTGTAGTTCCTAATGAAGTGTGAGGGCACTGGTGAGCGCTCTCATAGTTCATTGATCTTCCTGCTCTCAAGTAACTGCCTGCTTATATCGGAGGTACAGTCAGACCGCTATCCTGACAGTCTGCAGGAGCCTGGAATTGCATTGCTCTGCAGGCACCTTAGAAGAAAAATAAAAAATGCACATTTTGTACCTGCAAAAAAAGTGCATTTTTTTCCCCAAAGGTAAAATTACCCTTTAATCTTTTTATGGTAAAGTTCTCTAAACGGTGCCAAAATCTTAGGTTATTCTAAGGTTAGACTCACACTGCTGCAATCTGATTTTTAGCGCGTTTATAGATCTTCGATGTGTTTTGCATATTCTATGGGGCCAAAATCGTGCTAGAATCACACCAAAGTAGTACAGGAGCCGTTTCCAAAATTCTGCTGTGTGGAGTTGCATTAAATGTGAACGGGAATCATTAAAAACAATGTGATTTCCATTGTCGTGCGACTCGGGCCGCATCTGAAATTGCACTAGTGTGAACGGAGTCTAAATCTCTTTATATTTAATAGTGGGTGACACTAACAGATACAAGTATTGCGCATCAAAGATATATTAAAATACTGGTTTATTACAGTACTAAACCCATGTGGTGTGTATACATTTTGTATGCAGACAGCAGAGTTTATTCATGCTTAGGATATTTATAGCCCCTATTTTCATGTTTTTATTTGAATGGCTCATTGGTGTGTTTAGCGCTGGCAGCAAAGTGGGTATACTTTATCTTGTATAGTTATTAAGATTGATAATAGTGTAGCAGAGGATGCCAGAAGTGGTTTCAGTTTCCATGATAATGTGGTCTTCAAGTATTCATTTTTAATATTACAAGGTTCTCTTTTTTTTTTTAAACCCCTTAGAGGAAGTATTTGAAAACACATTCAGTACATATTAAATACTGTTGAATCATCCAATTACTATTAATCTTCTCAGAGCTCCTTTCTGCAGTTCAGTATGAGCAGTGTCTTTAGGATTTACATTGCTCAGTTTGCACAGGCTCTACTTAGTGATTGTTGGGGGGCAATGTGCAAGAGCTGCAGTACTTGTAATTGAGATATCATTGCTACCCACTAGAGCTGCACGATTCTGGCTAAAATGAGAATCACGATTTTTTTGCTTAGAATAAAAAGATCACTATTCTCAGGATGTAAAATCTTTCCCATTATACAAAAAAAATTGCGCTAACTTTACGGGTTAGTTTTTTTTTTGTTTTTTTTTATTCATTAAAGTAATTTTTTCCAAAAAAATGCTTTTGAAAGATCGCTGCGAAAATACAGTGTGACATAAAATATTGCAACAACCACCATTTTATTCTCTAGAGTCTCTACTAAAAAATATATATATAATGTTTGGGGGTTCTAAGTAATTTTCTAGCAAAAAAATGATTTTGAACTTGAAACCAACAAATGTCAGAAAAAGTTTTATTGTTTAAGTCAGGGGTCTCAAACTGGCGGCCCTCCAGCTGTTGCGAAACTACAAGTCCCATAAGGCATTGCAAGGCTGACAGTTACAAGCATGACTCCCACAGGCAGAGGCATGATGGGACTTGTAGTTCTACAACAGCTGGAGGGCCACCAGTTTGAGACCCCTGGTTTAAGTGGTTTAACTTTCCTCATTTACACACAGTCTATTCCTTTGACAAATTGTTACAATGTTTATACTTAAGTTCCACTGCTAAAGAATGTTTTGATTCTTGGCAAATTGCCGGGTTTTTTTTTCTTCCTTTCTTTTGATGGCTGTGGCTTCAGAAGAGCAGAGAGAATTCTTTGCATAGAAACAATTGTGAAACACTTTTGTCAAGATCGCAACGGGGAAAAAATCGCAATAACGATTCTTTTCGTGCAGCTCTACTACCCTTACAAACGTTTGTTTTTAAAAGGTTCCATTATTCCTTTCATCTGCCTGATTTATTTTATAACGATTTATCCAAAAGCAGTGACTTTGGAAGCCATTTATTAGATTGTAGTAGTGTATTGTACAAATCTGGTTGCTATGGACTAATGTGGATTTGTCTTTGTACTATTAAAAGGAAATGTTCATTATTGTACTTTTATATGCATGAAGAAACCAACCAATGGTAACAACCAGCCACAATGCAGTGTATTAAAGAAAACCTGTCATGAGAAAAATATATGCTGCCTATCTTCTGAAATGCTCTGTCATGCTAAGCCACTGACCTGGAAGTAGTGTAAAGCCTGAATGTCAAAATACCCTATTTTCTGCATGCATGTTCCAGGTCTAACTTTCAGACGGCAGCCAAAAATCGAACTTCAAGATCGTGGGGAAAATTCCTGTTTTTTTTATTTTTGGCTTCAAAGCGAAAAACAGCACACTAAGAAGTAGATTCTGAAATAGGATTTACGGAAGTCCCATATTGGCAAAAAAAGTTACAGCAACATTTTGAGAGTACGGTGGCCTGCTTTTTCAAGGTGAAAGAGACAAACTGCAAATGATAAATGCACATATACACTACTGTGCAAAAGATTCAGGCAGGTTTGAAAACAAATGCTTTAAATTAAGAATGCTTTCAGAATTAGAAGTGTTAATAGTTTTATTTTAATCGGTTAACAAAATGGAAAGTAAATGAACAGAAGAGAAATCCAACTCTAAACATTTGAGTGTGATCGCCATTTGCCTTCAAAACAGCATGTATTTTTCTAGCTACACTTGCACACAGTTTTTAAAGCTGGGTTCACACTATTGCGAATTGGAGGTGATTTTGACCAGCTCTCTATGGAGCCAGTTCACATATCTCAGCTGCTGCTCCAGTGCGAATTTGCACAGGAGCTCTGTGTGTCTTTTGGTCTGTTTTAGGTCCGAATTCAGCCAAAAATTCGGGCTGAAATCGGACCTTAAAATGGTGAACGAGGACGCACTGGACCCCTGCTGTGAGCCGCATGTGACGCTACTGTGAACCCAGCGTGAAGAAACTCTGTAGGTAGGTTGTGCCGAACATCTTGAAGAACTAACCACAGATGTTCTGTGAATGAAAGCTGCCTCAAATCCTTCTGTTCTCTTCATGTAATTCCAGACAGACATGATATTGAGATCAGGGCTTTGCATGGGCCAAACCTTTACTTCTGGTACTCCTTGTTCTTCTTTACGCAGAAGATAGTTTTTAATGACATATGGCTGTATGTTTGGGGTTGTTGTCCTGCTGCAGAAATAATTTGGGGCCAATCACACGCCGCCCTGATGGTATGTCATGATGAATAAGTATCTGCCTGTATGTCTTAGCATTGAAGACACCATTGATCCTGACTAAATCTCCAACTCTATTTGCAGAAATGCAGCCCAAAACTTGCAAGGAACCTCCACCATGCTTCACTGTTGCCTGCAGACACTCCTCATTGCACCATTCTCCAGCCCTTCGGTGAACAAATTACCTCCTGCTACAGGCAAATATTTCAAATTTTGACTTGTCAGTTCAGAGCACCAGCTACCATTTTTCTGCACCCCAGCTCCTATGTTTTCGTGCATAGTTGAGTCGCTTAGCCTTGTTTCCACATAGGAGGTATGGCTTTTGACTGCAATTCTTCCATGAAGACCACTTCTGGCCAGACATCTCCAGGAATTAGATGGATGTACCTGGGTCCAGCTGGTTTCCACCAGTTCTCTGCTTATGGCACTGCATCTGATGTCAAAGGGAAGTAAGAATAATGTGACTTTCATCTGCTGCATTGTTTCCTTGGCCAACCACTGCGTTTACGGATCTCAATGTTGCCTGTTTCTTTGTGCTTTTTAAAAAGACCTTGAACGCACATATCAAAATCCTAGTCAGCTTTGAAATGTTTACACCTGGAAGAGTCATTGCTGATGCAGTATAATAACTACCTCATGTCTTGTTGCTGTGCTCAGTCTTGCCATGGTGTATGACCTCTGATATGAAACTGCCTTCTACAACCTCATCAAAGTAGCAGAGTTTGGCTGTTCCTTGCCCAGTTTTAAGCCTCCTACGTTCTGTTTCAGTTAATGACTCGATGTTCATTAGCATCTGCTTGGTATATTTGGTTAGTCATGAACCTGAATTTAATCCTTCAATATTCCCTGACTTTGTGCAAGTGTAAGAACTGATGTTGGCTTGAAGGATAGTTGTAACTAATTTTGATTTAATTTAGATTTTTCTTCTGTTCACTCACTTTGCACTAAACAAAATAAAAATACACAATTAAAATATATATTTTGAAAGCATTGTTATTTTACAGCATTTTGTCACACCAAAAACGTTTCCACAATACTGTATGAATTCCTATTAATCACAAGGAGAAACAGCTGATCAGGGATCATTGCTATTGATATGCTAAAGAAGGAATGCAATTCCTGTATCATGACTAGGAAGTCGCCTGGCTTACCTGTGCATACGGTAATGGGAAACATACTATGCTCTACCCACGGTAGCCCTGTGCTCAGAATGGAGAGTGATAATGGGATCTCTGGGAACTAGCACTAAAATGGTAGAAAACAGAGGGAGGAAGTGACATTACCTACAAGCTGAGACCAGTATTTCATGTGTACATTTGTTCCAGAACGATCACTCAAATATCAGGACTGGTTAATACAGAGGCTGCAATGTGGAAGACACTAGACGGTGCTAGCCGAAATAGCTGAGAAGCAGAAAAATGCCCAAAAATTAGGGGAAAAAAACCCCTAGAAAGTAAAAACAAAAAAATGTAAAAAAAAAACAGGAAAAGTGTAAAAATTAACAGAACTATGACAAAGCATGTTTCCAACTGGGAATCCATGCTGTCCATACTTTACTGCTGGGGATCAGCTAAAACCTAAAAATGATGCTTACAGAATTAATAAAATGAAAATTAAAAATAAAATAAAAAATATGAAATAATTGGAATGTAAGTTCTGGCGGCCAGGGAGAACAGAAAATGTCATAAACAAGCAATGTGGGTCCAGTACATTGCAACTAGAGAAGTAAGACTACATAACACTTTATACTTGTGTATCAAAATGTTTTTATATATAAAAAAAAACCTAAATAAAGTAATTAATGTTCTGGTAAGAAGCAGGTAGCAACAAATTGGTATTTAGCTCCATGGGTTTAACTGAGTCCAGAAAGATTCATGGAGTAAAAATGCAATTGTCACTACCCCTATAGGGTTTAACGTGTTACTTTAATTAAAAAGAAGATTGCTTTACAAACATGTTATACTTGTCTGCTGTGTACAATAGCATTGCACAGAGCGGCCCTGAACCTTCTTTTCTTGGGTCCCCCACCGGCACTCTAGGCTCCCCTTTTTCTCTGGGAGCTCAATCCTGAGCCAGGCTGTATGCGCCTATAGAAACGCACAGCAGCTTGGCTCTGCCCCACGCCCCCTTCTCAATGGATTTGACTGACAGCAGCAGGAGCCAATGACCTGCTGCTCTCCGTAAAGCCAGCAAGTGCAGGAAGAGAGCAGAGAGAGGCTGCTAATGAGGACAAAGCTGGATCAGGAGTTGTGACAAGTAAGTGTTTAAGGGGGGGGGTGGAGGCACAGCCAGTGGAAGTTGTGTGTTTTTTTTTAACCTTAAGTATGTTACAGTATGCACCAAGGTAAAAAAAAAAAACAACACACTTCCGCCTTTAGAACCACTTTAAGGCTTCATGTATACTGCCTACTTTGACCACCAGCCGTGGGAAAATGCAGAACGCAGCAAAATCGAGCTGTCAAAGTGTTCCTATCCAGAATGCGATTCTTCCACATTCAGTTGAGGGAGGTTGAAGCTCCACTAACAGAAGCATCTCCTAAACTCAAAACGCTTTTATGGAGTTAAGTTTAGGAGTGTTGGCAAAAAAAAACTAAACTCAAGTTTAGGAGCTGCTGGTGTACATGAAGTCTAAGAATTTTGTCATTTACCATGCCAAGTTTGTGAATTTTTTGTTGTGCCTCCACAAAATAAACCACTACCATTTTTTTTATATAGCGCAGGTGATTAACAAAGTACAATGAGATAAATAATGGCCAGCTGGACACTTCAAGGACAATACATAAACCCTTGATAGCGTATGTCATATGAAAACAGTGCAGCGCAAGAAAAAAAACAATAAAGGTATTCTTAACATATAAAGTCCATGAAACCACTGCAACATGAAGGTATCAGCCTCTGTGGAATAAGTGCCTGATTTCGGACATGACAGTGCTAAGGAAAAGTGCAGGCCATCCACCACAGACAACACAAGCCACTCACCTCCTTCATTCGACCAATAAAGGTCACAGAGCGTTATCCCAATGCCGTGGGAAGCAGACTTCCAGCGATCAGGTGGCAATATGGGTAATACTCACTCCCCAGGGTATACAGTCGGGACGGAAAGTATTCAGACCCCCTTACATTTTTCACTCTTTGTTATATTGCAGCCATTTTCTAAAAACATTTAAGTTTCTTTTTTTTTTTCCTCATCAAAGTACACACAGCACCCCATATTGACAGAAAAACACAGAATTGTTGACATTTTTGCAGATTTATTAAAAAAGAAAAACTGAAATATCACATGGTCCTAGGTATTCAGACCCTTTGCTGTGACACTCATATATTTAACTCCGGTGCTGTCCATTTCTTCTGATCATCCTTGAGCTGGTTTTACACCTTCATTTGAGTCCAGCTGTGTTTGATTATACTGATTGGACTTGATTAGGAAAGCCACACACCTGTCTATATAAGACCTTACAGCTCACAGTGCATGTCAGAGCAAATGAGAATCATGAGGTCAAAGGAACTGCCTGAAGAGCTCAGAGACAGAATTGTGGCAAGGCACAGATCTGGCCAAGGGTACAAAAAAATTTCTGCTGAACTTAAGGTTCCTAGGCGCACAGTGGCCTCCATAATCCTTAAATGGAAGACATTTGGGACGACCCAGAACTGGCCGTCTGGCCAAACTGAGCTATCGGGGGAGAAGAGCCCAAAGATCACTGTGGGCTGAGCTCCAGAGATGCAGTCAGGAGATGGGAGAAAGTTGTAGAAAGTCAACCATCACTGCAGCCCTCCACCAGTCGGGGCTTTATGGCAGAGTGGCCCGACGGAAGCCTCTCCTCAGTGCAAGACACATGAAAGCCTGCATGGAGTTTGCTAAAAAAACACCTGAAGGACTACAAGATGGTGAGAAATAGGATTCTCTGGTCTGATGAGACCAAGATAGAACTTTTTGGCCTTAATTCTAAGCGGTATGTGTGGAGAAAACCAGGCACTGCTCATCACCTGTCCAATACAGTCCCAACAGTGAAGCATGGTGGTGGCAGCATCATGCCATGGGGGTATTTTTCAGCTGCAGGGACAGGACGACTGGTTGCAATCGAGGGAAAGATGAATGCGGCCAAGTACAGGGATATCCTGGATGAAAACCTTCTCCAGAGTGCTCAGAAACTCAGACTGGGCCGAAGGTTTACCTTCCAACAAGACAATGACCCTAAGCACACAGCTTAAATAACAAAGGAATGGCTTCACAACAACTCCGTGACTGTTCTTGAATGGCCCAGCCAGAGCCCTGATTGAGCATCTCTGGAGAGACCTAAAAATGGCTGTCCACCAACGTTTACCATCCAACCTGACAGAACTGGAGAGGATCTGCAAGGAGGAATGGCAGAGGATCCAAGTGTGAAAAACTTGTTGCATCTTTCCCAAAAAGACTCATGGCTGTATTAGATCAAAAGGGTGCTTCTACTAAATACTGAGCAAAGGGTCTGAATACTTAGGACCATGTGATATTTCAGTTTTTCTTTTTTAATAAATCTGCAAAAATGTCAACAATTCTGTGTTTTTCTATCAATATGGGGTGCTGTGTGTACATTAATGAGGAAAAAAAATGAACTTAAATGATTTTAGCAAATGGCAGCAATATAACAAAGAGTGAAACATTTAAGGGGGTCTGAATACTTTCCATCCCCACTGTGTGTATGTGTGTGTATATATGTGTATATATATATATATATATATATATATATATATATAATATATGAGAATCGAGAAATCTGCTAGTGCTCTCCGTATAAACCATTTTATTTAAAAATAACTTGCAGACAAAGCACTTAAACCAAGTGCAAGTATAATGGCATTCTGTGTACAAAGCGCGCAAACCATAAAGATGGCCGTGGGTGACATCATACGTAGCTCCTCCCCCGTATGCATTACATCCATAGGTGGGACTTCTATATATGCCCAGTGGAGTGAGTATTACCCATATTGCCACCTGATCGCTGGAAGTCTGCTTCCTACGGCATGGGATAACGCTCTGTGACCTTTATTGGTCAAATGAAGGAGGTGAGAGGCTTGTGTTGTCTGTGGTGGATGAGCTGCACTTTTCCTTAGCACTGTCATGTCCAACATCAGGCACTTCTTCTCTTCTTCTTTTGCACTATAAACAAAAAAAGAGCGACAATTTTGAAAAAAATGCAATATTTTTTACTTTTTGCTATAATAAATATCCCCCAAAAATATATTAAAAAAACTTTTTTTTTCCTCAGTTTAGGCCGATATGTATTCTTCTACATATTTTTGGTAAACAAAATCGCAATAAACGTATATTGATTGGTTTGCGCAAAAGTTATAGCGTCTAGAAAATAGGGGATAGTTTTATGGCATTTTTATTTATTTTTTTTATTAGTAATGGCAGCGATCTGCAATTTTTATTGGGACTGCGACATTACAGCGGACGCGTCGGACACTTTTGACAATATTTTGGGACCATTGTCATTCATACAGCGATCAGTGCTATAAAAATGCACTGATTACTGTGTAAATGAGACTGGCAGGGAAGGGGTTAAGTGTGTCCTAGGGAGTGATTCTAACTGTGGGGGAGATGGACTTTCACTCACATGACAGCGATCACCGCTCCCGATGACAGGGAGCAGTGATCTCTGTCATGACACAAGGCAGAACCGGGAAATGCCTTTTTTACATAGGCACTTACCCGTCCTGCGGCTCCGTGACACAATCGCCGGGAGACCCGCTGATATCGTGTCCCGCGGGCACGCCTGCTAGCCCCAGCTCTTAAAGGGGACGTACAGGTACACCTATTTGTCCACCGCTGCCATTGTGCCAATGTATATCGGCGTGCAGCGATTGGCAAGTGGTTAATATGTAGTTTGTTTCCTGTGTGTGCATGTAAGATATATGAACCACAAATAATTATTCTACAAACATTACAGTTTTCATCTGACAAAGCAGTATTAAAACCAAAAATGTAATACACTGAAGCGTGCCAATTATTCAGTGTGGTGGCTGCATGACTTTTCCTTTTTTAGGCTTTGTTTCCCCCTCTGTTTTCACCTGGTGATCTAGCCTCCTCCTGTATTAGGCGTCACACATGAAACAGATGTGGCTGACGGTAGGGGTCCTATGCATCCCTGTTCTCCGTTTCAGGGACAAATTGGGCCTGAATTTTTGCCTGAATTCAGATCTGAAACAGAGTCAAAGATCCACAGGACCCTTGTGCACTCAGCGCCGGAGATGAGCTAAACCTCAACAGCTAATTAGGGTCGAGGCACCAGGTAAGCAAATTAGCAGTAACGAGTAATTGTTTGCTTTTGTGTTAGCAGAGCAGGCATACTTGCTCTTGCTCATGGAAAAAAAAAAAAAATCACGGTGTCCTTTTTCATTTTACATTTGGGAGTTGACAGAAACAAAACTGAATTACTTTAACCTAGTCCAGGGGTAGGCAACCTCGGCCCTCCAGCTGTGGTAAAACTACAAATCCCATCATGCCTCTGCCTCTAGGAGTCATGCCTGTGATTGTCAGGGTCTTGCAATGTCTCTCAATGTCTATAACTCCACTTATAGTTTATGGAAAGGATTTTTTTTTTACCATCAAGCTTGAATTTCTTTGTGTCCCTGATGGGAATGTTTACCCCTCTATTTGTCCTACTGACCATTGCTGCTAAGAAAGAGTGAGAGGAATTCCAAAGTTTTTGAGGTTTCATTAGAGTAGGAGATAAGGGGTGTTAGGGAAATTCAATATACGCTATGCGTAATCAATTTCTCTTGCTCTAATAAGAGCACTTTTCAGCTCTTTTGTATAATGCATTTTGAGTTCTCCCGTGCTTCCCAAGTAAAACAGACATGGCCACTGTAATCACTTTGCAAGCTCCTCAGACAGTCATGAGTTGCTCTGGGAGTGCCAATCATTTATAGGACTTTGAACAGAGATAACAATAGAGGCTTGGTGGCTTCATAATCAGCCAATCAAGCCCAGGCATTCCTTCAAATAGGAGGTGTTATACAACTCAACCAATAGAACAATGCTTAGGGGAGTGTATGGGCGTGTCTGTTCAGGGTAGTGTGTACGATTTCCCACCCTTTGTACCTATTAAACTTTGCTCTTCAGTTCAACAAAGGGACCCACATGTATGGAGATTGGTGCATCAGAAATTGTGAATGCTGTCCCGACCAAACGCACGTACACTCCGGTTTCTACCATTGGTGTGAATCCTTATTCTGCATTGTTCAGAGAACAACACAAAGCCGGATTATACTGCCATTCCTGTGTATGGAAGACTATCTGCAGGGACCTGTCATGGTCCCGCCATGTGCTGATCAGAAACATAGAAAGACATGAGCATACATCCGTCCACAAAGGCAGATAGGTATCAAACCGATAATGTCCTCGCGGAGTGAACATATCCTCTCCAAACGAACGTCTGCGAACACAGGGGCCCTCGCTGGCGGACATATCTTCACTCCGCAAACACTTCCCAACATCCACAGGAACCTTTTTACTACCAATGGGCCTTCATCGGTGTCGGTTTGCTCTTATGAGCGAGCCGCAGTAGAACTAACACTGGGAGACACTGTGACAATACATATTAAATACATCTTAATAAAATTTCCACAACAGGGCATATCATCCAATGGGGCAAATATGTCAGTTACAGCTATCTGAGGTGGGAATTTCTCTAATTTCCTGTTGCATCCCCAGGGCAGTAAGTTCTTTTTTTTTTTTTTTTTTTTTTTTTTTTTAGGCCTAAAGTTATGTACCTGTAATCCAAGTAAATTTTTCTCTATCGTCCATTGAGGGGCGCAGAAATACAGAGATGGTTGGGTTATACTGTTGCCTACAAGAGGATGGGACACTGGCAAACAGAAAAATTGTAAGATACCCCCTGTATAACCCCTCCTCTACCCAACATACCTCCATGTTAGGCTAGTATCCAAGGAGGTCAAATTTTTTGCTAGTCTTTCATACTTGTTCTTTTTTATTTATCAAAATCCTTGCTACAATGCTAGTATTTTTCATCAGTGATTTCAGGCAATCTCCCTTGCTCCACTGTTGCTTGAGCTTGTCTCTACATAGCAGCTATTGTGCAGTTATCAGCAGCTCCTCAGCACTAGCTTTGGAGGCCATACCCAGACGCTGCTAGACTGGACATGCATGGCAATGTAACTTTCAGGCACTGGGCTTTGCATTGTGGTCATTTTTCTTATCTTAGAGTACAGTGTTAGCTGTTAAGTGATTTCCAGGTCCAGAGCTGTGTAACAGTACCAGGTGTGACCCTGTCTGTAAAGACTCTATGCTACGGTGTCATCCCAAGCAGAAGTCTGACTCTTCCTGAGCCCTCTCAAGCTGATTGTGACGTCTGTGCGTTCCTCCACGACCCTTGGAAGGTTTCGCTCATCCTAAATCGCAGGCTGTCTATCGGTGCGATTTTATGTTGTGCCTCCTCCACCAATTGCTTGTGAGTTATTTCTTTTACTATTTTTATTTAATAAATGTTTTAAAAGTTAATGCACAAGGCTGGTGCGCCCCTGTCTTCTTTTTATTTTGGTTTCTACTAGGATCCCCATCCTTGAGGGGAGCAAGGCCTGTGTCTACGTATTATATATGGTGATCCACCTGTGCGCAGGAGTTGCTTTTTTCTCTTTTGCCCCTCTCAAGCTGGCCCTGTGCCCTAGTTACTGTCTCTGAATCAGAGTATCAACGGTCTTTCTCTAGTAAGACTATTTTCCTGTCACCACAGTCTTCAGCAGCTGACCCTAATTTACAAAGGGTAGTGTCAAACCTTATAGTTGCAGTGTGAACTACCCAGTACCTAGCAGATCATTCTGCTGTCCCATGCCTTTAGTCTTTTATTGGTCTTCTATTATTTGCATCTTCTAAGGGAGTTCGAACCACCCCAAAGGTTCCCGGATCCCCCCTGGATAGGGTGTTGGAGCTTTTTCTTTTTAAGGGGATATTTATTAATTAGTGGTCCTTTTCTAATGTGGATGCACCAGCAATCCACTTTACCAGGCAGACCATCAAGGGGGTTGGGGGTATGCTCACCTTTAAGTATTTCACTGACATCAGCTTTGAGGTTTTATTGTCAAAGCTTAATTGAACAAGCTTAATTTAGATGATAATTGGCTACCATGCACCACTGCACTAGGTTTTGTATGTTTTAGTAAATGAACCCCTGTCTTCCTTAGAGACAAGATGGCACCATTCGGAGATCCACATGGAAGGTGGAGAATTTTGCACCTGGGTGCTTCTCGTCTCCTGCATGGCAGGAACAATCGATTGATCGCTGGATGGTCCTGTGCTCCCTTGGATTGTGAGGCTAAAATTCCCGCTGCCTGGCTGAGAATGGTTTACAGGATTAGGGATGGCTAGAGGCTTCTTAGAATGAGGTTTTCAAAAGGATGTAGGAAAGTTTTCATAGTCTTCCCTGTTAGACCCAGACACGTGTTTAGGTGGGTGGATTCCCATTCATGCCTCTGCTCTTTTGGTATCTTGTGCACCAGTCTGGGTTGTGGTATGCTTTCAAACCCGCCTACCACTGTGCAGTTATCTCTTCTCATTCTTCACTCTTTTGTAGTCAGCCTCAAGGGTTATTTAGCCATCTGAGAATTTAATCTTGTGATGGCTTTAATTTTTTGTGGATAACTTGCTGGGAGACTGCCTCCCCCAGGAAACATTTCATATCATGGGATCTCCTTTCCTTGAATCATCGTGAATAAATCATATTCAGTGTGTCTTCTTCCCTTTTCTGTATTGAAGCAAAATGGCCTACCAGGTCATTGGAATACAGAATTCCTGAAATTCTCCCTTGTATGCTGACAGTCTGTTTTTCTTACCTATTAAAATTCTTATTTAGTGGCTGCTTCTAGATTACAACAGTTTACTTATTTTAAATTAGTATAGAACACTAAAAGATACAATGGCAATGTGCTGGGGGAGTTAATAAACTGAGGATTCCCCAGTTCTTAGCCAAGTTAACAGTCCAGTTTAAATCTTGCAAGGGTTACTGCTTTCTTCCTTCATGCATGTCTGAGACGTTACAAGCTAACTGTGGATATGTATTTCTTTCAGTTACTGTTCTGCATTTAACTCTCAGTGCTCTGTGGTATGTTCTGGAAAACTGCTGGTCATGTTATCCTGTCTATAAATATCACATTACATAGTAGTTTATTTGTTATACAGAGAAATCCCACAGTTCTGGCCAGTGGATGCTGGATGACTGATGTTATGAGGTTTCTCACGCTTCATATTCCCAATAGCCTATCTGAGGAAGCCAGTCCACAAATTCAATACTTGTAGCTACAGCCCCTTATTATTACATTCTTATAAGAACCCTGGTGACTCTGAATGAGGAGTATGTGTATATATTTGCATGAAGGATGGTAAAGCTAATGATATCGCCTTTATAAAGGCTGTGCCTTTTGCTCAGTTCCTTTCCAGGCCACTTCAACTCAGAATTTTGACTGTGTGGGCCCTAGTCTCTGGACTGCCCCATGCGTCTGTTTCTCAGAGCCCTATTCACTCTGATGTTGTGGTTTTCCAATCTAGCGCTGGAATCATTAAAGTCCTTTTTCCAGTGTCTTAGGAGGTACTCATGACAGATGCCAGTATGTTGGTCCTGGAAGGGAGAGTCCCCCAGACTTTGAAGGCCCAGGGAACATGGTCAGGAGAGGAAACTACGCTCTTCATCAACATTCTGGAACTTGGAGCCATTCAAGTGTTCCTTGAGCTTTGGATTTCTCAAAATGTGAGATCTCTTAGTGAGGGTTTATTTAGACAATGCCAGGCTATGTCCTACATCAACCATCAAGGAAGCACAAGAAGTCGTGTCACTCAAAGGGTGATGGACTTGATGCTCACTTAAGTAGAACATCACATTCTGGCCCTGACCACGGTACTTTTACCAGGAGAGGACAACTAGGAGACGGACTTCCTTAATGGTAAGTGGCTGGATAAGGGAGAGTGATACCCTCACACCAAGGTGTTTCAGGCTGTCTGTCTCAAGTGCAGGATTTGGCTATGGAGGTGTTGGCATCCAAGTTCAACAATAAACTGGACAGATTTGACACCAGATCCAGGGATCCTCAAACCTTCACTGTAGGTGTGCTTTTGACTCTGTGGGATAAATTCTCTGTGATCTATGCTAAGATTCTCTCATGGCTGTTCTGCTGAATCAGAGAGGAGGAATGAAGTATGTTCCAGTGCTTCTTGTAGGATCAAACCAGTCTAGATTGCCCAGACCTTGTCTTAAGGTCCAGTCGACCATCCTTCTTCTCAGTCTCTGGCTGTGACAGCTTGGCCACTAACCCAAGGTCCCTAGAGAAAGGCTTGTCAGATTTGATTATTCCTGTTTCCCCATTCTAGGAAATCAACTTCTCACAAAATATACTATTGCACCTGGAAGGCTTAATTTGTGTGGTCTAAACAGAGGAAGTTCCATCCTAGATGATATTCCATAGGACATGTCCTGGCTTTTTCCCAGTCGAGTATGAATCAGCATTTGGCCTCAAGTACCCTCAAAAGGCAGATTTCAGTTTTAGTCATCCTATTTCAGCAATCGCTGGCTTCTCATTCCTTGGTCAAGGCCTTTGTTCAGGTGGTTGCTGATATAGCTCCCTCAGACACTCTCTGATGATACCGTGGGATCTCAATGTAGTCATGTCAGGTCATTGTTCAAGCCACATTTATTTCTTGGGCTTTACAGCATTAGGCATCTATTTCACAGTTTTGCAGGAGTGTGACTTGGACTTGCTGGTCACACATTTGCGACGTTTTACCAGGTGGACATTCAAGTCTCAGCAGTTGCTGATTTAAGCCAATAGGTGCCCCAAGGCAATCCAAGTTGGGGTCCTATACCCTTGGTTTTAGCAGGCCTGTTGACATTTTTTTTCTCTGTTGCCAAACCCTTTTTATATTACTTTTGGAAATCCCAGTTATCTGTTCCTGTGTTCTGTATACAAGTTAGGTAATAAATAGCCATGCAAGTAAACATAGAATATGGGGGTAAAAATGAACCTCAGGTAACATGGTGACTAGGCAATAAGCCTGAAAACTCAACCTAGTAACCGATGTAAAACCAGCTTCACGGGTGTTAACCCTGGTATAGATAGCCATCCATCACATGCCATGTCAAATTTGGAGGGAGAGCCCCTATGTTGGTATATAATTTTTTCATAACAAAGGGTGGCACTCATATTGGTAATCCAATCCTGTGAGCACAGGGGCAAATCAAAAGCACTTTATGAGCCTGAAATAAGGCCCTCGAGACAGTCTCTTTAACAAGCGTGTCAGAAATCACTGGATCCAAAATACCAAGGATGCAAGATAAGGGATCCAGAGATATATATCAATTGGAAAGCCTTCTTGATTGTATGAAGGAAAGTATCCCAGTATTTATGGAGCTTGGGGCAGCACCATAGCATATGCTCTAAAAATAATTTACAATTGATTTTTTTCCTTAAGGTGAGCTCTAGAAGTCCCTGATCATTAAAAACCCATTCTAAGAATGCTTGCTGACTTACAAATGACATTGTGTGGGCTAGTGTAATCAAAATCTGTGGTGTTACTGATAGCTTTGTGGTAATGTACATTAAAATTTGAAGTGGAGCAGTTGCTTTTTTGAGCATGTTTACACAGGTAAGAAACAATTTAGCTAATTATCCAGTTTCCCATTTTGTATGCAGTGCTCTTATAGTTTCTACTGTCTCTGATGTTTGCTCTGGAACACACACACACACGCAAACCCATGTGTTCTCCATTTGCAGTTGCGTATGAACTCATGCCTGTGCTTCTTTCCATTGTTTCATAATAGAGCCGTATGAGGTGAAACTAAAGACTGATAAATATGGACCGAAAATCAGCCAGTTCAGCAGGAAATCAGCTGAATTTCACTCTGTGTACCGCTGTCTGTTCAACAGAAGCCAGTCTAACAACTGGCGTCCATCAAATGGTAATGCAAACCAGTGTTTGATCAGTGCTTGCAGCCAATGGTTGAATCCCTGATCTGTGTATTCTGACAAGAGGGAGCTCCTGATGTCAAAATACAATAGCGCTGCGGGGGAAGATCCCTGCATCTACATCGCTTGTGTGGATGCTGGGATCTTTCAGTTTTTTGTCATTCAAACTGCTAGTTGAACAAAGGAAAACTCCCCTGTATACCGTGATTTAGTACAGATGTTCTTTAAAAATAGTGCCAATGTCTCCCTTCCCAATGCCTCATAATTAAACATTGCTACCTCAGATGCAGCAAGCATCCACTGCCTTGACATCCACTGCACTGGATCATGTTTACAACCTTTAGTGCTAAGGGTAAGAGCTATGCTTTTGCACTAAAGCAGGGATTCCCAAATCAGATTCCCACTGTTGCAGTAAAAAGCAGGTCTGCACTGCAGTTTTGGTTATATGTATCATAGTTACCTACAGTGCAGCTCCCCAGTGACCTTCGCTGTTTGGCCTGCAAAGCTGATGGGCAGGTTGCACAGTAATCCTTGCTGGATGAGAACATTTTAGATTTGATTCTACTATCTTAGAAGAAGGGAAAGAGCTCTGAGAAAAATAAGTGTGCTTTTAAAACCTTTAAAATTCTTTGTGTGAACACAAATGTGGGGGTAGTAGGGACCAGAGCATGCAAAAAAAAAATGCCAAAAGTGCAAAACCCAGCATACTTATTGTGGAAGCAATCTGTGCAGATCAACTCTGTAATTAAGTAAAAATGTCAGTGTTACTGACTGGTGATAAGACGATAAAAAAAAGGTGCTGATATACTGAAAATAAATGTGTGTGAGTGAGTATGTACAGTGGGGAAGGAAAGTATTCAGACCCCCTAATTTTTTCACTCTTTGTTATATTGCAGCCATTTGCTAAAATCATTTAAGTTCATTTTTTTCCTCATTAATGTACACACAGCACCCCATATTGATAGAAAAACACAGAATTGTTGACATTTTTGCAGATTTATTAAAAAAGAAAAACTGAAATATCACATGGTCCTAAGTATTCAGACCCTTTGCTCAGTATTTAGCAGAAGCACCCTTTTGATATAATACAGCTATGAGTCTTTTTGGGAAAGATGCAACAAGTTTTTCACACCTGGATTTGGGGATCCTCTGCCATTCCTCCTTACAGATCCTCTCCAGTTCTGTCAGGTTGGATGGTAAACGTTGGTGGACAGCCATTTTTAGGTCTCTCCAGAGATGCTCAATTGGGTTTAAGTCAGGGCTCTGGCTGGGCCATTCAAGAACAGTCACGGAGTTGTTGTGAAGCCACTCCTTTGTTATTTTAGCTGTGTGCTTAGGGTCATTGTCTTGTTGGAAGGTAAACCTTCGGCCCAGTCTGAGGTTCTGAGCACTCTGGAGAAGGTTTTCGTCCAGGATATCCCTGTACTTGGCCGCATTCATCTTTCCCTTGATTGCAAGCAGTCGTCCTGTCCCTGCAGCTGAAAAACACCCCCACCACCATCATGCCACCACCATGCTTCACTGTTGGAACTGTATTGGACAGGTGATGAGCAGTCTCCTTGGGAGGAGCTGACGTTCCGCGTATACCGTCTGCAGGACGGGTGATTGCTTAAGCCGGCCGGCTGATACTTTTTGCTGTTTTATCTCTCCTACACTGTAAATGCGTTTTTATTTTTAAGTTAATTTTTTTTCCTCATTAATGTACACACAGCACCCCATATTGACAGAAAAACACAGAATTGTTGACATTTTTGCAGATTTATTAAAAAAGAAAAGCTGAAATATCACATGGTCCAAAATATTCAGACCCTTTGCTGTGACACTCATATATTTAACTCAGGTGCTGTCCATTTCTTCTGATCATCCTTGAGATAGTTCTACACCTTCATTTGAGTCCAGCTGTGTTTGATTATACTAATTGGACTCGATTAGGAAAGCCACACACCTGTCTATATAAGACCTTACAGCTCACAGTGCATGTCAGAGCAAATGAGAATCATGAGGTCAAAGGAACTGCCTGAAGATCTCAGAGACAGAATTGTGGCAAGGCACAGATCTGGCCAAGGTTACAAAAAAAAATTCTGCTGCACTTAAGGTTCCTAACAGCACAGTGGCCTCCATAATCCTTAAATGGAAGATGTTTGGGACGACCAGAACCCTTCCTAGAGCTGGCCGTCCAGCCAAACTGAGCTATTGGGGGGAGAAGAGCCCAAAGATCACTGTGGTTGAGCTCCAGAGATGCAGTCGTGAGATGGGAGAAAGTTGTAGAAAGTCAACCATCACTGCAGCTCTCCACCAGTCGGGGCTTTATGGCAGAGTGGCCCGACGGAAGCCTCTCCTCAGTGCAAGACACATGAAAGCCTGCATGGAGTTTGCTAAAACACCTGAAGGACTCCAAGATGGTGAGAAATAAGATTCTCTGGTCTGATGAGACCAAGATAGAACTTTTTGGCCTTAATTCTAAGCAGTATGTGTGGAGAACCAGGCACTGCTTATCACCTGTCCAATACAGTCCCAACAGTGAAGCATGGTGGTGGCAGCATCATGCTGTGGGGGTGTTTTTCAGCTGCAGGGACAGGATGACTGCTTGCAATCGAGGGAAAGATGAATGCGGCGAAGTACAGGGATATCTTGGACGAAAACCTTCTCCAGAGTGCTCAGGACCTCAGACTGGGCCGAAGGTTTACCTTCCAACAAGACAATGACCCTAAGCACACAGCTAAAATAACGAAGGAGTGGCTTCACAACAACTCCATGACTGTTCTTGAATGGCCCAGCCAGAGCCCTGACTTAAACCCAATTGAGCATCTCTGGAAAGACCTAAAAATGGCTGTCCACCAACGTTTACCATCCAACGTGACAGAACTGGAGAGGATCTGCAAGGAGGAATGGCAGAGGATCCCCAAATCCAGGTGTGAAAAACTTGTTGCATCTTTCCCAAAAAAACTCATGGCTGTATTAGATCAAAAGGGTGCTTCTACTAAATACTGAGCAAAGGGTCTGAATACTTAGGACCATGTGATATTTCAGTTTTTCTTTTATAATAAATCTGCAAAAATGTCAACAATTCTGTGTTTTTCTGTCAATATGGGGTGCTGTGTGTACATT
The DNA here is from genome assembly GCA_037952835.1 of Lithobates septentrionalis. Lineage (NCBI taxonomy): Eukaryota > Metazoa > Chordata > Amphibia > Anura > Ranidae > Lithobates > Lithobates septentrionalis. The sequence continues at coordinate 6,075,596 of JBBDGP010001481.1, read as the reverse complement.
AATGAGGGAAAAAATGAACTTAAATGATTTTAGCAAATGGCTGCAATATAACAAAGAGTGAAAAATTTAAGGGGGTCTGAATGCTTTCCGTCCCCACTGTATAAAAATGACTATATCTTAATTGAGATATAGATTCACACAGTTGGCTGAGGTTTAATTGTGCATGGCTAGTGCGATTGCAGTCAATCTGGAGAGTGGGTTGAAGGATATGGCTATCAGTCTATAAAGAGTGCAGTGCAGTTATGGAGTAAAGGATGTGAGCTTGTACAGTAAGTAAGTAAAGTAATAGGCATTATATGGAGAGATGGACTATGCGCATCTGTTTGTTGCGTTTCATCATAATATCAATTTGTCCTATATAGTGTGTGTGTGTGTGTGTGTGTGTATATATATATATATATATATATATATATATATATATATATATATATATATATATATATATATATATATAGATTAGCCCTATATAAGGTGCTGGGCTGGTTGACTGAGAGTAAATGCACATACACTGAAGACTGGTCACCAAGTGCGGTAATGAAAATATACTGAAGACTGGTCACCAAGTAGCGTAATGCACATACACTAGAGACTGGTCACCTAGTGGGGTAATGCACATACAATGAAAACGGTTCACCGAATGGGGTAATGGAAATACACAGAGGATTGGTCACCTGTGTGGTGTAATGCACATACAATGGAGACTGGTCACAGAGTGGGGTAATGAAAATACACTGAAGACTGGTCACCGAGTGGGGTAATGCACATACACTGGAGACTGGTGACCGAGTGGGGTTATGCACATAAAATGGAAACGGTTCACCGAATCGGGTCATAAAAATACACTGAAGACTGGTCACCAAGCGGGGTAATGCACATACACTGGACACTGGGTACTGAGTGGGGTAATGCACATACAATGGAGACTGGTCACCGAGTAGGGTAATGCACATACAATGGAGAATGGTCACAGACTGGAGTAATGCACATACAATGGAGACTGGTCACCGAGTGGGGTAATGCACATACAATGGAGACAGATCCCTGAGTGGGGTAATGCACATACAATGGAGACTGGTCACCGAGTGGGGTAATGCACATACACTACTGGTCACCGAGTGGGGTAATGCACATACACTGGACACTGGTCACCGAGTGGGGTAATGCACATACAATGGAGACTGGTCACCGAGTGGGGTAATGCACATACAATGGAGACTGGTCACAGACTGGGGTAATGCACATACACTGGACACTGGTCACCGAGTGAGGTAATGCACATACACTGGAGACTGGTCACCAAGTGGGGTAATGCACATACACTACTGGTCACCGAGTGGGGTAATGCACATACACTGGACACCGAGTGGGGTAATGCACATACAATGGAGACTGGTCACAGACTGGGGTAATGCACATACACTGGACACTGGTCACCGAGTGAGGTAATGCACATACACTGGACACTGGTCACCGAGTGAGGTAATGCACATACACTGGACACTGGTCACCGAGTGAGGTAATGCACATACACTGGACATTGGTCACTGAGTGGGGTAATGCACATACAATGGAGACTGGTCACCGAGTAGGGTAATGCACATACAATGGAGAATGGTCACAGACTGGGGTAATGCACATACACTGGAGACTGGTCACCGAGTGGGGTAATGCACATACAATGGAGACTGGTCACCGAGTGGGGTAATGCACATACACTACTGGTCACCGAGTGGGGTAATGCACATACACTGGACACTGGTCACCGAGTGGGGTAATGCACATACAATGGAGACTGGTCACAGACTGGGGTAATGCACATACATTGGACACTGATCACCGAGTGAGGTAATGCACATACACTGGACACTGGTCACCGAGTGAGGAAATGCACATACACTGGACACTGGTCACCGAGTGAGGTAATGCACATACACTGGACATTGGTCACTGAGTGGGGTAATGCACATACAATGGAGACAGATCCCTGAGTGGGGTAATGCACATACACTGGAGACTGGTCACCGAGTGGGGTATTGCGCATACACTACTGGTCACCGAGTGGGGTGATGCACATACACTATTGGTCACTGAGTGGGGTAATGCACTTACACTGGACACTGGTCACCGAGTGGGGTAATGCACATACACTGGACACCAAGTGGGGTAATGCACATACACTGGTCACCGAGTGGGGTAATGCAAATATACTGAAGACTGGTCAGATTAGAAGCTCTAATGAATTGTTATCTTTAGGTTGGTCATCCAATTTCCACTAGTGATATACATAATTTGAATCTTGCTAATAACTGCAGCAAGTATATTGACAGACACCAAAACCTTTTACTTTACTGAAAAAAAAATATGGAAATCAGAAATCTTCTTTAGAATGATCTGTGAAAAAATAAAAAAATGATCAAAAACACCTGTGCATTTGACAGTAAATATATACAATCATATTATAAGCTGCTGCCATAAGATTCCTAGACACCTTGAAAAACTGGTTGCCTAAAGGCCAATGAAAAGGGTACAGAGTTGTGAAAACAATAACTTAAAACCATCAAATATAAATACTTGTGAAGTGATTATAATGTTGTAATCAAGTGCAACTTATCAATGTAATTAACCACTTCCCTACCCGCCCATAGTCATATGACATCCACAGATGGGATCTCCCATCCTGGGTGGGCGTCATATGACGTCCTGGGATTCCCGGCTGCCTAGGGGGCGCGCGCGCGCCCGCCACGTTGCTCGGGACCCGGTGCGTGTGGCCGGCGGCCGCGATGTCCGCCGGGCAACCGCGATTGCCCGTAAACACACAGATCCACAGCCTGTCAGCTCTGAGGAGAGCGATCTGTGTTCCCAGAACGGAGGAACACTGATCGGTCTCCTCCCCTTGGAGAGTGTAAAATCTGGTGCAGCTCTGCATAGAAACCAAACAGTTCCAGGTTTTACTGTCAATGCTTAATTGAACAATCTTAAGTTAAAAGCTGGTTGGCTACCATGCACAGCTGCACTAGAGTCTGAGTGCACCGGTTTTAGTAAAAATCTCCCCTTTGTGTTACCAAGTGAGTCAAATTGCACCAATGAACCTCAGGTATAAATACGATCAATGCTCCAATCGTTATTCCTCCATGGTTGTTAAACCAGCTTTAGTAGCTCATATGATAGCCCAAGCATATATGGATACAAGAAGAAAGGGAAGAGAAACTTCTCATCATGAAACACTGCTTTATTAATGAAAATGTTAAAAGCCAATGTACTCACATACAAATTCTCAATGATCGCATGTAAAGCAGGAAGCGCCACTCTCACTTTACTTGTCATGCGTGCAATTGAGCCAATGAGGCATCACCCAGAAGTCCCACTCTACAAGTTTCATCATCAATATGCAACGTCCTCAGGAGCAGATACTCCTGGCTTCACCTCTGCTCAATATATGCAAAAAAAAAAAAAAACTACCTACTATACCCAATGAGACATATTGTCACCCCTTGTCTTTAAGACCAATTTGAAACTGAAGGTAATTTCTATATCTCTCTCTCTCAATATAACCAAAAATTGATTTGACCAGACTTGTTAACACCTATTGGGCTAATATAGATGAACAACACTAGGCTATAAAGTAGTCTAATGATACCTTCGCTTTTGTTATAAACCATGCAATCGAATGCACACATAACAAACTGCTATCTGTACCATAATAATACAATACCTAAAATACTCTATCACAATATATTTCTTCATTATCAGAATTAAAACAGCAGAATAGAATAAAAAAAATAAAATTCACTAATGGTTATGAATAAAAAAGGTATATCATTCTAATAATTAGAAATAAAACAAATAAGGCCTACGTCTGTATTCAGTTCCTCAAGGGTCAGCGTGCCCATTTTGTGGATCCAGCAAGTCTATTTTTTTATACCACTTTTTTCAAATTTGGTACCCCTCCAATGTTTCTCTACTTTGTCAATGCCATAAAAGGATAATACTCTAGGGTCCTTATTATGAGACAATCTAAAATGCGTCCAAACGCTGTAATTATGGAAGCCTCTTTATATTATTTGTATGTTCTCCTACACGTACCCCTAATTTTCTGGTTGTTCTGCCTATGAGCTGGAGTCCACAAGGGCATTCCAGCAGGTAGGTAACATGAGTACTATCACAGAATGACTTTTTTAGGTTTCATATTGCTTTCTTGTGCTGTTGGATTAGAAGTACAGTATCTCACAAAAGTGAGTTACACCCCTCACATTTTTGTAAATATTTTTATTCTCTTTGCATGTGACAACACTGAAGAAATTACACTTTGCTACAATGTAAAGTAGTGAGTGTACAGCTTGTATAACAGTGTAAATTTGCTGTTACCTCAAAATAACTCAACACACAGCCATTCATGTGTAAACAGCTGGCAACAAAAGTGAGTACACCCCTAAGTGAAAATGTCCTAATTGGGCCCAATTAGCCATTTTCCTTCCCCAATGTCATGTGACTTGTTAGTGTTACAAGGTCTCAGGTCTGAATGGGGAGCAGGTGTGTTAAATTTGGTGTTATCGCTCTCACTCTCCCATACTGAACTGGAAGTTCAACATGGCACCTCATGGCAAAGAACTCTCTGAGGATCTGAAAAAAAAAGAATTGTTGCTCTACATAAAGATGGCCTAGGCTATAAGAAGATTGCCAAGACCCTGAAACTGAGCTGCAGCATGGTGGCCAAGACCATACAGCAGTTTACCAGGACAGGTTCCACTCAGAACAGGCCTTGTAATGGTCGACCAAAAAAGTTGAGTGCATGTTCTCAACATCATATTCAGAGGTTATCTTTGGGAAATAGATGTATGAGTGCTGCCAGCATTGCTGCAGAGGTTGAAGGGGTGGGGGGGTCGGCCTGTCAGTGTTCAGACCATACGCTGAACACTGCATCAAATTGGTCTGCATGGCTGTCATCCCAGAAGGAAACCTCTTCTAAAGATGATACACAAGAAAGCCCGCAAACAGTTTGCTGAAGACCAGCAGACTAAGGACATGGATTACTAGAACCATGTCTTGTGGTCTGATGAGACCAAGATAAACTATGCATGAATCTATCCATTAGTCATATAGGTGGTGGCGTGGAGAGAGGGGACGGAGCCCGACGCTGCTAATGGACGGGCCTGCATAGATCTTCTCCTACTCCCATCTGCTTATAAAAATATTAGCAACACTGGGAGCATATTAGCTCTCTTATCTCTCTAAAATCTCTTATTGTGCCAGAAAAAAAATACTACCCAAGGCTAGTTCCAGGGCTTCCATTATAAAATGTATCAGTTCGCCTTTGAAACCTGACTTGTTTAATGCCCTTTTTAGCACTTCAAGAGCGCCGGACTGCCTTATATTAGTGTATAATGATTCCACATTTATGGTGGCCAAAATGCAATCGTCCTTAATTGGTACATCGCTTAAAATCTGATTTAGATTTTTTTCTGTCTCTTAGATAAGCTGGGTGATCCTGTGCCAGTGGTTGCAGGTACTAATCCAAATACTCCCCAGGCATGCAAAACAATGAGTCGTCCTGCTAATAATAGGTCTCCATAGGTCTCCCCCATGATTTTTTCATTTTTATGTAACTCGGGTACCTGATAAATACCTGAAACCTAGGTGCCTCAGGGACTAGATACCTAGCTTCCTGAGCATGCCTTCTTTATGGCCTTTCTTTATCATTTTCTTATGTTTTCCTTTGTATTCGTTACTTAGATCTCCTGGTAGTATCTCATAAGTGACCTGATCTTTTAGTAGTCTCACTCCCTTTTATAATCCGCTTTATTTAAAGTGGCACTAAACTCACATGATAAAAAAAACTATCAATTAATGCTGTTTTCTGTATTCAGCAAATTATATGTATTCTGCTGCTCTCTAGCTCCACCTTCTGTTCATGTTCCCAATTCAGCTAGGGATTTTGCAGCTGTGGTGGCAAATCTGCACATGCTCTGTTTCAGTAAGTTTCTATGGTGAGCATGTCCTCCTTATCACATCTGAGCAGCCCATGTGACTATAGAGTCACACATGTGAGCGTATACACAATGATAAATGACAACCCACTCCCTCCGTGCCCACTAACCAGTTTAACTCAATGCGGACAGGATATTACATGTAGATAAATGTAGGCTTAACCTCCAACTTATCCCAGGACACAGGCTGGAGGGGCAAGACAGCCTGTGACTGTCAGAAATCCGCCCACACCATGTTATTTCCACAAAATAATACACATTTGATTTCAAATATATATTTGTATGCCAATTGAAAACGGTTTATTGATATTATTTATTTATTTTTACTCTGTATTCCAAAGGCTTTTTTTTTTTTTTTTTTACATTTTGAACATGTGACCAGCAGCACAGGACTAGAAGCTCCTCCTAATACATGTATCTGGAGCAAATTTTAATCCTCAGTTCAATACTGTAAATTCCATTTCTATAAACACTACATCACTGAGATTAAAAATCCTTTCTCCTTTGACACCACTTGGGCATCCTGGAGAGACCACATCTTGGACACAGCCTCAGCCTCTTCTAGCTTGGATATTGCCTTACTAGCCCTGGCTGATCCCCAATTTCAACAATTGGTCCGAGCAAACCACAATTCCACTGATAGCAACCCTTTGGTTGCTGTCAATAATTAAGTTACATAGTAGGTGAGGTCGAAAAAAGACACAAGTCCATCAAGTCCAACCTATGTGTGTGATTATGTGTCAGTATTACCTTGTATATCCATCGCTGTATGTTGAGTCCGGTGTCAACAGCCAGTTCATGTTGTGTGAACTACAGTTATATATATATTTTTCTAAAATGTTTCTAATATTTCTGGTCATTCTGGTCATCTTTATTTTGCTTGCCTTTGAGAACTTATGTCAGTTAAGATGGTGCCTGAGTAGATCCCCTACTCTCTCCTTGTAGGAGGAGTGGTTTTGTCCACAGGGACTGATTGTCCAGGACTTAGGGGAACCCTCATGGTCCCTACAACACTGATATAGCTCACGGTCTTCGTTAATATTTTACTATATGTAAATGATGACTATTTTTCAGGGTGCTATTATTATTTTATGTTTTTTTTGCATTTTATATAAGTTTAGTACATTTGAAAACTTTAAATAAAGATTATACAAAAAAAAATCCTTTCTCGTAACACTCTCTTTTTTTTTACTCTGTCCACCCCTACATCGTCTGTACTTCTTTTTGTTTTCCTCCCAGGTAAACCATTGAGGGGTAGGTGGGCTGTCCTGCATAGAAAATCTTTTTTTTAATTGTGTAAGTGTACACTATTGCTTATATTATATATACTATATTATATGTTATATTATAGTATTCTGCAGGCTGAAAAAAATCTGTCACCAGTTGATTAAAAGGTAACTATCATTTCACTAGGCAGAAGTGCATACTTATTACAATATTACAAATAGCTACTTAACCATTGTCCTGGGAGCCCCCCCCCCAAATGTCCCCCAACAAAACAGGCATAACTATTTGTTCAGGAATCTCTAAAAAGCCAGAGGTGTGATGGATCTTGTAGTTACCTGTTTATAGCTATCTCTAGTGGAAATAATTTTAGAAATATTCAGTAAAAGAAGAGTATGTGCTCTGCTGTGTTTTGTTGCATTTTCCAGTGTTATTACTAGCTTAATCCACTAACATGTAATTTTTACTTATAGGCAATGTCACAGCGCCTCCAAGTGGTAATAAAAAAGTAACAAGTCCAATTTCTTGGATGGTGCCTACAGTATATGCAGCATAGAGATGCCACCATAAAGAACAATACATTAGGGAAAAGATGTTTAAAAGTATACAAAATAGTTTTGCAGGTATTACAAAATGTTGCATTTAAAGTAAACCTATGTCCTTCTCAAGGTGACTGACAAGTGCTTTCTAATATTTTATAGCATAAACTACCTTTTAATCCAGTTGTTCCCACCGTATATTCTGGAACAATACCACGCCAGAGCAGCAAATATAAACTTTTGTAAAATCTCTTTTCGTATATGCATTCGCACGCCTGGCAATTATATTGTGGGATGAGGCCTGGGGTATTTGTCTCATCCCTGCTAAAGTATAAAGATTACGGGGTAATTCCAGGTGGTACTGAAGAAATAGAAATGACCTTCTGCCCACCTGTTGGATTCAGATTTTTTCTGATTACGTTAAAAAGAGTGTCGGTTTGCTGTACGTTTCATTTATACAGGCTGCCTTTAAAAGCATTTTACAATGGAAGCAAACATGCATCGTACAAAAATCGTAATTTGTTTAATCTAGGACCTGTTCCTATTACTGCACTATATTACAAGGAATTACTCCCCCTCTTCTCTTTTAATAACATAGTGGAGTGTGCGGTCAAGAAACAGAAATACACATTCAACTGGGCAAGAGTTTCCAGAAACTGCCACATCAGTTAACCACTTGACCTCTGGGAGATTTTACCCACCTTTATGACTAGGCCATTTTTTGCGATACGGCACTGCGTTCATTTAGCTGACACTTGTCCGGCTGTGCTATGCTGTTCCCAAATAACATTTTTGTCCTTTATTACCACAAAAAGAGCTTTCTTCTGGTGAGATTTTATCACTTCTGCGGTTTTTATTTTTTGAGCTATAAACAAAAAAAGGCCGACAATTTTGAAAAAAAAAAAAAAAAAAAGCAACATTTTTTACTTTCTGTTTTAAAACATATCCAATAAAAAATGTAAAAAAATCGAATTTCTTCATAAAATTAGGCCAATACGTATTCTGCTACATATTTTTGGTAAAAAAAATCCCAATAAAGCGTATATTGATTGGTTTACACAAAAGTTATAGCGTCTACAAACTATGGGATATATTTATGGAATTTTTATTTATTTATTTTTATTTTTTTACTAGTTTCACCTGAAAATACATAAAAATTTATGTCACAGATTTTTTTTCCTAATAACTAGCTTTCCATTGGATAAAAATAATTTAGAAAACGCTAAAGCCTAAGACGCCCATAAAAACTCCTGTACAACTGCTCAAAAAATAATTGAAAGTATATGTCAAGGCCAAACAAAGAAGAAACATGCTACATGTTTTATCACCTTTCCTGCTTGCCGACCGTATAACTTACACATATGGCGGGAAGGCGGCTCTCCTGCACTGGATCACGTGCCTAGTACGTGATCCTCGAGCCACACCAGAAAGCCAGAGGGAGATTAGGGAAGTAAACAAGTGGCTGAAGAGCTGGTGTAGTAAGGAGGGGTTTGGGTTCCTGGAGGACTGGGCCAACTTCTCAGTCGGTCACCAGTTCTATAGAAGGGATGGACTGCACCTAAATTAGGAGGGTGCAGATCTGCTGGGAGTGAAGATGGCCGAAAAGTTAGAGAGGTTTTTAAACTAGGCGATGAGGGGGGAGAGTCCAGAGGTAGAGATAGTCAGCAATGAACATATTCCAGAGGGTAGTATTGGGGCATTAGTGGTAGGTTGACTAAAGCACATGAATCCGAGGTAAGTATAGTAAGTAAGTATTTGCAATCTTGGAACACCCAATAAGAGGATAGTATGCGACCGGTCTAACCTACGTGGCACGTTCACCAATGCCGGGAGTCTGGCTGACAAGATGGGGGAACTAGAGATACTGATGAACGAGGAGGATTTAAATGACCTGGGGGTCCTAGTAGATGATAGGCTCAGGAATGGCATGCAATGCCAAGCTGCTGCTAACAAAGCAAACAGAATATTGGCATGCATTAAAAGGGGATTAACTCCAGGGATAAAAAGATAATTCTGCCACTCTACAAGACTTTGGTCCAACCTCACCTGGAATATGCTGTCCATTTCTGGGCACCAGTCCTCAGGAAGGATGTACTGGAAATGAAGTGAGTACAAAGAAGGGCAGCAAAGCTAATAAAGGGTCTGGAGGGTCTGGAGGATATTAGTATGAAGAAAGGTTGCGAGCACTGAACTTATTCTTTCTGGAGAAGAGACGCTTGAGAGGGGATATGATTTCAATTTACAAATGCCGTACTGGTGACCAGGGGCGTTGCTAGGTCTGCAAAAGATCTGGGGCTAAAGCCCATAGCAGCGGTCACCAAGCTTTTTGCATGCCCGTGGGGGGGGGGGGGGGGGACCGGTGGTAAGCAATTTTTCATGGGCGATGGCTGGTGTTGGCGCTTCAATCATCATGGCATAATGGTTGATATGGTGTCGGGGTGATTGAAGTGCATTATTTCTATTGTTACATTCTAATATATAATAAAGTGGTTCAGAATCAGTGGGAGCCCTGGGCGTGTCACTTGCCACCGTCGCCTGCCACCAGATGTGGATTGTCACTTTCACCTGGCAGCAGATGTGGATTACCACTTGCCACGTCTCCTAGCACCAATTGCAGATTGTCACTTGCCACGTCTCCTTCCACCATTTGCAGATTGTCACTTGCCACATCACCGGCCACCAGATGTGGGTTGTCACTTGCCAACTGATGTGGGTTGTCACTTGCCACCATTTGCAGATTGTCACTTGCCATGTAAGCCAGTGCCACCAAATGGGCATTGATGCTGCATTGGTGGCAGGCTGACAGCACTGGTCCATTTAGTGAGGGCACGAGAGCGGTGATGTGGGGCAGGCAGTGAGAGATGATGTCATCTCACTGCTCCCCCGCCACATTGAAGCAAGGTGGTCTGGCTGCAAAGTGGAGCTCCACGATGACAGGAAGCACGTGACCTCCACTCCACCGTGCTGTGAGGATGGAAGAGCACCGATGTGTGGAGGGCAGTGAGAGATAATGTCATCTCTCTGCTGCTCACCACACCTCGCTCCCAAATTAAAGAGGCCCAGCTGTGAAGAGCGCTGATGTTGAGCGGACGGAGAGAGGTGTCATTTCTGCTCGTCCGCCTGCTCGCTTCTCTCCTCTCCTCCGCCTCTCTCATGCAGCCAGCCCGCCTGCCGCAGCACCCGCAACCTGCTGGTTAGGCAGGGACCCTGCAGCAAGAGACTCGGGGCTATGGGCCTCAGATTCGGGGCTATAGCCCCAATAGCCACCCCCTAGCAACGCCCCTGCTGGTGACCCTACAGTAGTGATAAAACTTTTTTGCGGAAGGGAGTTTAATAAGACTCGTGGCCACTCATTAAAATTAGAAGAAAAGGGGGGCGTGTCCGGACTATGGAGGAGTGAGGACGTGTGCCTTCTCAGCTCCGCTCCACCGCAGCACATTATCAGCTCCACAGCGGAGGTAACACCCGCACCCGCAGCGAATTATGTCCCTGAGACACCGGGCATCATCCCAGCCACAACGGACTGACCGATCGCGGCAATCCCAGCTGGATTCCTTTTACTCTGGGCAGACCGGGAGAGGCCGCGAGCCTTCCAAGATGGCGCCGACCGGGAAGACACAGCGTGCTAACAAGGCCGCAAAGACCTCCGCAGGCCAGTCACAGCAACTAGAGGACTCCCCCGCTCCATCTCCAGGGTCGGTGAGTGATTCAGCCCCCCTGATCTCCCCAGGCTCCCCCACTTCCCAAGACGGAGACTCCACTGACCTGGACCCCCTGGCAGATGCAGACATCAGGCGCCATATTATGTCCCTACCCACAAAAGCTGATCTTGAACGCTTTGCTGACAGAGTGGAAAAAGCTTTTAAGGAAGATATTGCTCAGCTCAAAGCCGATACAAATCACTTGGGGGGCAGACTTGACACTCTGGAACAGAAATTTGAGGACACCCTCCCTGTCATTTCTAAACTACAAGACAAGTGTAACATACAGGGCCAACAGATTGAGGCCCTGCTATGTCAGCTGGACGACACAGAGAACCGCAGCAGACGGGCAAATATCAGGATAAGAGGCCTTCCTGAAGCTACTGGGCCCAGGGACATAATCCCCACCCTGGAAGGAGTCTTTAAGGAAATATTAGGACTGCCTGCCACTGCTACAGTTGAAATAGACCGTGCGCACAGGGCCCTGAAGCCCCCATCCCAGGATGCGAACAATCCAAGAGATATCATATGTAAATTACATATGTATACGCTTAAAGAGCGCATCATGCAAAAAATGAGGGGGAAACCGTACTTTGATTTTGATGGTGCACACCTGGCCTTTTATCAGGACATCTCGAGGCGCACTCTTATGCAACGTAGAGCACTTCGCCCTCTCCTAACAGCTATCCAAGACGCAGGCCTGGTGTATCGCTGGGGATTCCCCTTCAGCCTTCAAGTCACTAAAGATGGTAGAACCACAACTCTTCGCAACAAAGATGACCTCCCACATTTTTTGACTTCCTTAGACCTGGACCCGGTGGACTTTCCTGACTGGAGATGTTCCTCAGTACCGGGAAACGACAAACTACCTACCCACCAACCGTGGCAACCAGCCAGAAATCAGAATCGCAGGAGGAATCGCAGGCGGCATCTCTCTGAATCCTCGCTGGGAATGTCCCTACCCGGACATTAGCAACATCCCTTTCTGGGACAAACGATCTGCTACTGGGATTATTTTTTTTTTCTCTTCTTTTTTCCTTTTTCACGTTTTAAATATACCCAAGTGCCTTTCTTTATACATATTGCACTTAGATTATCCCCTTAACATTAGCCGGAAGGCTGCTTGATGGTTTGCACATTTTTGAGTTCCCCGAAGCACCATCATTCTCCTCATGTCTAACCGCACTATATCAGACGCGGTGGACGGAGACGGAGGACCTCCTGCCCTCTCTTATAGACGGCACACTAACCCCCTAGTAGGCCGCCCTGTTTTTTTTGGGCACTAATCCCCTTTGGGATAAGGGGTCGTGGCCTGGAGTCCTTCCCCTCTCTAGGGGGGGGCTCCTCGACACGACCCTTAGTAGTTGTCTTACATGCGTGGATGTTAACATCCATACTGTTTTGATGGTTATGACCATGTTTTCATGTTCTTCCTCTTACACATGTCTTGTTTTCTCTCCCTCCTCCTCTCGTCCCTTTCCTACCCCCTCCCCCTTCATTGCAGGTTGCTCCGCCTTGCTGTCTGTGACGGACCCCCCGCAAATTGCGCACATTGAACACCCATATTCCATCCTATGGCTTCCCTACGGGTAAGTACGTATAATGTACGGGGACTTTCCTCCCCACACAAACGTAGTAAGCTTTGGGGGGAATTAAAACGCCTAAAAACCCAAGTGGTTTTCCTCCAAGAAACCCACTTTACGCAAAAGTCACTTCCCAAATTACCTACTCACCTTTTTAACCAATGGTTTATCAGCACATCCCCGACCCCTAAATCTAAAGGGACAGCTATCGCCATACACAAGTCATGCCCTTTTCAGCCAGCTGAACACGATACAGACCCCTTGGGGAGATATGTTTTCCTAAAGGGCCTCATTGCTGGCCAAAAATATACATTCGCCACTATTTACGCTCCGAATGCAAATCAACTTACCTTTATAGACACTACACTAGATCGATTGGCTGAATTCAGAGAAGGCTTTCTAATCTTAGGAGGTGATTTTAACGTTAGCCCTGACCCAATGCTAGACACCTCCCATGCAAGACCCTCTCACTCCTACGCATTTTTGAAGCACTTTCGCAGGACTATCCAGTCCCACTTGCTCACCGACAGTTGGCGAGCGCTTAGACCGTTAGACCGCGACTTCAGCTATTACTCCACAGTACACAACGTATACACAAGAATCGACCACATTTATGTGGATCGAAATATCCTAGAACTTTTACAGTCTGCAGACATCGGATCCATCTCCATTTCTGACCATGCCCCAGTGACGATGGCCTTTTCCTTGCCATCAGGCTCACGGGGAGTTCGGACCTGGAGACTTAATGAGAACATACTGGACGATGCGGTGGCGGTAGCTGAGGTCGCGGACACCTTAACTCATTATTTTGCAGAAAACCCTATAGGCGAGCTGAGCGAGGGGACGGTTTGGGAGGCCCACAAGGCTGTGGTTCGGGGGGCTCTGATTTCCCAGGGTAGTAGACTTAAAAAGATACGACAGGCAGACTTTTTAAGAGTACTCACCGAACTCCAAAAAGCAGAACTCAGGCACAAAGCTAACGGACGCCCTGAAGAACTAGAAAAGCTGACAGAACTACGCGAACTGTTCTTACGCCTGCTCGACCGTCAAACACGCAAACAATTCCGATTCATGGCACACAGGTACTATGAACACGGAAACAAATGCGGCCGTATGTTAGCTCGGGCTCTTCGGAAACGTCAAGCCCAGACATATATACATAAACTACATAGCGCCTCGGGTACACCGATTCTACACCCATCTAAAATTGCTGCTGAATTTCGAGCTTACTACGCTAAATTGTACAACATAGACTCTGACCCCTCCCCTGAATCACGAGACACTAGACAAAGCGCGATCCGAGACTATCTGACTGCAGCCAAACTCCCGACACTTACAGAAGAGCAATCCTCAGACTTAGACGCCCCGATTACCCTAAACGAGCTTCGGGCCACGGTGAATTCCTTGCCCAACGGAAAGAGTCCTGGACCTGATGGGTTCACTAAGGCATACTATAAAGCCTTTCTGACCCACCTAGAGACACCCATGTGCAATTATTTTAATTCTATTGCTGAAGGAGGAACCATTCCATCAGAGGCACTTCTGGCACACATCACTGTAATCCCGAAAGAGGGCAAGGATCCCACCGTACCCCCGAGCTATAGGCCAATATCGCTCCTTAACCTAGATATAAAAATTTTAGCGAAAACACTAGCGAACAGACTTAAATACCTTATACCCGACATTATCCACCCAGACCAAACGGGATTCATAACAGGTAGAGAAGCCAGGGACAACTCTATCAGAGCGGTACACCTTACTCACTGGGCCCGTGCCCGCCCCGAGCCACAGCCTTACCTCATACTGTCAACAGATGCTGAAAAAGCATTCGATCGCGTTGACTGGTCTTACCTGACGGAGGTGCTTCGATCACTGCGGATGGGTCCGAGAATGCTGTCCTCTATATTGGCACTATATTCGACGCCTTGCGCACAAGTCAAGGTAAATGGAACCCTCTCGGCTCGCTTCCCCATCAGAAATGGCACGAGACAGGGGTGTCCCCTATCACCTCTCTTGTTCGCATTAGTGCTGGAGCCTCTGCTCTGCACAATACGCGCTAACCCCGACATCAGGGGTCTCACAGTGGGTAACACGGAGCATAAACTCTCGGCATATGCCGATGATGTCCTGTTCCATGTTTCAAACCCCCTGATCTCTCTGCCCAACCTGATGAGGGAACTGAAGCTCTTTGGGTTTCTTTCAAACTTTAAAATTAATTTTTCAAAGTCAGAAATACTCCCTATTTGCATGTCATCCCAATTAACAATGAGCCTCAAATCAGCCTTCCAGTTCACCTGGGCCACGTCAGCTATTCGATACCTTGGTATACAACTCACAGATAATTTTAACAACCTATATACCGCAAATTACCTCCCACTGATAACTACCATTAAGAAAGACCTATCCCAATGGACACAGACGGCCTTCACATGGCTGGGAAGGGTGAACATAATAAAAATGAATATTCTACCACGCATACTGTTCCTTTTACAGATGCTACCAATTAGACTACCCCGATCTTTTTTTGATAAGATATCTAGCATACTGTCTGAATTTACATGGAATGCGCGCAAACCCAGGATAGCTCTGCGAGTCCTACGTCGCTCGAAACAAAACGGAGGCCTAGGCCTTCCAGATGTCAGAAGATACTATTGGGCTATAGCGATACAGAGGATGCTCAACTGGCGTTTCCACTCTTGCTCTAAGATATGGGTACCACTAGAGAAATGTTTAGCGGGTAGGAACTTATCATATGCTCCCTGGCTGTCCCGCGAGCATAGAGGACTGTCGGAGACAACGTCCCCCTTGACAACCCAGGTACTGTCAACTTGGGATAAGATTAACCCGCTGCTAAAATTGGCTCCCTCGGTGTCCCCACTGGCCCCATTGGGAGGTTTCCTTTGGTTCCCCCCGGGAGAACAGATAGGTTTTTTTGAATCGTGGATAGAGGGTGGAGACGCCAGTTGTGGCAAACTCATGAAAGACGGCAAACTCCTGGGCTACGAATATCTGCCTACAGGCAAACAGGGTACCCCAATGAACTTCTGGAAGTACAGACAACTACATCACTTCTTTCAATTACAAGGCCACAAGATTAGAGACCCTTCTTCTCTCACCCACCTCGAAAAACTCTTTATCGCAGAAGAACCTACACCACACTTGGTCTCGGAACTTTATAAATTACTAGGTTCCTCATTCCCCAACACTACACCCGCCTTTATCAGACATTGGGAAAAAGACCTGGACATTGTATTCACAAAGACAGACTTAACTCACTTGTATCAGCTTACCCATTCATCCTCAATAGAGTCCAAGACCCAGGAAACGAACTTTAAGCTGCTATCCCGCTGGTACAGGGTACCTGCGGACCTGGCCCGCTTCTACCCTTCCACATCTGAGCTATGCTGGAGAGGATGTGGTCAGAAAGGTACATTGAAACACATATGGTGGGATTGCCCTCAAATTAAATCCTTCTGGGAAGATATACGTGACCAAATCAAAATAGTGACAGAGATAGAAATCCCCTTCCTCCCGACCCACTTTCTCCTGCAGGTCCCCCCGATCTCACTACGAAAATACAAGAAAAGTGTGCTGCCGCACTTATTAAATGCGGCTAGGCGCCTGATCCCAATTCATTGGAAAAAACATACGACCCCCACACGTGCTGAGTGGATCGGAAAGGTTAGTGAGATCCGGGAGGCCGAGGATTGGGTGGCGACCAATAAAGGCCGTGAAGACCGATTCCATGCAATCTGGATGTCTTGGGCTGAATACACCTCTGGCTCCACTGCGGTGTCGTCTAGTCTAGACGCTGCACTGCTGGAGCTGGCAGACCCTACTCTTAGAGTACTTAGGCTAACAAAAACTTAACCCTGTAGGCAAGACCCCAAAACCTGACCTGCCCATGGGACAACGAATCCGGCTCCGAGGGGTTCGTCACAGTGGCAGGAGAAGCTCACCAGTTCTTGCAGGTAACCTGACCCATTCCCTCCCCCCTTTCCCCCCCTTCCCTCTCCTATTCCCTCTTCTCACTCTTACCATACCCCCCCACCTCTCTCTCTTTTTCTTTTTTTTCTCCCTTTTTATTATTCCCTTTTATTTTTGTGTCTTTTTATTTATTATTGTTATTTTGGTATAATACTAGGGAAACTCATGCGAAACAGCTAAGTATGGGCTATTCAATATAGAAACGGAACCCGCTGGGGGAGATCTCTGGATTTCCAAGAGCCAGATGAATTTCACATGAATAAACCACCGTTGCATGGTCACGGGGACCCGCGTGGGAGCGGGAGGTGGACTGATGGAGGTTTTGAGCCCCCCCTTCCTGCCCCGGGCGTGGGCCACCGGGCCGCGTACCCCGCACATTCCAGTGATTCCCCCAGCGTAAACACACCCTCGCGATCCCGTAAGCAGGCTCCGCTTCACTTGCATACTTCATAGAAACATAGGGCTTCCAGGAATTCTGATTACTCACTTGGCGAGTCCCTCAGAGTATCCCTAGAAGAGCACTTTACATTAGGTTAATAGTAATGTATGTGTTTGTTCAACCCACATATTGCATATTGTTACTGAATGACCCTGCGAGGCCATTGTTTACAAGATTTGCACTGTTGGACATGTCATGTAATGTCTTGTTCTAAAAAATAAAAACTTATTATACGAAATTAGAAGAAAAAAGCTTTAACCTTAACCTGCGTACAGGGTTTTTTACTGTAATGCCGCGTACACACGATCGGATATTCCGACAACAAAATCCTGGATTTATTTTCAACGGATGTTGGCTCAAACTTGTCTTGCATACACATGGTCACACAAATGTTGTTGGAAATTCCAAACGTCAAAAACGCAGTGAAGTACAACACGTACGACGAGCTGAGAAAACTGAAGTTCAAAAGCCAGTGCGGCTCTTCTGCTTGATTCCGAGCATGCGTGGAATATTGTGTGTTGGGATTGTGTACACACGATCGGAATTTCCGGTAACGGATTTTGTTGTCGGAAAATTTGAGAACCAGCTCTCAAATTTTTGTCGTCAGAAATTCCGACAACAAATGTCCGATGGAGCCTACACATGGTCGGAATTTCCAACAACAAGCTCACATCGAACATTTGTTGTCGGAAATTCCAACCGTGTGTACCCTGCATATAAGCGGCAAGGTTGTGGAATTCCTTTCCACAGGCGGTGATTTAAGCGGGGGGCATCGATAGTTTCAAAAAACTATTAGATAAACACCTGAACAACCACAACATACAGGGATATACAATGTAATACTGAATTATTGTTTACCTTCTGGGTATGAAGCAATGTTCTTGTGTCTATAATATTGTCATTTGATATTGCAAACTGAATGATCTGTACCCTGTCTTTGGTATGTTGTTAATGTGTGTTTGAAAACTAATAAAATACCCTTTTTTTTTAAAAAAATTACACCCTTACGCATCTGCTGAGATGTGTGTAATCACATGCACCAAAATTCAGGGTGCTGTGACACCATGTTATTTTGAAAAAGGGTTGCACTTCCAATTTTCCTACCTTTCCATTACAGGCCGATGTTAGGCTGAATGACCACATTTGAAGGCAGGACTTTTAAGCATGCCCCTTTACCTCCCCAGTGGGCAGCATTCAGCAGAAGTGATGGTGGATCTGACCTCAGGGGGCATGATATACATATGAATGCCGCCTCTATTTACATATTAATTCCACGGTCTTCAGCTATTTACATATTATTGGCACTGCTATTTACATATCAATGCAGGTTATTTACATATAAACACAGAGTAAGCAGGTGAGTCATCTGTACATGGCAAAAGGGCAGAGCTGGGCAGAAGCAGTAACAGGACTTCACACTGAGATATTGGGAGACAGCACAGGACTAAAACTTTAAGGGACAAGGGAATTTTAACTGGGTAGTTGGCAAGTATAAGGCAGCTGCTTTGGGCCCCATAACAAGGATGGGGCCCGGGGCAGCTGCCCCATTTTGCCCTGCCTTAAAGACGGCCCTGATGGTCCTCTCAATATACGAGTGGCCATGGTATATACACTATATCAAAGGAAAACTGGATTTTGATGACGCAATGCAACCAAATAATGATGAGAGAAGATTGTAACAAAGATATAAAAAATTAATTTTTAATAAATTCTTAATAAATAATAAAAATTCTTCATAAATCTTAATAAATTTGAGATTAAAAAAAAGGCCACGTTTTACCACCTCTCATATGAACTTCTGCCTACCCCTTTTTTGATAAATGTTTATATGTGCCCTTTTTTAATCTCAAATTTATTAAAAATTACATTTTTATATCGTTGTTACAATTTTCTCTCATCATTATTTGGTTACATTGCACCGTCAAAATCCCTTTTTCCTTTTTTCCCTTTGATATACCATCTCATAAGATGTGGTGCCATTCTTATTGGGTGCTTCACCATTAATCGCACAAAAACTCTATGACTATATACACTATATTACCAAAAGTATTGGGACATCTGCCTTTACACACACATGAACTTTAACGGCATCCCAGTCTTAGTCCATAGGGTTCAATATTGAGCTGGCTCACCCTTTGCAGCTATAACAGCTTTAACTCTTCTGGAAAGGCTGTCCACAAGGTTTAGGAGTGTGTCTATGGGAATGTTTGACCATTCTTCCAGAAGCGCATTTGTGAGGTCAGGCACTGATGTTGATAAAAAAAATATTGGGTATAGTAACCTCAAGTAAACAATATCAGAGTTTGCAGTAAAAAAGTACCATAATCCAAATTTTTTATATAGACAAAGAGGGGGAAGGAAAGAGTGCGGACAGTTGCTGAGGCTGTCCCCTAACACACTCAAACCAAAAAGAAGGAATTTGTG
Source organism: Lithobates septentrionalis (assembly GCA_037952835.1). Taxonomy (NCBI): domain Eukaryota; kingdom Metazoa; phylum Chordata; class Amphibia; order Anura; family Ranidae; genus Lithobates; species Lithobates septentrionalis. The sequence goes on along the minus strand of JBBDGP010001481.1, from coordinate 6,055,715 downwards.
GACTATCCCGGTACTGATAGACAAACAATTAATTTAGTAAAAATTCTCATTTATTACATATAAAAAACATACAGAAAGACAATCAATAAAAAATGGGAAATTAAACCTCACAGCATACAATAACTCGTAGGTTTATTCCCAAGGGGTGTATCAGGTAATGGAATTATCCTCATAGATTAGAGATCCTCTACTAGTTGCGCGGTCTTAATGTCGCTTTCTCAGGAGGAATAATCTATAAAAACAGGTAGTTAATTTAGAACAAAAATACACACAATTTAGCAAATATATAATATTAGAAAAACAGCAATAACAATAACAACAATAGAAGACTGCTTACCTACAAACTAAAAGCCAAAAACGCCCCAGGCCACCAATTCATTCCCCCCGCGGCGGGAGATTTGTTAGCAGAGAATATGTCTAAAGTAGTGGAAATGCATAAGGAAATGAGTAAATACTGTATAAGGCTCCATTAGCAGAAAGAAAAAAACGGAAGGGGGGGGGGGGGGGGTGATTTTGTTCGGGGGGGAGAAAAGAAAGAAGGGGAGGGGGAATGGGAGAGGGAAAAAAGAAAGAGCAAAAACCCAGAGAAGAGAAAAGGAGACAGATATAAACACAAGAAGAAAAAGGTAAAATGCAGGTGGAAAGGGAGGAAAGGGTGTAGGAGGGGTGGGGAAAGGAGGAGGGAATAGAGGGGGGAGGGGGAAGGGAGAGGGGGAAGGGAGAGAGAAAAGAGAAGGGGGAAGAAGGAGAAGGGAAAGGAAAGGAGAAAGGGAGGAAAGAAGGGGAGAGAGGGGGGGGGGGGGAGGGAAAGAAGGGTAGAAGAGGAAGGGGGGAGGGGAAAAGGGTGTGGGATGAAAAGGGAATTAGTCATAAGTGTAGGAACAAAGCCAAATGGAGGGTAGTTAAAAGGTAGTATTACTAATCCGGGTACCTGGGAATCACCTGCCAGGTGCGGGTACAGCAAAAGAAATTCATAACTTGTTGGACTACAGGAGGGAGGGGGCCAGATGATTTTTGCTCTTTCTTTTTCCCCTCTCCCATTCCCTCCCCCCTTCTCTTCCCCCCCCCCCGAACAAAACCACCCCCCCTTCCGTTTTTTCTTTCTGCCAATGGAGCCTTATATTGTATTTACTCATTTCCTTATACATTTCCACTACTTTAGACATAGTCTCCGCTAACAATCCCCCATGTCTGCCGCAGGGGAATGAATTGGTGGCCTGGGACCTTTTTGGCTTTTGGTTTGTAGGTAAGCAGTCTCCTATTATTGTTATTGCTGTTTTTCTAATATTATATATTTGCTAAATTGTGTGTATTTTTGTTCTAAATTAACTACCCGTTTTTATAGATTATTCCTCCTGAGGAAGCGACATTAAGACTCCGCAACTAGTAGAGGATCTCTAATCTATGAGGATAATTCCATTACCTGATACACCCCTTGGGAATAAACCTACGAGTTATTGTATGCTGTGAGGTTTAATTTCCCATTTTTTATTGATTGTCTTTCTGTATGTTTTTTATTTGTAATAAATGAGAATTTTTACTAAATTGATTGTCTATCTGTACTGGGATAGTCCACAAATTCCTTCTTTTTGGTTTGAGTGTGTTAGGGGACAGCCTCAGCAACTGTCCGCACTCTCTTTCCTTCCCCCTCTTTAGGCACTGATGTTGGACGAGAAGTCCCGGCTTGCAGTCTCCACTCTAATTTATCCCAAAGGTGTTCTACCGGGTTGAGGTCAGGACTCTGTGCAGGTCAGTCAATGTCCTCCACCCCAAACTTGCTCGTCCATGTCTTTATGGACCTTGCTTTGTGCACTGATGCACAATTATGTTGGAACAGGAGGGGCCATCCCCAGACTGTTCCCACAAAGTTGAGAACATGAAATTGTCCAAAATGTCTTGGTATGCTGAGTTCCCTTCACTGGAACCCAACACCATAACCCCTGCCCTCCACCAAATAATGTGGACCAGTGCACAAAGCAAGGTCTATAAAAACATGGATGAGCGAGTTTGGGGTGGAGAAACTTGACTGGCCTGCACAGAGTCCTGACCTCAACCCGATAGAACACCTTTGGGATGAATTAGAGCGAAGACTGCGAGCCAGGTATTCTCGCCCAACATTAGTGCCTGACCTCACAAATGCGCTTCTGTAAGAATGATCAAACATTCCCATAGACACACTCCTAAACTTTGTGGACAGCTTTCCCAGAGGAGCTGAAGCTGCTATAGCTGCTCAATATTGAACCCTACGGACTAAGACTGGGATGCCATTAAAGTTCATGTGCGTGTAAAGGCAGGCGTCCCAATACTTTTGGCAATATAGTGTAGCTTACTGTAGTGTCACCTATACCAACCCCAGTTCCTATAAACAGGACACTGAACGGGGTGGAGGTGATCAGGGACAATATGACTGGTGTGGTGGTGATCAGGGACAATATGACTGGTGTGGTGGTAATCAGGGACAATATGACTGGTGTGATGGTGATCAGGGACAATATGACTGGTGTAGTGGTGATCGGGGACAATATGACTGGTGTGGTGGTGATCAGGGACAATATGAATGGTGTAGTGGTGATCGGGGACAATATGACTGGTGTGGTGGTGATCAGGGACAATATGAATGGTGTAGTGGTGGTCAGGGACAATATGACTGGTGTAGTGGTGATCGGGGACAATATGACTGGTATGGTGGTGATCAGGGACAATATGAATGGTGTAGTGGTGATCGGGGACCATATGACTGGTGTGGTGGTGATCAGGGACAATATGAATGGTGTAGTGGTGATCAGGGACAATATGAATGGTGTGGTGGTGATCGGGGACAATATGACTGGTGTGGTGGTGATCAGGGACAATATGAATGGTGTAGTGGTGGTCAGGGACAATATGACTGGTGTGGCGGTGGTCATGGGGACTTCCTTGATACATATTGTCCCGGTCACCACTACACCAGTCATATTGTCCCTGACCACCGCCACACCAGTCATATTGTCCCTGACCACCACTACACCAGTCATATTGTCCCTGATCACCACTACACCAGTCATATTGTCACCGATCACCACTACACCAGTCATATTGTCCCCGATCACCACTACACCAGTCATATTGTCCCTGACCACCGCCACACCAGTCATATTGTCCCTAACCACCACTACACCAGTCATATTGTCCCTGATCATCACTACATCAGTCATATTGTCCCCGATCACCACTACACCAGTCATATTGTCCCTGATCACCCCTACACCAGTCATATTGTCCCCGATCACCACTACACCAGTCATATTGTCCCCGATCACCACTACACCAGTCATTTTGTCCCTGACCACCGCCACACCAGTCATATTGTCCCTAACCAACACTACACCAGTCATATTGTCCCTGATCACCACTACACCAGTCATATTGTCCCGGTCACCACTACACCAGTCATATTGTCCCTGACCACCACTACATCAGTCATATTGTCCCTGATCACCACTACACCAGTCATATTGTCCCCGATCAGCACTACACCAGTCATATTGTCCCCGATCACCACTACACCAGTCATATTGTCCCTGACCACCGCCACACCAGTCATATTGTCCCTGATCACCACTACACCAGTCATATTGTCTGGACGATATGTAGTGTAGTGGTGATCAGGGACAATATGAATGGTGTGGTGGTGATCAGGGACAATATGAATGGTGTAGTGGTGATCGGGGACAATATGAATGGTGTAGTGGTGATCTGGGACAATATGACTGGTGTGGTGGTGATCAGGGACAATATGAATGATGTAGTGGTGATCAGGGACAATATAACTGGTGTAGTGGTGATCAGGGACAATATGAATGGTGTAGTGGTGATCAGGGACAATATAACTGATGTAGTGGTGATCAGGGACAATATGAATGGTGTAGTGGTGATCAGGGACAATATGAATGGTGTGGTGGTGATCGGGGACAACATGAATGGTGGGGTGGTGATCAGGGACAATATGAATGGTGTGGTGGTGATCAGGGACAATATGAATGGTGTAGTGGTGATCAGGAACAATATGAATGGTGTAGTGGTGATCAGGGACAATATGAATGGTGTGGTGGTGATCGGGGACAATATGAATGGTGGGGTGGTGATCAGGGACAATATGAATGGTGTGGTGGTGATCGGGGACAATATGAATGGTGTGGTGGTGATCAGGGACAATATGAATGGTGTAGTGGTGATCGGGAACAATATGAATGGTGTAGTGGTGATCAGGGACAATATGACTGGTGTAGTGGTGATCGGGAACAATATGAATGGTGTAGTGGTGATTAGGGACAATATGAATGGTGTAGTGGTGATTGGGGACAATATAACTGGTGTGGTGGTGATCAGGGACAATATGAATGGTGTGGTGGTGATCGGGGACAATATGAATGGTGTAGTGGTGAGCAGGGACACTATGAATGGTGTAGTGGTGATCAGGGACAATATGAATGGTGTAGTGGTGATCAGGGACAATATGAATGGTGTGGTGGTGATCAGGGACAATATGAATGGTGTAGTGGTGATCAGGGACAATATGAATGGTGTAGTGGTGATCGGGGACAATATAACTGGTGTGGTGGTGATCAGGAACAATATGAATGGTGTGGTGGTGATCAGGGACAATATGAATGGTGTGGTGGTGATCAGGGACAATATGAATGGGGTGGTGGTGGTCAGGGACAATATGAATGGTGTAGTGGTGATCAGGGACAATATGAATGGTGTAGTGGTGATCGGGGACAATATAACTGGTGTGGTGGTGATCAGGGACAATATGAATGATGTGGTGGTGATCAGGGACAATATGAATGGTGTAGTGGTGATCGGGAACAATATGAATGGTGTAGTGGTGATCAGGGACAATATGAATGGTGTAGTGGTGATCGGGGACAATATAACTGGTGTGGTGGTGATCAGGGACAATATGAATGGTGTGGTGGTGATCAGGGGCAATATGAATGGTGTAGTGGTGGTCAGGCACAATATGAATGGTGTAGTGGTGATCAGGGACAATATGAATGGTGTAGTGGTGATCAGGGACAATATGAATGGTGTAGTGGTGATCAGGGACAATATAACTGGTGTGGTGGTGATCAGGGACAATATGAATGGTGTGGTGGTGATCAGGGGCAATATGAATGGTGTGGTGGTGATCGGGAACAATATGAATGGTGTAGTGGTGATCAGGGACAATATGAATGGTGTAGTGGTGATTGGGGACAATATAACTGGTGTGGTGGTGATCAGGGACAATATGAATGGTGTGGTGGTGATCGGGGACAATATGAATGGTGTAGTGGTTATCAGGGACAATATGAATGGTGTAGTGGTGATCAGGGACAATATGAATGGTGTAGTGGTGATCAGGGACAATATGAATGGTGTGGTGGTGATCAGGGACAATATGAATGGTGTAGTGGTGATCCGGGACAATATAACTGGTGTGGTGGTGATCAGGGACAATATGAATGGTGTGGTGGTGATCAGGGACAATATGAATGGTGTAGTGGTGATCAGGGACAATATGAATGGTGTAGTGGTGATCGGGGACAATATAACTGGTGTGGTGGTGATCAGGGACAATATGAATGGTGTGGTGGTGATCAGGGACAATATGAATGGTGTGGTGGTGATCAGGGACAATATGAATGGTGTGGTGGTGATCAGGAACAATATGAATGGTGTAGTGGTGATCAGGGACAATATGAATGGTGTAGTGGTGATCGGGGACAATATAACTGGTGTGGTGGTGATCAGGGACAATATGAATGGTGTGGTGGTGATCAGGGACAATATGAATGGTGTGGTGGTGATCAGGGACAATATGAATGGTGTAGTGGTGATCGGGAACAATATGAATGGTGTAGTGGTGATCAGGGACAATATGAATGGTGTAGTGGTGATCGGGGACAATATAACTGGTGTGGTGGTGATCAGGGACAATATGAATGGTGTGGTGGTGATCAGGGACAATATGAATGGTGTAGTGGTGGTCAGGCACAATATGAATGGTGTAGTGGTGATCGGGGACAATATAACTGGTGTGGTGGTGATCAGGGACAATATGAATGGTGTGGTGGTGATCAGGGACAATATGAATGGTGTGGTGGTGATCGGGAACAATATGAATGGTGTAGTGGTGATCAGGGACAATATGAATGGTGTAGTGGTGATTGGGGACAATATAACTGGTGTGGTGGTGATTAGGGACAATATGAATGGTGTGGTGGTGATCGGGGACAATATAACTGGTGTGGTGGTGATCAGGGACAATATGAATGGTGTGGTGGGGATCAGGGACAATATGAATGGTGTGGTGGTGATCAGGGACAATATGAATGGTGTGGTGGTGATCAGGGACAATATGAATGGTGTGGTGGTGATCAGGGACAATATGAATGGTGTAGTGGTGGTCAGGCACAATATGAATGGTGTAGGGTGATCGGGGACAATATAACTGGTGTGGTGGTGATCAGGGACAATATGAATGGTGTGGTCGTGATCAGGGACAATATGAATGGTGTGGTGGTGATCGGGAACAATATGAATGGTGTAGTGGTGATTAGGGACAATATGAATGGTGTAGTGGTGATTGGGGACAATATAACTGGTGTGGTGATTAGGGACAATATGAATGGTGTGGTGGTGATCGGGGACAATATGAATGGTGTGGTGGTGATCGGGAACAATATGAATGGTGTAGTGGTGATCAGGGACAATATGAATGGTGTAATGGTGATTGGGGACAATATAACGGGTGTGGTGGTGATTAGGGACAATATGAATGGTGTAGTGGTGATCAGGGACAATATGAATGGTGTAGTGGTGATCAGGGACAATATGAATGGTGTAGTGGTGATCGGGGACAATATGACTGGTGTGGTGGCGATCAGGGACAATATGAATGGTGTGGTGGTGATCAGGGACAATATGACTGGTGTAGTGGTGATCAGGGACAATATGACTGGTGTAGTGGTGGTCAGGAACAATAAAACTGGTGTAGTGGTGATCAGGGACAATATGACTGGTGTAGTGGTGGTCAGGGACAATATAACTGGTGTAGTGGTGATCAGGCACAATATGACTGGTGTGGTGGTGATCGGGGACAATATAACTGGTGCAGTGGTGATCGGGCACAATATGACTGGTGTGGTGGTGATCAGGGACAATATAACTGGTGTAGTGGTGATCAGGAACAATATGACTGGTGTAGTGGTGATCAGGGACAATATGACAGGTGTAGTGGTGATCGGGGACAATATAACTGGTGTGGTGGTGATCAGGGACAATATGAATGGTGTGGTGGTGATCGGGAACAATATGAATGGTGTAGTGGTGATCAGGGACAATATGAATGGTGTAGTGGTTATTGGGGACAATATAACTGGTGTGGTGGTGATTAGGGACAATATGAATGGTGTGGTGGTGATCGGGGACAGTATGAATGGTGTAGTGGTGATCAGGGACAATATGAATGGTGTAGTGGTGATCAGGGACAATATGAATGGTGTGGTGGTGATCAGGGACAATATGAATGGTGTAGTGGTGATCAGGGACAATATGAATGGTGTAGTGGTGATCGGGGACAATATAACTGGTGTGGTGGTGATCAGGGACAATATGAATGGTGTGGTGGTGATCAGGGACAATATGAATGGTGTGGTGGTGATCAGGGACAATATGAATGGTGTAGTGGTGGTCAGGCACAATATGAATGGTGTAGTGGTGATCGGGGACAATATAACTGGTGTGGTGGTGATCAGGGACAATATGAATGGTGTGGTTTTGATCAGGGACAATATGAATGGTGTGGTTTTGATCAGGGACCATATGAATGGGGTGGTGGTGATCGGGAACAATATGAATGGTGTAGTGGTGATCAGGGACAAATATGAATGGTGTAGTGGTGATTGGGGACAATATAACTGGTGTGGTGGTGATTAGGGACAATATGAATGGTGTGGTGGTGATCGGGGACAATATGAATGGTGTAGTGGTGATCAGGGACAATATGAATGGTGTAGTGGTGATCAGCGACAATATGAATGGTGTAGTGGTGATCAGGGACAATATGAATGGTGTGGTGGTGATCAGGGACAATATGAATGGTGTAGTGGTGATCAGGGACAATATGAATGGTGTAATGGTGATCGGGGACAATATAACTGGTGTGGTGGTGATCAGGGACAATATGAATGGTGTGGTGGTGATCAGGGACAATATGAATGGTGTGGTGGTGATCAGGAACAATATGAATGGTGTGGTGGTGATCAAGGACAATATGAATGGTGTAGTGGTGGTCAGGCACAATATGAATGGTGTAGTGGTGATCGGGGACAATATGACTGGTGTGGTGGTGATCAGGGACAATATAACTGGTGTAGTGGTGATCGGGGACAATATAACTGGTGTAGTGGTGATCAGGGACAATATGACTGGTGTAGTGGTGATCAGGGACAATATAACTGGTGTAGTGGTGATCAGGGACAATATGACTGGTGTAGTGGTGATCAGGGACAATATGACTGGTGTAGTGGTGATCGGGGACAATATAACTGGTGTAGTGGTGATCAGGGACAATATGAATGGTGTGGTGGTGATCAGAGACAATATGAATGGTGTAGTGGTGATCGGGAACAATATGAATGGTGTAATGGTGATCAGGGACAATATGAATGGTGTAGTGGTGATCGGGGACAATATGAATGGTGTAGTGGTGATCAGGGACAATATGAATGGTGTGGTGGTGATCAGGGACAATATGAATGGTGTAGTGGTGGTCAGGCACAATATGAATGGTGTAGTGGTGATCGGGGACAATATGACTGGTGTGGTGGTGATCAGGGACAATATGAATGGTGTGGTGGTGATCAGGGACAATATGAATGGTGTGGTGGTGATCAGGGACAATATGACTGGTGTAGTGGTGGTCAGGAACAATATAACTGGTGAAGTGGTGATCAGGGACAATATGACTGGTTTAGTGGTGGTCAGGGACAATATAACTGGTGTAGTGGTGATCAGGCACAATATGACTGGTGTGGTGGTGATTGGGACAATATAACTGGTGTAGTGGTGATCAGGCACAATATGACTGGTGTGGTGGTCATCAGGGACAATATAACTGGTGTAGTGGTGATCAGGGACAATATAACTGGTGTAGTGGTGATCGGGGACAATATAAATGGTGTAGTGGTGATCAGGGACAATATGACTGGTGTAGTGGTGATCAGGGACAATATAACTGGTGTAGTGGTGATTGGGAACAATATGAATGGTGTAGTGGTGATCAGGGACAATATGAATGGTGTAGTGGTGATCGGGGACAATATAACTGGTGTGGTGGTGATCAGGGACAATATGAATGGTGTGGTGGTGATCAGGGACAATATGAATGGTGTAGTGGTGGTCAGGCACAATATGAATGGTCTAGTGGTGATCGGGGACAATATAACTGGTGTGGTGGTGATCAGGGACAATATGAATGGTGTGGTGGTGATCAGGGACAATATAAATGGTGTGGTGGTGATCAGGGACAATATGACTGGTGTAGTGGTGATCGGGAACAATATGAATGGTGTAGTGGTGATCGGGGACAATATGACTGGTGTGGTGGTGATCAGGGACAATATGAATGGTGTGGTGGTGATCAGGGACAATATGAATGGTGTGCTGGTGATCAGGGACAATATGAATGGTGTAGTGGTGGTCAGGCACAATATGAATGGTGTAGTGGTGATCGGGGACAATATGACTGGTGTGGTGGTGCTCAGGGACAATATGAATGGTGTGGTGGTGATCAGGGACAATATAAATGGTGTGGTGGTGATCAGGGACAATATGACTGGTGTAGTGGTGATCGGGAACAATATGAATGGTGTAGTGGTGATCGGGGACAATATGACTGGTGTGGTGGTGATCAGGGACAATATGAATGGTGTGGTGGTGATCAGGGACAATATGAATGGTGTGCTGGTGATCAGGGACAATATGAATGGTGTAGTGGTGGTCAGGCACAATATGAATGGTGTAGTGGTGATCGGGGACAATATGACTGGTGTGGTGGTGCTCAGGGACAATATGAATGGTGTGGTGGTGATCAGGGACAATATGAATGGTGTAGTGGTGATCGGGGACAATATGACTGGTGTAGTGGTGATCAGGGACAATATGACTGGTGTAGTGGTGGTCAGGGACAATATAACTGGTGTAGTGGTGATCAGGCACAATATGACTGGTGTGGTGGTGATCGGGGACAATATAACTGGTGTAGTGGTGATCAGGGACAATATGACTGGTGTGGTGGTGATCAGGAACAATATAACTGGTGTAGTGGTGATCGGGGACAATATGACTGGTGTAGTGGTGATTAGGGACAATATGAATGGTGTGGTGGTAATCAGGGACAATATGAATGGTGTGGTGGTGATCAGGGACAATATGAATGGTGTGGTGGTGATCGGGAACAATATGAATGGTGTAGTGGTGATCAGGGACAATATGAATGGTGTAGTGGTGATTGGGGACAATATAACTGGTGTGGTGGTGATTAGGGACAATATGAATGGTGTGGTGGTGATCGGGGACAATATGACTGGTGTGGTGGTGATCAGGGACAATATGAATGGTGTGGTGGTGATCGGGGACAATATGAATGGTGTAGTGGTGATCAGGGACAATATGAATGGTGTAGTGGTGATCAGGGACAATATGAATGGTGTAGTGGTGATCAGGGACAATATGAATGGTGTGGTGGTGATCAGGGACAATATAACTGGTGTAGTGGTGATCAGGCACAATATGACTGATGTGGTGGTGATCGGGCACAATATAACTGGTGTAGTGGTGATCAGGCACAATATGACTGGTGTGGTGGTGATCAGGGACAATATAACTGGTGTAGTGGTGATCAGGGACAATATGAATGGTGTAGTAATGATCGGGGACAATATAACTGGTGTGGTGGTGATCAGGGACAATATGAATGGTGTGGTGGTGATCAGGGACAATATGAATGGTGTAGTGGTGGTCAGGCACAATATGAATGGTGTAGTGGTGATCGGGGACAATATAACTGGTGTGGTAGTGATCAGGGACAATATGAATGGTGTGGTGGTGATCAGGGACAATATGAATGGTGTGGTGGTGATCGGGAACAATATGAATGGTGTAGTGGTGATCAGGGACAATATGAATGGTGTGGTGGTGATCAGGGACAATATGAATGGTGTAGTGGTGATCGGGAACAATATGAATGGTGTAGTGGTGATCAGGGACAATATGAATGGTGTAGTGGTGATTGGGGACAATATAACTGGTGTGGTGGTGATGAGGGACAATATGAATGGTGTGGTGGTGATCGGGGACAATATGAATGGTGTAGTGGTGATCAGGGACAATATGAATGGTGTAGTGGTGATCAGGGACAATATGAATGGTGTAGTGGTGATCAGGGACAATATGAATGGTGTAGTGGTGATCAGGGACAATATGAATGGTGTGGTGGTGATCAGGGACAATATGAATGGTGTAGTGGTGATTAGGGACAATATGAATGGTGTAGTGGTGATCAGGGACAATATAACTGGTGTGGTGGTGATCAGGGACAATATGAATGGTGTGGTGGTGATGAGGGACAATATGAATGGTGTGGTGGTGATCAGGGACAATATGAATGGTGTGGTGGTGATCAGGGACAATATGAATGGTGTAGTGGTGATCGGGAACAATATGAATGGTGTAGTGGTGATCAGGGACAATATGAATGGTGTAGTGGTGATCGGGGACAATATAACTGGTGTGGTGGTGATCAGGGACAATATGAATGGTGTGGTGGTGATCAGGGACAATATGAATGGTGTAGTGGTGGTCAGGCACAATATGAATGGTCTAGTGGTGATCGGGGACAATATAACTGGTGTGGTGGTGATCAGGGACAATATGAATGGTGTGGTGGTGATCAGGGACAATATAAATGGTGTGGTGGTGATCAGGGACAATATGACTGGTGTAGTGGTGATCGGGAACAATATGAATGGTGTAGTGGTGATCGGGGACAATATGACTGGTGTGGTGGTGATCAGGGACAATATGAATGGTGTGGTGGTGATCAGGGACAATATGAATGGTGTGCTGGTGATCAGGGACAATATGAATGGTGTAGTGGTGGTCAGGCACAATATGAATGGTGTAGTGGTGATCGGGGACAATATGACTGGTGTGGTGGTGCTCAGGGACAATATGAATGGTGTGGTGGTGATCAGGGACAATATAAATGGTGTGGTGGTGATCAGGGACAATATGACTGGTGTAGTGGTGATCGGGAACAATATGAATGGTGTAGTGGTGATCGGGGACAATATGACTGGTGTGGTGGTGATCAGGGACAATATGAATGGTGTGGTGGTGATCAGGGACAATATGAATGGTGTGCTGGTGATCAGGGACAATATGAATGGTGTAGTGGTGGTCAGGCACAATATGAATGGTGTAGTGGTGATCGGGGACAATATGACTGGTGTGGTGGTGCTCAGGGACAATATGAATGGTGTGGTGGTGATCAGGGACAATATGAATGGTGTAGTGGTGATCGGGGACAATATGACTGGTGTAGTGGTGATCAGGGACAATATGACTGGTGTAGTGGTGGTCAGGGACAATATAACTGGTGTAGTGGTGATCAGGCACAATATGACTGGTGTGGTGGTGATCGGGGACAATATAACTGGTGTAGTGGTGATCAGGGACAATATGACTGGTGTGGTGGTGATCAGGAACAATATAACTGGTGTAGTGGTGATCGGGGACAATATGACTGGTGTAGTGGTGATTAGGGACAATATGAATGGTGTGGTGGTAATCAGGGACAATATGAATGGTGTGGTGGTGATCAGGGACAATATGAATGGTGTGGTGGTGATCGGGAACAATATGAATGGTGTAGTGGTGATCAGGGACAATATGAATGGTGTAGTGGTGATTGGGGACAATATAACTGGTGTGGTGGTGATTAGGGACAATATGAATGGTGTGGTGGTGATCGGGGACAATATGACTGGTGTGGTGGTGATCAGGGACAATATGAATGGTGTGGTGGTGATCGGGGACAATATGAATGGTGTAGTGGTGATCAGGGACAATATGAATGGTGTAGTGGTGATCAGGGACAATATGAATGGTGTAGTGGTGATCAGGGACAATATGAATGGTGTGGTGGTGATCAGGGACAATATAACTGGTGTAGTGGTGATCAGGCACAATATGACTGATGTGGTGGTGATCGGGCACAATATAACTGGTGTAGTGGTGATCAGGCACAATATGACTGGTGTGGTGGTGATCAGGGACAATATAACTGGTGTAGTGGTGATCAGGGACAATATGAATGGTGTAGTAATGATCGGGGACAATATAACTGGTGTGGTGGTGATCAGGGACAATATGAATGGTGTGGTGGTGATCAGGGACAATATGAATGGTGTAGTGGTGGTCAGGCACAATATGAATGGTGTAGTGGTGATCGGGGACAATATAACTGGTGTGGTAGTGATCAGGGACAATATGAATGGTGTGGTGGTGATCAGGGACAATATGAATGGTGTGGTGGTGATCGGGAACAATATGAATGGTGTAGTGGTGATCAGGGACAATATGAATGGTGTGGTGGTGATCAGGGACAATATGAATGGTGTAGTGGTGATCGGGAACAATATGAATGGTGTAGTGGTGATCAGGGACAATATGAATGGTGTAGTGGTGATTGGGGACAATATAACTGGTGTGGTGGTGATGAGGGACAATATGAATGGTGTGGTGGTGATCGGGGACAATATGAATGGTGTAGTGGTGATCAGGGACAATATGAATGGTGTAGTGGTGATCAGGGACAATATGAATGGTGTAGTGGTGATCAGGGACAATATGAATGGTGTAGTGGTGATCAGGGACAATATGAATGGTGTGGTGGTGATCAGGGACAATATGAATGGTGTAGTGGTGATTAGGGACAATATGAATGGTGTAGTGGTGATCAGGGACAATATAACTGGTGTGGTGGTGATCAGGGACAATATGAATGGTGTGGTGGTGATGAGGGACAATATGAATGGTGTGGTGGTGATCAGGGACAATATGAATGGTGTGGTGGTGATCAGGGACAATATGAATGGTGTAGTGGTGATCGGGAACAATATGAATGGTGTAGTGGTGATCAGGGACAATATGAATGGTGTAGTGGTGATCGGGGACAATATAACTGGTGTGGTGGTGATCAGGGACAATATGAATGGTGTGGTGGTGATCAGGGAAAATATGAATGGTGTAGTGGTGGTCAGGCACAATATGAATGGTGTAGTGGTGATCGGGGACAATATAACTGGTGTGGTGGTGATCAGGGACAATATGAATGGTGTGGTGGTGATCAGGGACAATATGAATGGTGTGGTGGTGATCAGGGACAATATGACTGGTGTAGTGGTGATCGGGAACAATATGAATGGTGTAGTGGTGATCAGGGACAATATGAATGGTGTGGTGGTGATCAGGGACAATATGAATGGTGTAGTGGTGGTCAGGCACAATATGAATGGTGTAGTGGTGGTCAGGCACAATATGAATGGTGTAGTGGTGATCGGGGACAATATGACTGGTGTGGTGGTGATCAGGGACAATATGAATGGTGTGGTGGTGATCAGGGACAATATGACTGGTGTAATGGTGGTCAGGAACAATATAACTGGTGTAGTGGTGATCAGGGACAATATGACTGGTGTAGTGGTGGTCAGGGACAATATAACTGGTGTAGTGGTGATCAGGCACAATATGAGTGGTGTGGTGGTGATCGGGACAATATAACTGGTGTAGTGGTGATCAGGCACAATATGACTGGTGTGGTGGTCATCAGGGACAATATAACTGGTGTAGTGGTGATCGGGGACAATATAACTGGTGTAGTGGTGATCGGGGACAATATAACTGGTGTAGTGGTGATCAGGGACAATATGACTGGTGTAGTGGTGATCAGGGACAATATAACTGGTGTAGTGGTGATCAGGGACAATATGACTGGTGTAGTGGTTATCAGGGACAATATGACTGGTGTAGTGGTGATCGGGGACAATATAACTGGTGTAGTGGTGATCAGGGACAATATGAATGGTGTGGTGGTGATCAGGGACAATATGAATGGTGTACTGGTGATCGGGAACAATATGAATGGTGTAGTGGTGATCAGGGACAATATGAATGGTGTAGTGGTGATCGGGGACAATATAACTGGTGTGGTGGTGATCAGGGACAATATGAATGGTGTGGTGGTGATCAGGGACAATATGAATGGTGTAGTGGTGGTCAGGCACAATATGAATGGTGTAGTGGTGATCGGGGACAATATAACTGGTGTGGTGGTGATCAGGGACAATATGAATGGTGTGGTGGTGATCAGGGACAATATGAATGGTGTGGTGGTGATCAGGGACAATATGAATGGTGTGGTGGTGATCGGGAACAATATGAATGGTGTAGTGGTGATCAGGGACAATATGAATGGTGTAGTGGTGATTGGGGACAATATAACTGGTGTGGTGGTGATCGGGAACAATATGAATGGTGTGGTGGTGATCGGGGACAATATGAATGGTGTAGTGGTGATCAGGGACAATATGAATGGTGTAGTGGTGATCAGGGACAATATGAATGGTGTAGTGGTGATCAGGGACAATATGGATGGTGTAGTGGTGATCAGGGACAATATGAATGGTGTAGTGGTGATCGGGGACAATATGACTGGTGTGGTGGTGATCAGGGACAATATGAATGGTGTGGTGGTAATCAGGGACAATATGAATGGTGTGGTGGTGATCAGGGACAATATGAATGGTGTGGTGGTGATCGGGAACAATATGAATGGTGTAGTGGTGATCAGGGACAATATGAATGGTGTAGTGGTGATTGGGGACAATATAACTGGCGTGGTGGTGATTAGGGACAATATGAATGGTGTGGTGGTGATCGGGGACAATATGACTGGTGTGGTGGTGATCAGGGACAATATGAATGGTGTGGTGGTGATCGGGGACAATATGAATGGTGTAGTGGTGATCAGGGACAATATGAATGGTGTAGTGGTGATCAGGGACAATATGAATGGTGTAGTGGTGATCAGGGACAATATGAATGGTGTAGTGGTGATCAGGGACAATATGAATGGTGTGGTGGTGATCAGGGACAATATGAATGGTGTGGTGGTGATCAGGGACAATATAACTGGTGTAGTGGTGATCAGGCACAATATGACTGATGTGGTGATGATCGGGGACAATATAACTGGTGTAGTGGTGATCAGGCACAATATGACTGGTGTGGTGGTGATCAGGGACAATATAACTGGTGTAGTGGTGATCGAGAACAATATGAATGGTGTAGTGGTGATCAGGGACAATATGAATGGTGTGGTGGTGATCGGGGACAATATAACTGGTGTGGTGGTGATCAGGGACAATATGAATGGTGTGGTGGTGATCAGGGACAATATAACTGGTGTAGTGGTGGTCAGGCACAATATGAATGGTGTAGTGGTGATCGGGGACAATATAACTGGTGTGGTGGTGATCAGGGACAATATGAATGGTGTGGTGGTGATCAGGGACAATATGAATGGTGTGGTGGTGATCGGGAACAATATGAATGGTGTAGTGGTGATCAGGGACAATATGAATGGTGTAGTGGTGATTGGGGACAATATAACCGGTGTGGTTGTGATGAGGGACAATATGAATGGTGTGGTGGTGATCGGGGACAATATGAATGGTGTAGTGGTGATCAGGGACAATATGAATGGTGTAGTGGTGATCAGGGACAATATGAATGGTGTAGTGGTGATTGGGGACAATATAACTGGTGTGGTGGTGATTAGGGACAATATGAATGGTGTGGTGGTGATCGGGGACAATATGAATGGTGTAGTGGTGATCAGGGACAATATGAATGGTGTAGTGGTGATCAGGGACAATATGAATGGTGTAGTGGTGATCAGGGACAATATGGATGGTGTAGTGGTGATCAGGGACAATATGAATGGTGTAGTGGTGATCGGGGACAATATGACTGGTGTGGTGGTGATCAGGGACAATATGAATGGTGTGGTGGTAATCAGGGACAATATGAATGGTGTGGTGGTGATCAGGGACAATATGAATGGTGTGGTGGTGATCGGGAACAATATGAATGGTGTAGTGGTGATCAGGGACAATATGAATGGTGTAGTGGTGATTGGGGACAATATAACTGGCGTGGTGGTGATTAGGGACAATATGAATGGTGTGGTGGTGATCGGGGACAATATGACTGGTGTGGTGGTGATCAGGGACAATATGAATGGTGTGGTGGTGATCGGGGACAATATGAATGGTGTAGTGGTGATCAGGGACAATATGAATGGTGTAGTGGTGATCAGGGACAATATGAATGGTGTAGTGGTGATCAGGGACAATATGAATGGTGTAGTGGTGATCAGGGACAATATGAATGGTGTGGTGGTGATCAGGGACAATATGAATGGTGTGGTGGTGATCAGGGACAATATAACTGGTGTAGTGGTGATCAGGCACAATATGACTGATGTGGTGATGATCGGGGACAATATAACTGGTGTAGTGGTGATCAGGCACAATATGACTGGTGTGGTGGTGATCAGGGACAATATAACTGGTGTAGTGGTGATCGAGAACAATATGAATGGTGTAGTGGTGATCAGGGACAATATGAATGGTGTGGTGGTGATCGGGGACAATATAACTGGTGTGGTGGTGATCAGGGACAATATGAATGGTGTGGTGGTGATCAGGGACAATATAACTGGTGTAGTGGTGGTCAGGCACAATATGAATGGTGTAGTGGTGATCGGGGACAATATAACTGGTGTGGTGGTGATCAGGGACAATATGAATGGTGTGGTGGTGATCAGGGACAATATGAATGGTGTGGTGGTGATCGGGAACAATATGAATGGTGTAGTGGTGATCAGGGACAATATGAATGGTGTAGTGGTGATTGGGGACAATATAACCGGTGTGGTTGTGATGAGGGACAATATGAATGGTGTGGTGGTGATCGGGGACAATATGAATGGTGTAGTGGTGATCAGGGACAATATGAATGGTGTAGTGGTGATCAGGGACAATATGAATGGTGTAGTGGTGATCAGGGACAATATGAATGGTGTGGTGGTGATCAGGGACAATATGAATGGTGTAGTGGTGATTAGGGACAATATAACTGGTGTGGTGGTGATCAGGGACAATATGAATGGTGTGGTGGTGATCAGGGACAATATGAATGGTGTGGTGGTGATCAGGGACAATATGAATGGTGTGGTGGTGATCAGGGACAATATGAATGGTGTAGTGGTGATCGGGAACAATATGAATGGTGTAGTGGTGATCAGGGACAATATGAATGGTGTAGTGGTGATCGGGGACAATATAACTGGTGTGGTGGTGATCAGGGACAATATGAATGGTGTGGTGGTGATCAGGGAAAATATGAATGGTGTAGTGGTGGTCAGGCACAATATGAATGGTGTAGTGGTGATCGGGGACAATATAACTGGTGTGGTGGTGATCAGGGACAATATGAATGGTGTGGTGGTGATCAGTGACAATATGAATGGTGTGGTGGTGATCAGGGACAATATGACTGGTGTAGTGGTGATCGGGAACAATATGAATGGTGTAGTGGTGATCAGGGACAATATGAATGGTGTGGTGGTGATCAGGGACAATATGAATGGTGTAGTGGTGGTCAGGCACAATATGAATGGTGTAGTGGTGGTCAGGCACAATATGAATGGTGTAGTGGTGATCGGGGACAATATGACTGGTGTGGTGGTGATCAGGGACAATATGAATGGTGTGGTGGTGATCAGGGACAATATGACTGGTGTAATGGTGGTCAGGAACAATATAACTGGTGTAGTGGTGATCAGGGACAATATGACTGGTGTAGTGGTGGTCAGGGACAATATAACTGGTGTAGTGGTGATCAGGCACAATATGAGTGGTGTGGTGGTGATCGGGACAATATAACTGGTGTAGTGGTGATCAGGCAAAATATGACTGGTGTGGTGGTCATCAGGGACAATATAACTGGTGTAGTGGTGATCGGGGACAATATGACTGGTGTAGTGGTGATCAGGGACAATATAACTGGTGTAGTGGTGATCGGGGACAATATAACTGGTGTAGTGGTGATCAGGGACAATATAACTGGTGTAGTGGTGATCAGGGACAATATGACTGGTGTAGTGGTGATCAGGGACAATATGACTGGTGTAGTGGTGATCGGGGACAATATAACTGGTGTAGTGGTGATCAGGGACAATATGAATGGTGTGGTGGTGATCAGGGACAATATGAATGGTGTAGTGGTGATCGGGAACAATATGAATGGTGTAGTGGTGATCAGGGACAATATGAATGGTGTAGTGGTGATCGGGGACAATATAACTGGTGTGGTGGTGATCAGGGACAATATGAATGGTGTGGTGGTGATCAGGGACAATATGAATGGTGTAGTGGTGGTCAGGCACAATATGAATGGTCTAGTAGTGATCAGGGACAATATAACTGGTGTGGTGGTGATCAGGGACAATATGAATGGTGTGGTGGTGACCAGGGACAATATGAATGGTGTGGTGGTGATCAGGGACAATATGACTGGTGTAGTGGTGATCGGGAACAATATGAATGGTGTAGTGGTGATCGGGGACAATATGACTGGTGTGGTGATCAGGGACAATATGAATGGTGTGGTGGTGATCAGGGACAATATGAATGGTGTGCTGGTGATCAGGGACAATATGAATGGTGTAGTGGTGGTCAGGCACAATATGAATGGTGTAGTGGTGGTCAGGCACAATATGAATGGTGTAGTGGTGGTCAGGCACAATATGAATGGTGTAGTGGTGATCGGGGACAATATGAATGGTGTGGTGGTGATCAGGGACAATATGAATGGTGTGGTGGTGATCAGGGACAATATGAATGGTGTGGTGGTGATCAGGGACAATATAACTGGTGTAGTGGTGATCAGGGACAATATGACTGGTGTAGTGGTGGTCAGGGACAATATAACTGGTGTAGTGGTGATCAGGCACAATATGACTGGTGTGGTGGTGATCGGGGACAATATAACTGGTGTAGTGGTGATCAGGCACAATATGACTGGTGTGGTGGTGATCAGGGACAATATAACTGGTGTAGTGGTGATCGGGGAAAATATGACTGGTGTAGTGGTGATTAGGGACAATATAACTGGTGTAGTTGTGATCGGGGACAATATAACTGGTGTAGTGGTGATCAGGGACAATATGACAGGTGTAGTGGTGATCAGGGACAATATAACTGGTGTAGTGGTGATCAGGGACAATATGACTGGTGTAGTGGTGGTCAGGGACAATATAACTGGTGTGGCGGTGGTCAGGGACACTGATGTTTTCTGCGTTTTTTGCAGAAACACCCTACAGTCCATTTAACATGCTTTCCTATGAGTCACGTTCACATCTCCTCATCTTCCAGCTGTGTGATTTTTGGAAACGGTCAGGGACTTTTTCCCCGCACCAGGCTGCATTTTTGGCTCCACAGACTTCAATGGAAATGCAGCAAAAAGGCATCAAAAACACAGCGCTTGTGTTTTTGATGCGCTTCTCCTGCATTTTTGCTTGTTTCTTCTGCATAACAAGTGACACCTCCCAAAAATACATCACAAACACAGTGGAAAAAACACAAAATGCACCAACTGCAACCTGCATAGGTGTGAACCAGAGAGAGTAAGGGAGGGTTATAACCTCTGTTGGTTATTTTGTGAACTGTGTTCACAGTTTTTCATTATTAGCTGTAAACTAGAAAATGCATTTCCTGGGGAAAATGCGTGGGAATGCTGAATAGCTAAATTGCTAAAACGGCCGCCATCAATACTGCCCCATCAGAATTGCCCCGTCAAAATTGTCCCCATTAAAACTGCCCCATCATATTGCCACCATCAAAACTGCCCCATCAGAATTGCTCCATCAAAACTGCCCCATCAGAATTTCCCCATCATATTACCACCATCAAAACTGCCCCATCATATTGCCACCATCAAAACTGCCCCCATCATATTGCCATCAAAACTGCCCCATTAGAATTGCCCCATCAAAATTGTCCCCATCAAAACTGCCCCATCATATTGCCACCATCAAAACTGCCCCATCAGAATTGCCCCATCAAAACTGCCCCATCATATTGCCACCATCAAAACTGCCCCCATCAAAACTGCCCCATCAGAATTGCCCCATCAAAACTGCCCCATCAGAATTGCCCTATCAAAACTGCCCCATCATATTGCCACCATCAAAACTGCCCCATCAGAATTGCCCCATCAAAACTGCCCCATCAGAATTGCCCCATCAAAACTGCCCCGTCATATTGCCACCATCAAAACTGCCCCATCAGAATTGCCCCATCACAACTGCCCCCATCATATTGCCACCATCAAAACTGCCGCCATAAAAACTTCCCCATCATATTGCCACCTTTAAAACTGCTCCATAAAAATTGTCCCCATCAAAACTGCCCCATCATATTGCCACTATCAAAACTGCCCCATCAGAATTGCCCCATCAAAACTGCCCCATCATATTGCCACCATCAAAACTGCCCCATCAGAATTACCCCATCAAAACTGCCCCATCATATGCCTCTATTATAAATCAGTACATGGTGTGTCTGTCCCCTCCCCGGGGCTCTGTAATCAGAGCTGAGATGCTCCAGCCTCCTCCCCCCTTTGTATAACATAAGCTTGGGTAAATATGGCAACAAAACAAACACAGTACACTCTGATTAATGGCTAAAATTTCCTGAAATGACCTCTAAACAAAAAGCTTTTTCTCAAAAACTGTAAAAGATATCAAACTGAAAATATATAGCCAGATAGATGAATATTTTGTGAACATTTTAAAGTTTGTTTGGTGTCTCTAGGTGAAAGTATGAAGGAGCTGAAACTTTTGGGAGCGGAAGAAGAATTTAAGGATTTCAAGCATGCTCCCATTGACTTCAATGTTAAAAAAAAGTGTTAAAAAGCTTAATATTTTAAAAAGTATAAATGGTAGAAAAAAAGTTGAAAAAGAGCACACATCAGCTAAAAGAGACGAACATTTTAATAGTTGAATTGTTTTAATAGCATAAAGTATGCAGAAGTTACGCAGAACCAAAAAACGTACATAACTAGAAAATGCATTTCCTGGGGAAAAAGCGTGGGAATGCTGAATAGCTAAATTGCTAAAATGGCCGCCATCAAAACTGCCCCATCATACTGCCATCAAAACTGCCCCATCAGAATTGCCCCATCAAAATTGTCCCCATTAAAACTGCCCCATCATATTGCCACCATCAAAACTGCCCCATCAGAATTGCTCCATCAAAATTGTCCCATCATATTGCCACCATCAGAATTGCCCCATCAAAACTGCCCCATCATATTGCCACCAACAAAACTGCCCCATCAGAATTGCCCCATCATATTACCACCACCAAAACTGCCCCATCATATTGCCACCATCAAAACTGCCCCTATCATATTGCCATCAAAACTGCCCCATTAGAATTGCCCCATCAAAATTGTCCCCATCAAAACTGCCCCATCATATTGCCACCATCAAAACTGCCCCCATCAAAACTGCCCCATCAGAATTGCCCTATCAAAACTGCCCCATCAGAATTGCCCCATCAAAACTGCCCCATCAGAATTGCCCCATAAAAACTAACCCATCAGAATTGCCACCATCAAAACTGCCCTCATCATATTGCCACCATCAAAACTGCCCCCATCAAAACTGCCCCATCATATTGCCACCTTTAAAACTGCTCCATAAAAATTGTCCCCATCAAAACTGCCCCACCATATTGCCCCCATCAAAACTGCCCCATCAGAATTGCCCCATCAAAACTGCCCCATCATATTGCCACCATCAAAACTGCCCCATCAGAATTGCCCCATCAAAACTGCTCCATCACATTCCTCTATTATAAATCAGTACATGGTGTATCTGTCCCCTCCCCCGGGCTCTGTAATCAGAGCTGAGATGCTCCAGCCACCTCTCCCCCTGTGTATAACAGAAGCTTTGGTAACCATGGCAACAAAACAAACACAGTACACTCTGATTAATGGCTAAAATTTCCTGAAATGACCTCTAAACAAAAAGCTTTTTCTCAAAAACTGTAAAAGATATCAAACTGAAAAGATATAGCCAGATAACTGAATATTTTGTGAACATTTTAAAGTTTGTTTGGTGTCTCTAGGTGAAAGTATGAAGGAGCTGAAACTTTTGGGAGCGGAAGAAGAATTTAAGTATTTCATGCATGCTCCCATTGACTTCAATGTTAAAAAAAAGTGTTAAAAAGCTTAATATTTTAAAAAGTATAAATGGTAGAAAAAAAGTTGAAAAAGAGCACACATCAGCTAAAAGAGACGAACATTTTAATAGTTGAATGGTTTTAATAGCTGAAAGTATGCAGAAGTTACGCAGAACCAAAAAACGTACGGAATAATAAGAAAAAGAAAAATAAATAAAATCGAATAACAATAGTGGGACTGCTAAAGCATTCCCACTAATAATAATAAGAAAAATAAAAATAAACTAGAAAATGCATTTCCTGGGGAAAATGCGTGGGAATGCTGAATAGCTAAATTGCTAAAATGGCCGCCATCAAAACTGCCCCCATCATACTGCCATCAAAACTGCCCCATTAGAATTGCCCCATCAAAATTGTCCCCATTAAAACTGCCCCATCATATTGCCACCATCAAAACTGCCCCATCAGAATTGCTCCATCAAAATTGTCCCATCATATTGTCACCATCAGAATTGCCCCATCAAAACTGCCCCATCAGAATTGCCCCATAATATTATCACCATCAAAACTGCCCCATCATATTGCCACCATCAAAACTGCCCCCATCATATTGCCATCAAAACTGCCCCATTAGAATTGCCCCATCAAAATTGTCCCCATCAAAACTGCCCCATCAGAATTGCCCCATCAAAACTAAAAGTATTTTTTTTTCAAAAGTAATTTTTTTTTTCAAAAAGTAATTTTTTTTCAAAAATATTTTTTTTTTTCAAAAATAATTTTTTTTTTCAAAAATATTTTTTTTTCAAAATGATTTTTTTTTCAAAAATAATTTTTTTTTTCAAAAATATTTTTTTTTTTTAATATTTTTTTTTCAAAAATATTTTTTTTTTTTAATATTTTTTTTTTCAAAAATATATATTTTTTTTCAAAAATTATTTTTTTTTTCAAAAATCGTTTATTTTTTTCAAAAAAATTTTTTTTTTTCAAAAATATTGCCCCATTAGAATTGCCCTATCAAAACTGCCCCATCATATTCCTCTATTATAAATCAAGGATTTCAAGCATGCTCCCATTGACTTCAATGTTAAAAAAAGTGTTAAAAAGCTTAATATTTTAAAAAGTATAAATGGTAGAAAAAAAGTTGAAAAAGAGCACACATCAGCTAAAAGAGACGAACATTTTAATAGTTGAATGGTTTTAATAGCTGAAAGTATGCGGAAGTTACGCAGAACCAAAAAACGTACGGAACTAGAAAATGCATTTCCTGGGGAAAATGCGTGGGAATGCTGAATAGCTAAATTGCTAAAATGGCCGCCATCAAAACTGCCCCATCATATTGCCATCAAAATTGTCCCATCATATTGCCACCATCAGAATTGCCCCATCATATTGCCACCATCAAAACTGCCCCCATCATATTGCCATCAAAACTGCCCCATTAGAATTGCCCCATCAAAATTGTCCCCATCAAAACTGCCCCATCAGAATTGCCCCATCAAAACTAAAAGTAATTTTTTTTTCAAAAGTAATTTTTTTTTTCAAAAATGAATTTTTTTTTCAAAAATATATATATATTTTTTTTTCAAAAATAATTTTTTTTTTTCAAAAATAATTTTTTTTTTTCAAAGATAATTTTTTTTTTTCAAAGATAATTTTTTTTTTTTTAAAAATATTTTTTTTCAAAAATCGTTTATTTTTTTCAAAAATATTTTTTTTTTTTCAAAAATAATTTTTTTTTTCAAAAATATTTTTTTTTTCAAAAATAATTTTTTTTTTTTCAAAAATGATTTTTTTTTTTCAAAAATATAATTTTTTTTTTCAAAAGTAATTTTTTTTTTCAAAAATGATTTTTTTTCCAAAAATATATATATATATATTTTCAAAAATAATTTTTTTTTTCAAAAATAATTTTTTTTTTCAAAAATAATTTTTTTTTTCAAAAATAATTTTTTTTTTCAAAAATTTTTTTTTTCAAAAATTTTTTTTTCCAAAATAATTTTTTTTTTTCAAAAATAATTTTTTTTTTCAAAAATAATTTTTTTTTCAAAAATAATTTTTTTTTCAAAAATAATTTTTTTTTTCAAAAATAATTTTTTTTTCAAAAATATTTTTTTTTTCAAAAATAATTGCTGAAAACTGCCCCATCATACTGCAATCAAAATTGTCCCCATCAAAATTGTCGCCATTAAAACTTCCCCATCATATTGCCACCATCAAAACTGCCCCCATCAAAACTGCCCCATCATATTGCCACCTTTAAAACTGCTCCATAAAAATTGTCCCCATCAAACTGCCCCATCATATTGCCACCATCAAAACTGCCCCATCAGAATTATCCCATCAAAACTGCCCCATCATATTGCCACCATCAAAACTGCCCCATCAGAATTGCCCCATCAGAATTGCCCCATCAAAACTGCCCCATCATATTGCCACCATCAAAACTGCCACCATCATATTGCCACCATCAAAACTGCCCCCATCATATTGCCACCATCAAAACTGCCACCATCAAAACTGCCCCATCATATTGCCACCTTTAAAACTGCTCCATTAAAATTGCCACCATCAAAACTGCCCCATCATATTGCCACCATCAAAACTGCCCCATCAGAATTATCCCATCAAAACTGCCCCATCATATTGCCACCATCAAAACTGACCCATCATAATTGCCACCAATAAAACTGCCCCATCATAATTGCCCCATCAAAACTGCCCCATCAGAATTGCCCCATCAAAACTGCCCCATTAGAATTGCCCTATCAAAACTGCCCCATCATATTGCCACCATCAAAACTGCCCCATCATATTGCCACCATCAAAACTGCCCCATCAGAATTACCCCATCAAAACTGCCCCATCATATTCCTCTATTATAAATCAGTACATGGTGTGTCTGTCCCCTCCCCCGAGCTCTGTAATCAAAGCTGAGATGCTCCAGCCACCTCCCCCCTGTGTATAACAGAAGCTTTGGTAACCATGGCAACAAAACAAACAGTACACTCTGATTAATGGCTAAAATTTCCTGAAATGACCTCTAAACAAATGGCCGTATTTTAAAAACTATACATCCTACAGCGAAGATCTTTATATTGTGAGAATCACAAGACCCAGACCTAGATTTTGATACATAGTATGTCTCTGAAATATTAAAATTGAAGGCACGGTCGCAGTTTAGAAATTGCCCTTCAAATTTGAAGGGGCTAGAGTGTAGTTTCAATGAATGTCAATGGACGGTGTGAGTTGCAAACAAATGGTCATATTGTGAAAACTATCAGGACTATGGCTTAGCCGTGGACATGTTTAGTGGCAGCAGGGATAGCTGAACGTTTTGATATAAGATTTGTGTAGGTGGGCTTGAAAATGAGGGAGTGGCGGCAGTTTAGAAATCATGTTCTGATTTTTCAGCTTTTGTCCCCTCCCCCCGGGCTCTGTAATCAGAGCTGAGATGCTCCAGCCACCTCCCCCCTGTGTATAACAGAAGCTTTGGTAACCATGGCAACAAAACACACACAGTACACTCTGATTAATGGCTAAAATTTCTTGAAATGACCTCTAAACAAAAAGCTTTTTCTCAAAAACTGTAAAAGATATCAAACTGAAAAGATATAGCCAGATAGCTGAATATTTTGTGAACATTTTAAAGTTTGTTTGGTGTCTCTAGGTGAAAGTATGAAGGAGCTGAAACTTTTGGGAGCGGAAGAAAAATTTAAGGATTTCAAGCATGCTCCCATTGACTTCAATGTTAAAAAAAAGTGATAAAAAGCTTAATATTTTAAAAAGTATGAATGGTAGAAAAAAAGTTGAAAAAGAGCACACCTCAGCTAAAAGAGACGAACATTTTGATAGTTGAATGGTTTTAATAGCTGAAAGTATGCAGAAGTTACGCATTACCGAAAAACGTACGGAATAAAATTATTAAAATTAAGTTTAAAAATAAATAAAATCAAATAACAATAGTGGGACTGCTAAAGCATTCCCACTGATAAATAAAAAAACGAATAACAATAGTGGGACTGCTAAAGCATTCCCACTAATAATAATAATAAGAAAAATAACTAGAAAATGCATTTCCTGGGGAAAATGCGTGGGAATGCTGAATAGCTAAAATGGCCGCTATCAAAACTGCCCCATCATAACTGCCCCATCAGAATTGCCCTATCAAAACTGCCCCATCATATTGCACCCATCAAAACTGCCCCATCAGAATTGCCCCATCAAAACTGCCCCATCAGAATTGCCCCATCAAAACTGCCCCATCATATTGCCACCATCAAAACTGCCCCATCATATTGCCACCATCAAAACTGCCCCATCAGAATTGCCCCATCAAAACTGCCCCATCATATTGCCACCATCAAAACTGCCCCATCAGAATTGCCCCATCAAAACTGCCCCATCATATTGCCACCATCAAAACTGCCCCATCAGAATTGCCCCATCAAAACTGCCCCATCATATTGCCACCATCAAAACTGCCCCATCAGAATTGCCCTATCAAAACTGCCCCATCATATACCTCTATTATAAATCAGTACATGGTGGGTCTGTCCCCTCCCCCGGGCTCTGTAATCAGAGCTGAGATGCTCCAGCCACCTCCCCCCCTGTGTATAACAGAAGCTTTGGTAACCATGGCAACAAAACAAACACAGTACACTCTGATTAATGGCTAAAATTTCCTGAAATTACCTCTAAACAAAAAGCTTTTTCTCAAAAACTGTAAAAGATATCAAACTGAAAAGATATAGCCAGATAGCTGAATATTTTGTGAACATTTTAAAGTTTGTTTGGTGTCTGTAGGTGAAAGAATGAAGGAGCTGAAACTTTTGGGAGCGGAAGAAGAATTTAAGGATTTCAAGCATGCTCCCATAGACTTCAATGTTAAAAAAAAGTGATAAAAAGCTTAATATTTTAAAAAGTATAAATGGTAGAAAAAAAAGTTGAAAAAGAGCACACCTCAGCTAAAAGAGACGAACATTTTGATAGTTGAATGGTTTTAATAGCTGAAAGTATGCAGAAGTTACGCAGAACCAAAAAACGTACGGAATAAGAAGAAGAAAAATAATAAAAAAACGAATAACAATAGTGGGACTGCTAAAGCATTCCCATTAACTAGAAAATGCATTTCCTGGGGAAAATGCGTGGGAATGCTGAATAGCTAAATTGCTAAAACGGCCGGCATCAAAACTGCCCCATCATACTGCCATCAAAACTGCCCCATCAGAATTGCCCCATCAAAATTGTCCCCATTAAAACTGCCCCATCATATTGCCACCATCAAAACTGCCCCATCAGAATTGCTCCATCAAAATTGTCCCATTATATTGCCACTATCAGAATTGCCCCATCAAAACTGCCCCATCATATTGCCACCATCAAAACTGCCCCATCAGAATTGCCCCATCGTATTACCACCATCAAAACTGCCCCATCATATTGCCACCATCAAAACTGCCCCCATCATATTGCCATCAAAACTGCCCCATCAGAATTGCCCCATCAAAACTGCCCCATCATATTGCCACCATCAAAACTGCCCCATTAGAATAGCCCCATCAAAAATTTCCCCATCAAAACTGCCCCATCATATTGCCACCATCAAAACTGCCCCATCAGAATTGCCCCATCAAAACTGCCCCATCATATTGCCACCATCAAAACTGCCCCTATCAAAACTGCCCCATCAGAATTGCCCCATCAAAACTGCCCCATCAGAATTGCCCTATCAAAACTGCCCCATCATATTGCCACCATCAAAACTGCCCCATCAGAATTGCCCCATCAAAACTGCCCCATCAGAATTGCCCCATCAAAACTGCCCCATCAGAATTGCCACCATCAAAACTGCCCCATCATATTGCCACAATCAAAATTGCCCCCATCAAAACTGCCCCATCATATTGCCACCTTTAAAACTGCTCCATAAAAATTGTCCCGATCAAAACTGCCCCATCATATTGCCACCATCAAAATTGCCACCATCAAAACTGCCCCATCAGAATTGCCCCATCAAAACTGCCCCATCATATTGCCACCATCAAAACTGCCCCATCAGAATTACCCCATCAAAACTGCCCCATCATATTCCTCTATTATAAATCAGTACATTTTGTGTCTGTCCCCTCCCCCGGGCTCTGTAATCAGAGCTGAGATGCTCCAGCCACCTCCCCCTGTGTATAACAGAAGCTTTGGTAACCATGGCAACAAAACAAACACAGTACACTCTGATTAATGGCTAAAATTTCCTGAAATGACCTCTAAACAAAAAGCTTTTTCTCAAAAACTGTAAAAGATATCAAACTGAAAAGATATAGCCAGATAGCTGAATATTTTGTGAACATTTTAAAGTTTCTTTGGTGTCTCTAGGTGAAAGTATGAAGGAGCTGAAACTTTTGGGAGCGGAAGAAGAATTTAAGGATTTCAAGCATGCTCCCATTGACTTCAATGTTAAAAAAAGTGTTAAAAAGCTTAATATTTTAAAAAGTATAAATGGTAGAAAAAAAGTTGAAAAAGAGCACACCTCAGCTAAAAGAGACGAACATTTTAATAGTTGAATGGTTTTAATAGCTGAAAGTATGCAGAAGTTACGCAGAACCAAAAAACGTACGGAATAAAATTAAAATTAAAATTAAAAATAAATAAGATCGAATAACAATAGTGGGACTGCTAAAGCAATCCCACTAACTAGAAAATGCATTTCCTGGGGAAAATGCGTGGGAATGCTGAATAGCTAAATTGCTAAAACGGCCGCCTTCAAAACTGCCCCATCATACTGCCATCAAAACTGCCCCATCAGAATTGCCCCATCAAAATTGTCCCCATTAAAACTGCCCCATCATATTGCCACCATCAAAACTGCCCCATCAGAATTGCTCCATCAAAATTGTCCCATTATATTGCCACTATCAGAATTGCCCCATCAAAACTGCCCCATCATATTGCCACCATCAAAACTGCCCCATCAGAATTGAACAATCATATTACCACCATCAAAACTGCCCCATCATATTGCCACCATCAAAACTGCCCCCATCATATTGCCATCAAAACTGCCCCATAAGAATTGTCCCCATCAAAACTGCCCCATCATATTGCCACCATCAAAACTGCCCCATCAGAATTGCCCCATCAAAACTGCCCCATCATATTGCCACCATCAAAACTGCCCCATTAGAATAGCCCCATCAAAAATTTCCCCATCAAAACTGCCCCATCATATTGCCACCATCAAAACTGCCCCATCAGAATTGCCCCATCAAAACTGCCCCATCATATTGCCACCATCAAAACTGCCCCTATCAAAACTGCCCCATCAGAATTGCCCCATCAAAACTGCCCCATCAGAATTGCCCTATCAAAACTGCCCCATCAAAACTGCCCCATCAGAATTGCCCCATCAAAACTGCCCCATCAGAATTGCCCCATCAAAACTGCCCCATCAGAATTGCCCCATCAAAACTGCCCCGTCATATTGCCACCATCAAAACTGCCCCATCATATTGCCACAATCAAAATTGCCCCCATCAAAACTGCCCCATCATATTGCCACCTTTAAAACTGCTCCATAAAAATTGTCCCCATCAAAACTGCCCCATCATATTGCCACCATCAAAACTGCCCCATCATATTGCCACCATCAAAACTGCCCCATCAGAATGGACCCATCAAAACTGCCCCATCATATTGCCACCATCAAAACTGCCCCATCAGAATTACCCCATCAAAACTGCCCCATCATATTCCTCTATTATAAATCAGTACATGGTGTGTCTGTCCCCTCCCCCGGGCTCTGTAATCAGAGCTGAGATGCTCCAGCCACCTCCCCCCCTGTGTATAACAGAAGCTTTGGTAACCATGGCAACAAAACAAACACAGTACACTCTGATTAATGGCTAACATTTCCTGAAATGACCTCTAAACAAAAAGCTTTTTCTCAAAAACTGTAAAAGATATCAAACTGAAAAGATATAGCCAGATAGCTGAATATTTTGTGAACATTTTAAAGTTTCTTTGGTGTCTCTAGGTGAAAGTATGAAGGAGCTGAAACTTTTGGGAGCGGAAGAAGAATTTAAGGATTTCAAGCATGCTCCCATTGACTTCAATGTTAAAAAAAAGTGTTAAAAAGCTTAATATTTTAAAAAGTATAAATGGTAGAAAAAAAGTTGAAAAAGAGCACACCTCAGCTAAAAGAGACGAACATTTTAATAGTTGAATGGTTTTAATAGCTGAAAATATGCAGAAGTTACGCAGAACCAAAAAACGTACGGAATAAAATTAAAACTAGAAAATGCATTTCCTGGGGAAAATGCGTGGGAATGCTGAATTGCTAAAACGGCCCCCAGCAAAATTGCCCCCATCATATTGCCATCAAAACTGTCCCATCATATTGCCACCATCAAAACTGCCCCATCAGAATTGCCTTATCAAAACAGCCCCATCATATTGCCACCATCAAAACTGCCCCATCATATTGCCACCATCAAAACTGCCCCATCAGAATTACCCCATCAAAACTGCCCCATCATATTCCTCTATTATAAATCAGGACATGGTGTGTCTGTCCCCTCCCCCGGGCTCTGTATTCAAAGCTGAGATGCTCCAGCCACCTCCCCCCCTGTGTATAACAGAAGCTTTGGTAACCATGGCAACAAAACAAACACAGTACACTCTGATTAATGGCTAAAATTTCCTGAAATGACCTCTAAACAAAAAGCTTTTTCTCAAAAACTGTGAAAGATATCAAACTGAAAAGATATAGCCAGATAGCTGAATATTTTGTGAACATTTTAAAGTTTGTTTGGTGTCTGTAGGTGAAAGAATGAAGGAGCTGAAACTTTTGGGAGCGGAAGAAGAATTTAAGGATTTCAAGCATGCTCCCATAGACTTCAATGTTAAAAAAAGTGATAAAAAGCTTAATATTTTAAAAAGTATAAATGGTAGAAAAAAAGTTGAAAAAGAGCACACCTCAGCTAAAAGAGACGAACATTTTGATAGTTGAATGGTTTTAATAGCTGAAAGTATGCAGAAGTTACGCAGAACCAAAAAACGTACGGAATAAGAAGAAGAAAAAAAACTAGAAAATGCATTTCCTGGGGAAAATGCGTGGGAATGCTGAATTGCTAAAATGGCCCCCAGCAAAATTGCCCCCATCATATTGCCATCAAAACTGTCCCATCATATTGCCACCATCAAAACTGCCCCATCAGAATTACCCCATCAAAACTGCCCCATCATATTCCTCTATTATAAATCAGTACATGGTGTGTCTGTCCCCCTCCCCCGGGCTCTGTAATCAGAGCTGAGATGCTCCAGCCACCTCCCCCCTGTGTATAACAGAAGCTTTGGTAACCATGGCAACAAAACAAACACTAACAGTACACTCTGATTAATGGCTAAAATTTCCTGAAATGACCTCTAAACAAATGGCCGTATTTTAAAAACTATACATCCTACAGCGAATATCTTTATATTGTGAGAATCACAAGACCCAGACCTAGATTTTGATACATAGTATGTCTCTGAAATATTAAAATTGGTATTATAGATTTTTTGCTGAGAAATTGGCTCCAAGGTTTATAGCGGCCTTTAACTCCCTACGGGAAGGGTGGAGGATACCTAAAGAAACTTTGATGGCACATATAGCAGTAATCCCTAAGGAAGGAAAGGACCCATCCCAATGCTCTAGCTATCGGCCAATTGCGCTACTCAACGTGGACTTGAAAATTTTTTCTAAGATCCTGGCGCTAAGACTAGAAGAACACATCCCGGCACTGATTCATCCAGACCAGGTGGGATTCACGGCAGGAAGGGAAGGTAGGGAAAACACACAAAGAGTAATAAATGCAATATATACAGTACAGAGCAGACAGGAACCCCTCGTATTGTTCTCGGCAGATGCAGAAAAAGCTTTCG
Source organism: Lithobates septentrionalis (assembly GCA_037952835.1). NCBI lineage: Eukaryota > Metazoa > Chordata > Amphibia > Anura > Ranidae > Lithobates > Lithobates septentrionalis. Next base: position 6,022,392 of record JBBDGP010001481.1, on the reverse strand, counting down.
ATAGGGTTGATTGGATCTTTCTCAAAACAACCCTACAACATATTGGATTGGGGGAAGGAATGTTGAGCTGGTTCTCAAACCTTTACTCAGTCCCAAGTGCAAGGGTTAAGGTCAATGACAGGCTATCGGATCCCTTTGAGATCCAGAATGGAACGCGACAGGGGTGTCCCCTTTCACCAATCATTTTCATACTTACACTGGAACCATTCCTAAGGAAAATACGAGCGGATCGCAATATTAGGGGTATTAAGACGGAGGGAGAGGAACACAAATTAGCAGCATATGCTGATGATTTGATCTTCTTCATAACCTCTCCAACTATATCCCTCCCTTCCCTTCTAAGCGAGGTCAATGAGTATGGGGAGTTAGCAAACTATAAGGTAAACTATACTAAGTCCGAAGCGATGGGATTGGAGATGGATACAACTGAAATACATCGGATAAAAGCACAATTTAATTTTAGGTGGACAGATTCCCATATAAATTATCTGGGGACTAAAATTCCAAAGAAGCTTAGCAGAATGTTTGAATTAAACTATGCCCCATTGTCAAGACAAATTAAACAAGACTTTAGGAGATGGGACAGAGACATCTTCACCTGGTTTGGAAGGACAAATATCATAAAGATGAACGTGATGCCCAGAATTCTCTATTTGTTTCAAACGTTACCAATAAAGATCCCATCAAACTTTCTTAAGGACCTCAGATCAGGATTTCTAAGGTTTATATGGGCAGGTAAACCAGCAAGGATAAGGAGAAATATTCTAATACTCCCAAAAGGGAAAGGAGGTATTGGTTTCCCAGACCCAGTACATTACTGGGAAGCCCTACAACTAGCGAGAGTGGTGGAATGGTGCGCCTCGGTAAGGAAACCGCATATACAGCTAGAGCAGGCGACGTCTAAAATTCCATTGGAAGGATTAGCATGGATAAAAAAATCAGAATTATCTACCACAGTGAAAAAACACCCGTTAACAGGGGCAACTATCCGCTCTATTTACATGATCTTCAAAAAAACAAATCTTTCACCAACTCCGAGCCCAATGACCCCGGTATTGGGTGCCCCGGACTTCCTACCAGGTTTAATCGACCGGAGGTACGAAGCAATAAAACATAAAGGGAAAAGCAGGCTGATAGACTTCTCTAGGGACCGCCGCCTGATGACAAGAGGCGAGATAGAGGGGGAGGTAATAGAAGACCTGGACTATTTCAGGGCTATGCAGCTAGGAGCGTATATTCGCTCAAAAAATAAAAAATTTTCAGTAATAAGGGAGCTGACTAGGTTTGAACGGATCTGCCTAAATGGCGAAAGCATCAGGCATTCCTTATCACATTTCTATGAAACATTAACATGCCCGGAAGTGACACAGGAGCTCAATTTTATGCTAGCCTGGGAGAGAGAGCTAGGAGTAACGTTTACTCAAAAGCAGAAGACGAAAATATTAAAATCAGTACATAAAACATCAATTGCCAGTAGATACCAAGAAGGAGGATACAAAATTCTTACCAGATGGTATAGAACACCAGTAGCCCTTCAAAAAATTTACCCTCAAGTATCAGATAGATGTTGGCGCTGTATGAGGGGGGAGGGAACGATGATACATATATTCTGGGAATGTGAGGATATTAAAGGCTTCTGGAAAACAGTTGAGGAAACGATTAAGGATATTACAGGTGTGTCCCTTGGGAGCAATCCGGCTGCATTTTTATTAAATGATGTCCCCCTGTCGGTGGAAAAATATAGGAGATCTCTGCTCAAACACCTTCTCACCGCCGCAAGGGCGTGTATCCCGGCTCTCTGGAAGAGTACAGTCCCCCCGACTAAATTTCAGTGGTGGGCTAGAATTACAGAAATTCAACAAATGGAAAAATTGACGATGATGCTGAAAGAACAAGATGAGAAATATCGGAGGACTTGGTCTCCCCTAGTAGAGTATAGAAGAGAACAGGAGAAGGGGGACAGATAAGACCGAAGGGAGTCGAGGAGAGGGGTTCCCCCTTCCCTCCCCCTGGGGGGGATGGGGTAAATTATATGTTTTTTTTTTTTTTTTTTTTTTTTTTCTCTTTTCTTCCTGGTGGGGTGGGGGGGGGGTAATGGGGTTAGGGAAAATGGAAAAGGGGGAATTATATGCCTTGCCCTTGGGACAGCAGAGATTTAGAATCAATTGGTAATGAAACGAGTGAAAAGCTATATTATGACAAAAAGAATATGTATATGTCGATATGATGTTTGAGAAATGTTTCAAGTGGCATGTGACTCATGATTGTTGAAAAATAAAGAATTTATAAAAAAAAAAAAAAAAAAAAATATTAAAATTGAAGGCACGGTCGCAGTTTAGAAATTGCCCTTCAAATTTGAAGGGGCTAGAGTGTAGTTTCAATGAATGTCAATGGACGGCGTGAGTTGCAAACAAATGGTCATATTGTGAAAACTATCAGGACTATGGCTTAGCCGTGGACATGTTTAGTGGCAGCAGGGATAGCTGAACGTTTTGATATAAGATTTGTGTAGGTGGGCTTGAAAATGAGGGAGTGGCGGCAGTTTAGAAATCATGTTCTGATTTTTCAGCTTTTGTCCCCTCCCCGGGCTCTGTAATCAGAGCTGAGATGCTCCAGCCACCTCCCCCCCTGTGTATAACAGAAGCTTTGGTAACCATGGCAACAAAACACACACAGTACACTCTGATTAATGGCTAAAATTTCTTGAAATGACCTCTAAACAAAAAGCTTTTTCTCAAAAACTGTAAAAGATATCAAACTGAAAAGATATAGCCAGATAGCTGAATATTTTGTGAACATTTTAAAGTTTGTTTGGTGTCTCTAGGTGAAAGTATGAAGGAGCTGAAACTTTTGGGAGCGGAAGAAAAATTTAAGGATTTCAAGCATGCTCCCATTGACTTCAATGTTAAAAAAAAGTGATAAAAAGCTTAATATTTTAAAAAGTATAAATGGTAGAAAAAAAGTTGAAAAAGAGCACACCTCAGCTAAAAGAGACGAACATTTTGATAGTTGAATGGTTTTAATAGCTGAAAGTATGCAGAAGTTACGCATTACCGAAAAACGTACGGAATAAAATAAAATTATTAAAAATAATAAATAAAATCGAATAACAATAGTGGGACTGCTAAAGCATTCCCACTAATAAATAAAATCGAATAACAATAGTGGGACTGCTAAAGCATTCCCACTAATAAAATCGAATAACAATAGTGGGACTGCTAAAGCATTCCCACTAACTAGAAAATGCATTTCCTGGGGAAAATGCGTGGGAATGCTGAATTGCTAAAACGGCCCCCAGCAAAATTGCCCCCATCATATTGCCATCAAAACTGTCCCATCATATTGCCACCATCAAAACTGCCCCATCAGAATTGCCTCATCAAAACTGCACCATCATATTGCCACCATCAAAACTGCCCCATCAGAATTGCCCTATCAAAACAGCCCCATCATATTGCCACCATCAAAACTGCCCCATCATATTGCCACCATCAAAACTGCCCCATCAGAATTACCCCATCAAAACTGCCCCATCATATTCCTCTATTATAAATCAGTACATGGTGTGTCTGTCCCCCTCCCCCGGGCTCTGTAATCAGAGCTGAGATGCTCCAGCCACCTCCCCCCCTGTGTATAACAGAAGCTTTGGTAACCATGGCAACAAAACAAACACTAACAGTACACTCTGATTAATGGCTAAAATTTCCTGAAATGACCTCTAAACAAATGGCCGTATTTTAAAAACTATACATTCTACAGCGAAGATTTTTTTATTGTGAGAATCACAAGACCCAGACCTAGATTTTGATACATAGTATGTCTCTGAAATATTAAAATTGAAGGCACGGTCGCAGTTTAGAAATTGCCCTTCAAATTTGAAGGGGCTAGAGTGTAGTTTCAATGAATGTCAATGGACGGCGTGAGCTACAAACAAATGGTCATATTGTGAAAACTATCAGGACTATGGCTTAGCCGTGGACATGTTTAGTGGCAGCAGGGATAGCTGAACGTTTTGATATAAGATTTGTGTAGGTGGGCTTGAAAATGAGGGAGTGGCGGCAGTTTAGAAATCATGTTCTGATTTTCCAGCTTTTGTCCCCTCCCCCGGGCTCTAATCAGAGCTGAGATGCTCCAGCCACCTCCCCCCCCTGTGTATAACAGAAGCTTTGGTAACCATGGCAACAAAACACACACAGTACACTCTGATTAATGGCTAAAATTTCCTGAAATGACCTCTAAACAAAAAGCTTTTTCTCAAAAACTGTAAAAGATATCAAACTGAAAAGATATAGCCAGATAGCTGAATATTTTGTGAACATTTTAAAGTTTGTTTGGTGTCTCTAGGTGAAAGTATGACGGAGCTGAAACTTTTGGGAGCGGAAGAAAAATTTAAGGATTTCAAGCATGCTCCCATTGACTTCAATGTTAAAAAAAAGTGATAAAAAGCTTAATATTTTAAAAAGTATAAATGGTAGAAAAAAAGTTGAAAAAGAGCACACCTCAGCTAAAAGAGACGAACATTTTGATAGTTGAATGGTTTTAATAGCTGAAAGTATGCAGAAGTTACGCATTACCGAAAAACGTACGGAATAAAATTAAAATTAAAACTAGAAAATGCATTTCCTGGGGAAAATGCGTGGGAATGCTGAATTGCTAAAACGGCCCCCAGCAAAATTGCCCCCATCATATTGCCATCAAAACTGTCCCATCATATTGCCACCATCAAAACTGCCCCATCAGAATTGCCACCATCAAAACTGCCCCATCATATTGCCACCATCAAAACTGCCCCATCAGAATTACCCCATCAAAACTGCCCCATCATATTCCTCTATTATAAATCAGTACATGGTGTGTCTGTCCCCTCCCCCCTGTGTATAACAGAAGCTTTGGTAACCATGGCAACAAAACAAACACTAACAGTACACTCTGATTAATGGCTAAAATTTCCTGAAATGACCTCTAAACAAATGGCCGTATTTTAAAAACTATACATCCTACAGCAAAGATCTTTATATTGTGAGAATCACAAGACTCAGACCTAGATTTTGATACATAGTATGTCTCTGAAATATTAAAATTGAAGGCACGGTCGCAGTTTAGAAATTGCCCTTCAAATTTGAAGGGGCTAGAGTGTAGTTTCAATGAATGTCAATGGACGGTGTGAGTTGCAAACAAATGGTCATATTGTGAAAACTATCAGGACTATGGCTTAGCCGTGGACATGTTTAGTGGCAGCAGGGATAGCTGAACGTTTTGATATAAGATTTATGTAGGTGGGCTTGAAAATGAGGGAGTGGAGGCAGTTTAGAAATCATGTTCTGATTTTTCAGCTTTTGTCCCCTCCCCTGGGCTCTAATCAGAGCTGAGATGCTCCAGCCACCTCCCCCCCTGTGTATAACAGAAGCTTTGGTAACCATGGCAACAAAACACACACAGTACACTCTGATTAATGGCTAAAATTTCTTGAAATGACCTCTAAACAAAAAGCTTTTTCTCAAAAACTGTAAAAGATATCAAATTGAAAAGCTATAGCCAGATAGCTGAATATTTTGTGAACATTTTAAAGTTTGTTTGGTGTCTCTAGGTGAAAGTATGAAGGAGCTGAAACTTTTGGGAGCGGAAGAAAAATTTAAGGATTTCAAGCATGCTCCCATTGACTTCAATGTTAAAAAAAAGTGATAAAAAGCTTAATATTTTAAAAAGTATAAATGGTAGAAAAAAAGTTGAAAAAGAGCACACCTCAGCTAAAAGAGACGAACATTTTGATAGTTGAATGGTTTTAATAGCTGAAAGTATGCAGAAGTTACGCATTACCGAAAAACGTACGGAATAAGAAGAAAAATAACTAGAAAATGCATTTCCTGGGGAAAATGCGTGGGAATGCTGAATTGCTAAAACGGCCCCCAGCAAAATTGCCCCCATCATATTGCCATCAAAACTGTCCCATCATATTGCCACCATCAAAACAGCCCCATCATATTGCCACCATCAAAACTGCCCCATCATATTGCCACCATCAAAACTGCCCCATCAGAATTACCCCATCAAAACTGCCCCATCATATTCCTCTATTATAAATCAGTACATGGTGTGTCTGTCCCCTCCCCCGGGCTCTGTAATCAGAGCTGAGATGCTCCAGCCACCTCCCCCCCTGTGTATAACAGAAGCTTTGGTAACCATGGCAACAAAACAAACAGTACACTCTGATTAATGGCTAAAATTTCCTGAAATGACCTCTAAACAAATGGCCGTATTTTAAAAACTATACATCCTACAGCGAAGATCTTTATATTGTGAGAATCACAAGACCCAGACCTAGATTTTGATACATAGTATGTCTCTGAAATATTAAAATTGAAGGCACGGTCGCAGTTTAGACATTGCCCTTCAAATTTGAAGGGGCTAGAGTGTAGTTTCAATGAATGTCAATGGACGGCGTGAGTTGCAAACAAATGGTCATATTGTGAAAACTATCAGGACTATGGCTTAGCCGTGGACATGTTTAGTGGCAGCAGGGATAGCTGAACGTTTTGATATAAGATTTATGTAGGTGGGCTTGAAAATGAGGGAGTGGCGGCAGTTTAGAAATAATGTTCTGATTTTTCAGCTTTTGTCCCCTCCCCTGGGCTCTAATCAGAGCTGAGATGCTCCAGCCACCTCCCCCCCTGTGTATAACAGAAGCTTTGGTAACCATGGCAACAAAACACACACAGTACACTCTGATTAATGGCTAAAATTTCTTGAAATGACCTCTAAACAAAAAGCTTTTTCTCAAAAACTGTAAAAGATATAAAACTGAAAAGCTATAGCCAGATAGCTGAATATTTTGTGAACATTTTAAAGTTTGTTTGGTGTCTCTAGGTGAAAGTATGAAGGAGCTGAAACTTTTGGGAGCGGAAGAAAAATTTAAGGATTTCAAGCATGCTCCCATTGACTTCAATGTTAAAAAAAAGTGATAAAAAGCTTAATATTTTAAAAAGTATAAATGGTAGACAAAAAGTTGAAAAAGAGCACACCTCAGCTAAAAGAGACGAACATTTTGATAGTTGAATGGTTTTAATAGCTGAAAGTATGCAGAAGTTACGCATTACCGAAAAACGTACGGAATAAGAAGAAAAATAATAAAAAAACGAATAACAATAGTGGGACTGCTAAAGCAGTCCCACTAATAAAAAAACGAATAACAATAGTGGGACTGCTAAAGCATTCCCACTAATTATTAAAAACTAGAAAATGCATTTCCTGGGGAAAATGCGTGGGAATGCTGAATTGCTAAAACGGCCCCCAGCAAAATTGCCCCCATCATATTGCCATCAAAACTGTCCCATCATATTGCCACCATCAAAACTGCCCCATCAGAATTGCCACCATCAAAACTGCCCCATCATATTGCCACCATCAAAACTGCCCCATCAGAATTACCCCATCAAAACTGCCCCATCATATTCCTCTATTATAAATCAGTACATGGTGTGTCTGTCCCCTCCCCCCTGTGTATAACAGAAGCTTTGGTAACCATGGCAACAAAACAAACACTAACAGTACACTCTGATTAATGGCTAAAATTTCCTGAAATGACCTCTAAACAAATGGCCGTATTTTAAAAACTATACATCCTACAGCAAAGATCTTTATATTGTGAGAATCACAAGACTCAGACCTAGATTTTGATACATAGTGTCTCTGAAATATTAAAATTGAAGGCACGGTCGCAGTTTAGAAATTGCCCTTCAAATTTGAAGGGGCTAGAGTGTAGTTTCAATGAATGTCAATGGACGGTGTGAGTTGCAAACAAATGGTCATATTGTGAAAACTATCAGGACTATGGCTTAGCCGTGGACATGTTTAGTGGCAGCAGGGATAGCTGAACGTTTTGATATAAGATTTATGTAGGTGGGCTTGAAAATGAGGGAGTGGAGGCAGTTTAGAAATCATGTTCTGATTTTTCAGCTTTTGTCCCCTCCCCTGGGCTCTAATCAGAGCTGAGATGCTCCAGCCACCTCCCCCCCTGTGTATAACAGAAGCTTTGGTAACCATGGCAACAAAACACACACAGTACACTCTGATTAATGGCTAAAATTTCTTGAAATGACCTCTAAACAAAAAGCTTTTTCTCAAAAACTGTAAAAGATATCAAATTGAAAAGCTATAGCCAGATAGCTGAATATTTTGTGAACATTTTAAAGTTTGTTTGGTGTCTCTAGGTGAAAGTATGAAGGAGCTGAAACTTTTGGGAGCGGAAGAAAAATTTAAGGATTTCAAGCATGCTCCCATTGACTTCAATGTTAAAAAAAAGTGATAAAAAGCTTAATATTTTAAAAAGTATAAATGGTAGAAAAAAAGTTGAAAAAGAGCACACCTCAGCTAAAAGAGACGAACATTTTGATAGTTGAATGGTTTTAATAGCTGAAAGTATGCAGAAGTTACGCATTACCGAAAAACGTACGGAATAAGAAAAATAACTAGAAAATGCATTTCCTGGGGAAAATGCGTGGGAATGCTGAATTGCTAAAACGGCCCCCAGCAAAATTGCCCCCATCATATTGCCATCAAAACTGTCCCATCATATTGCCACCATCAAAACTGCCCCATCAGAATTGCCACCATCAAAACTGCCCCATCAGAATTGCCACCATCAAAACTGCCCCATCAGAATTACCCCATCAAAACTGCCCCATCATATTCCTCTATTATAAATCAGTACATGGTGTGTCTGTCCCCTCCCCCCTGTGTATAACAGAAGCTTTGGTAACCATGGCAACAAAACAAACACTAACAGTACACTCTGATTAATGGCTAAAATTTCCTGAAATGACCTCTAAACAAATGGCCGTATTTTAAAAACTATACATCCTACAGCAAAGATCTTTATATTGTGAGAATCACAAGACTCAGACCTAGATTTTGATACATAGTATGTCTCTGAAATATTAAAATTGAAGGCACGGTCGCAGTTTAGAAATTGCCCTTCAAATTTGAAGGGGCTAGAGTGTAGTTTCAATGAATGTCAATGGACGGTGTGAGTTGCAAACAAATGGTCATATTGTGAAAACTATCAGGACTATGGCTTAGCCGTGGACATGTTTAGTGGCAGCAGGGATAGCTGAACGTTTTGATATAAGATTTATGTAGGTGGGCTTGAAAATGAAGGAGTGGAGGCAGTTTAGAAATCATGTTCTGATTTTTCAGCTTTTGTCCCCTCCCCTGGGCTCTAATCAGAGCTGAGATGCTCCAGCCACCTCCCCCCCTGTGTATAACAGAAGCTTTGGTAACCATGGCAACAAAACACACACAGTACACTCTGATTAATGGCTAAAATTTCTTGAAATGACCTCTAAACAAAAAGCTTTTTCTCAAAAACTGTAAAAGATATCAAATTGAAAAGCTATAGCCAGATAGCTGAATATTTTGTGAACATTTTAAAGTTTGTTTGGTGTCTCTAGGTGAAAGTATGAAGGAGCTGAAACTTTTGGGAGCGGAAGAAAAATTTAAGGATTTCAAGCATGCTCCCATTGACTTCAATGTTAAAAAAAAGTGATAAAAAGCTTAATATTTTAAAAAGTATAAATGGTAGAAAAAAAGTTGAAAAAGAGCACACCTCAGCTAAAAGAGACGAACATTTTGATAGTTGAATGGTTTTAATAGCTGAAAGTATGCAGAAGTTACGCATTACCGAAAAACGTACGGAATAAGAAGAAAAATAATAAAAAAACGAATAACAATAGTGGGACTGCTAAAGCATTCCCACTAACTAGAAAATGCATTTCCTGGGGAAAATGCGTGGGAATGCTGAATTGCTAAAACGGCCCCCAGCAAAATTGCCCCCATCATATTGCCATCAAAACTGTCCCATCATATTGCCACCATCAAAACTGCCCCATCAGAATTGCCTCATCAAAACTGCACCATCATATTGCCACCATCAAAACTGCCCCATCAAAAAATATTTTTTTTTTTCAAAAATATTTTTTTTTTCAAAAATAATTTTTTTTTCAAAAATTATTTTTTTTTTCAAAAATTATTTTTTTTTCAAAAATATTTTTTTTTCAAAAATTTTTTTTTTCAAAAATTTTTTCTTTTCAAAAATGATTTTTTTTTTTAAAAAAATATTTTTTTTTAAAAAAAATATTTTTTTTTTTAAAAAAATATTTTTTTTTTTTTTCAAAAATATTTTTTTTTTCAAAAATAATTTTTTTTTCAAAAATAATTTTTTTTTCAAAAATATATATTTTTTTTCAAAAATAATTTTTTTTTTTTCAAAAATATTTTTTTTTTTCAAAAATGATTTTTTTATTTTTCAAAAATAATTTTTTTTTTTCAAAAATAATTTTTTTTTTCAAAAATTTTTTTTTTTAAAAAATAATTTTTTTTTTTTCAAAAATATTTTTTTTCAAAAATATTTTTTTTTTCAAAAATATTTTCTTTTCAAAAATGATTTTTTTTTTTAAAAAAATATTTTTTTTTTAAAAAAAATATTTTTTTTTTTTTTCAAAAATATTTTTTTTTTCAAAAATAATTTTTTTTTTCAAAAATATATTTTTTTTTTCAAAAATAATTTTTTTTTTTCAAAAATATTTTTTTTTTCAAAAATGATTTTTTTTTTTTTCAAAAATAATTTTTTTTTTTCAAAAATAATTTTTTTTTTCAAAAATTTTTTTTTTTAAAAAATAATTTTTTTTTTTTCAAAAATATATTTTTTTTTCAAAAATATTTTTTTTTTTCAAAAATATTTTTTTTTTTCAAAAATATTTTTTTTTTTTCAAAAATAATTGCTGAATAGCTAAATTGCTAAAATGACCGCCATCAAAACGGCCCCATCAGAATTGCCACCATCAAAACTGCCCCATCATATTCCTCTATTATAAATCAGTACATGGTGTGTCTGTCCCCTCCCCCGGGCTCTGTAATCAAAGCTGAGATGCTCCAGCCACCTCCCCCCCCCCTCTGTGTATAACAGAAGCTTTGGTAACCATGGCAACAAAACACACACAGTACACTCTGATTAATGGCTAAAATTTCCTGAAATGACCTCTAAACAAAAAGCTTTTTCTCAAAAACTGTAAAAGATATCAAACTGAAAAGCTATAGCCAGATAGCTGAATATTTTGTGAACATTTTAAAGTTTGTTTGGTGTCTCTAGGTGAAAGTATGAAGGAGCTGAAACTTTTGGGAGCGGAAGAAAAATTTAAGGATTTCAAGCATGCTCCCATTGACTTCAATGTTAAAAAAAAGTGATAAAAAGCTTAATATTTTAAAAAGTATAAATGGTAGAAAAAAAGTTGAAAAAGAGCACACCTCAGCTAAAAGAGACGAACATTTTGATAGTTGAATGGTTTTAATAGCTGAAAGTATGCAGAAGTTACGCATTACCGAAAAACGTACGGAATAAGAAAAATAATAAAAAAACGAATAATAGTGGGACTGCTAAAGCATTCCCACTAATAAAAAAACGAATAACAATAGTGGGACTGCTAAAGCATTCCCACTAATAACTAGAAAATGCATTTCCTGGGGAAAATGCGTGGGAATGCTGAATTGCTAAAACGGCCCCCAGCAAAATTGCCCCCATCATATTGCCATCAAAACTGTCCCATCATATTGCCACCATCAAAACTGCCCCATCAGAATTGCCCCATCAAAACTGCACCATCATATTGCCACCATCAAAACTGCCCCATCAAAAAAATTTTTTTTTTCAAAAATATTTTTTTTTTTTCAAAAATTATTTTTTTTTTCAAAAATTATTTTTTTTTTCAAAAATATTTTTTTTTTCAAAAATAATTTTTTTTTTCCAAAAATAATTTTTTTTTCAAAAATGTTTTTTTCAAAAATGATTTTTTTTTTAAAAAATATATTTTTTTTTCAAAAATATATTTTTTTTTCAAAAATATTTTTTTTTTTCAAAAATAATTTTTTTTTTCCAAAAATAATTTTTTTTTCAAAATTGTTTTTTTTTTCAAAATGATTTTTTTTTTTTTTTCAAAAATAATTTTTTTTTTTTCAAAAATAATTTTTTTTTTAAAAATAATATTTTTTTTTTCAAAAATAATTTTTTTTTTCAAAAATATATTTTTTTTTTCAAAAATAATTTTTTTTTTTTCAAAAATATTTTTTTTTTCAAAAATGATTTTTTTTTTTTTCAAAAATAATTTTTTTTTTTCAAAAATAATTTTTTTTTTCAAAAATTTTTTTTTTTAAAAAATAATTTTTTTTTTTTCAAAAATATATTTTTTTTTCAAAAATATTTTTTTTTTTCAAAAATATTTTTTTTTTTTCAAAAATAATTGCTGAATAGCTAAATTGCTAAAATGACCGCCATCAAAACGGCCCCATCAGAATTGCCACCATCAAAACTGCCCCATCATATTCCTCTATTATAAATCAGTACATGGTGTGTCTGTCCCCTCCCCCGGGCTCTGTAATCAAAGCTGAGATGCTCCAGCCACCTCCCCCCCCCCTCTGTGTATAACAGAAGCTTTGGTAACCATGGCAACAAAACACACACAGTACACTCTGATTAATGGCTAAAATTTCCTGAAATGACCTCTAAACAAAAAGCTTTTTCTCAAAAACTGTAAAAGATATCAAACTGAAAAGCTATAGCCAGATAGCTGAATATTTTGTGAACATTTTAAAGTTTGTTTGGTGTCTCTAGGTGAAAGTATGAAGGAGCTGAAACTTTTGGGAGCGGAAGAAAAATTTAAGGATTTCAAGCATGCTCCCATTGACTTCAATGTTAAAAAAAAGTGATAAAAAGCTTAATATTTTAAAAAGTATAAATGGTAGAAAAAAAGTTGAAAAAGAGCACACCTCAGCTAAAAGAGACGAACATTTTGATAGTTGAATGGTTTTAATAGCTGAAAGTATGCAGAAGTTACGCATTACCGAAAAACGTACGGAATAAGAAAAATAATAAAAAAACGAATAATAGTGGGACTGCTAAAGCATTCCCACTAATAAAAAAACGAATAACAATAGTGGGACTGCTAAAGCATTCCCACTAATAACTAGAAAATGCATTTCCTGGGGAAAATGCGTGGGAATGCTGAATTGCTAAAACGGCCCCCAGCAAAATTGCCCCCATCATATTGCCATCAAAACTGTCCCATCATATTGCCACCATCAAAACTGCCCCATCAGAATTGCCCCATCAAAACTGCACCATCATATTGCCACCATCAAAACTGCCCCATCAAAAAAATTTTTTTTTTCAAAAATATTTTTTTTTTTTCAAAAATTATTTTTTTTTTCAAAAATTATTTTTTTTTTCAAAAATATTTTTTTTTTCAAAAATAATTTTTTTTTTCCAAAAATAATTTTTTTTTCAAAAATGTTTTTTTCAAAAATGATTTTTTTTTTAAAAAATATATTTTTTTTTCAAAAATATATTTTTTTTTCAAAAATATTTTTTTTTTTCAAAAATAATTTTTTTTTTCCAAAAATAATTTTTTTTTCAAAATTGTTTTTTTTTTCAAAATGATTTTTTTTTTTTTTCAAAAATAATTTTTTTTTTTTCAAAAATAATTTTTTTTTTAAAAATAATTTTTTTTTTTTCAAAAATATTTTTTTTTTTTCAAAAATATTTTTTTTTTTTCAAAAATATTTTTTTTTTCAAAAATAATTGCTGAATAGCTAAATTGCTAAAATGACCGCCATCAAAACTGCCCCATCAGAATTGCCACCATCAAAACTGCCCCATCATATTCCTCTATTATAATCAGTACATGGTGTGTCTGTCCCCTCCCCCGGGCTCTGTAATTAAAGCTGAGATGCTCCAGCCACCTCCCCCCCCTCTGTGTATAACAGAAGCTTTGGTAACCATGGCAACAAAACACACACAGTACACTCTGATTAATGGCTAAAATTTCCTGAAATGACCTCTAAACAAAAAGCTTTTTCTCAAAAACTGTAAAAGATATCAAACTGAAAAGATATAGCCAGATAGCTGAATATTTTGTGAACATTTTAAAGTTTGTTTGGTGTCTCTAGGTGAAAGTATGAAGGAGCTGAAACTTTTGGGAGCGGAAGAAAAATTTAAGGATTTCAAGCATGCTCCCATTGACTTCAATGTTAAAAAAAAGTGATAAAAAGCTTAATATTTTAAAAAGTATAAATGGTAGAAAAAAAGTTGAAAAAGAGCACACCTCAGCTAAAAGAGACGAACATTTTGATAGTTGAATGGTTTTAATAGCTGAAAGTATGCAGAAGTTACGCATTACCGAAAAACGTACGGAATAAAATTAAAAATAATAAATAAAATCGAATAACAATAGTGGGACTGCTAAAGCATTCCCACTAATAAATAAAATCGAATAACAATAGTGGGACTGCTAAAGCATTCCCACTAAATAAAAAAACAAATAACAATAGTGGGACTGCTAAAGCATTCCCACTAATAAATAAAAAAACGAATAACAATAGTGGGACTGCTAAAGCATTCCCACAAATAAATAAAAAAACGAATAACAATAGTGGGACTGCTAAAGCATTCCCACTAATAAAATCGAATAACAATAGTGGGACTGCTAAAGCAGTCCCACTAACTAGATTAAACACTGTACTTAGAAAGGGTTAAACATTTAGAAAGCACTCTCCTGCATTGTGTGTTAACACAGGATAGTAGGGTGACAGAGACACTTGACACTTCTCCTTCTCCTTAAACATGGTAAAAGTAAGATTTTTTTTTAGGTAAGCTGTGTTAATAGGGAAACATAATAAATATATAGTGGGGTTTTCTCAAACTTGACTGCAAAAGTTGAAATACACTTTAGGCCTGATTCACATTGATGCGATTTGGCATGCATTTTGACATGTCAAATAGCATGCCAAATCGGTGGCAATTGCTGGCAATGGCACCGTCCTAATCGGTGTGACGCCGCATTTGCGGTGCCGCACCGATTCCCAGAAGTAGTTTTTGTACTATTTTTGGCGATTTCAGGGTGCGATTTCCATTGACATCTGTGCAGAAACCCACACAGATGTCTCTGAAATTGCCCCCGAAGTCGGGACTGACATGCGGGAATGAAATCGCGTGAGTTCAGCTGAACTCGCACAATTTCATTCCCGCAGTCAGTGTGAACCAAGGCTCAAGTCAATTTAGCTGTGGTTCACACTGGTGCAGCTTTGAAATCGCGCTACTTCAGCGCTATTTCAATTGCGCACATTGGTGCGGTTTGCACTGCTGATTTCATTGCGGCTTGCGACTTCCTTAACAGAAGTCTATGTACGCCGCAATGAAATCGGTAAAAAGTAGTGCAGGAACCTTTTTCATAATCGCTGTGACATAAGAACAATTCCACTGCAGGCAATGGGTTGCGACTTGTCATGCGATTTAGAACTGTCAAATGGCATGACAGATCACACCAGTGTGAACGTGAGCTTAGGTTTTGCGTAACTGTTTTTATATTTTTTTACCTACTAAAAATCTGTTTCATTACTACAGTGTAAACTTTTTTACATTCAGGTTTGCAAAGTGAATGCAAGTCAGTTTAAAGGGGTTGTAAACCCTCGTGTTTTTTTACCTTAATACATCCTATGCATGAAGGTGAAAAAACTTCTGAAACTGACCGGCCCCCCAGCCCCCCGTTTTACTCACCTGAGCCCTTCGTTCCCTCAGCGGAGACGTGCTGTACCTCTTTGTCCGGGGTTCTCGGCTCTTGATTGGATAAATTGATAGCAGCGCAGCCATTGGCTCCCGCTGCTGTCAATCAAATCCAATGACGCGGGCGCTGGGGGGGTGGGGCCAAGTCCGTAATTCTGTGTCTCTAGACGCAACTGCTGGACTCGGGAGCGCGCCCACAAGGTAACCCCCAGGGAGATCGCTTCTCCTAGGGGGTTTACCGATGCGAGGAGATGCCGCTGGGGGACCCCAGACGACGATGATCGGGGCCACACTGTGCAAAATGAGCTGCACAGTGGAGGTAAGTATGAAATGTTTGTTATTTAAAAAAAACAAACAAACAAACAAGGGTTTACAGCCTCTTTAAAGTTCATATGGTTCTCTTGTAAAAAAAAAAAAAATTCATATGGTCTTGAGCAGAATTTACAAACTTTAATTCTTTTCAAATTAAAACACCTTCAGCTAACACACATGAAAAAAAAAAAAAACTTACGCCCAACGTGGGGCTCGAACCCACGACCCTGAGATTAAGAGTCTCATGCTCTACCGACTGAGCTAGCCGGGCTGTTAAGAAAGCTCATTATCATAATTTCCTGTGGGTATGCTCTGCAGTCTAAGAAGTGTACACCGCAAGATACAGCGGTACTATGATGATAGAGCAAGAAAGCTTTATAAGAGCATTGGTGGTTCAGTGGTAGAATTCTCGCCTGCCACGTGGGAGGCCCGGGTTCGATTCCCGGCCAATGCATCTAAGTTTTTTTCACCTTAATCTATAGTTAAATATAACAATAAAAAATTAAATTGAAGAAGCCTTGTATAAATATAATGCACACACCCATTAGTTATTTTCAAGTAGTTAGTAGGACCTTTCCTGACAAATACAGTGAGCAGAAGAACAATACAGCAATGCATATACACCTGAAGTTTAACCCTTCTTAGGCTACACAAAACTTTATTGTGGTGCCTTTGGAATTGATTGGCTGCAGTTTTTTTAATAATCACTTCTCTATTGTTTAGTTGATCATCTTTGGCTTCGATGATTGCACTGTTTATAGCCATGCCTACCATTGAAGACGGAGGACAATGCTCAAACTACACAGCCGAATTCTACAGTGTTTGTTAGCAGGAGATTTAACTTTTTAAACTCCAATTCCCATAAATCAATGTACTGCAAAGAAAGCATTTACTAACAATTGGGTGGGCGTGGTCACATGTGCAGCATGACTCTGCCTGCCAGACATTAACCCCTTGATGCTGCCACTCAGGAGAACTCTTTAGATTTTATGAGAAATCTGATGCCAAGACAAAGAAAATGTGCTACAGAATTCATTCTAAGGCAGCCCATACATCATATTTATTTTGTTCAACCAACGGATCGAAATAAAAAAGGGATCCAATTGCCCCATCCACACATTCAAGGTGGAAATCCTTCCCACTATGTTATTATCAGAGTACATTGATCAGTGTTGATGGCTATAGCCAGCGGCACTCATCTTTTGTAAAAAATCAGAGATTGACTTGTGTACAACCAGCCTGCCCATACATGGACATAAATTCGCCCAGTCCGTGCAGAACCGGAGGAATTCTGATCCATGTACGGCCAGCTTTATGCAAAGTACGATTGTTGGCTCCTTATAGCCCATACACACGATCAGAAAATCATACAAAAATACCGCATTTGAAGCGATCATATGATAATCTGATCGTTAGTACACAGCTTTTCGAGAGCCAATCACGACAGTTCATCCAATATTATTGGATGGGGCAAAAATAAAAAAATTTCTTCTATGATACGAGATTGTACGATTTTCGCTTAATCAGTACAGGAAAATACAATACAAGTACACTAGAACACATTACAACACTTCAGAATTTTTATTCTGTCGTACGAGAATTTTCATCACTTTAGTACACTCTTCATTTTCAATATGAGACTAGAATGCAAAAAAAACAAAAAAACAAGTGATTATTTGTCCGATAATTTCATCATGTGCATGAGGCTTTATTGACAACTGCTATTGCCACTTGAGCCCCGGAAGGATTTACCCCCTTCCTGACCAGGCCATTTTTTGCGATACGGCACTGCGTCGCAATTGCTCAGTCGTGCGGCGCTGTACCCAAACAAAATTTATGTCCTTTTTTTCCCACAAATAGAGCTTTCTTTTGGTGGTATTTTATCACCTCTGTGGTTTTTCATTTTTTTTCCCCTATAAACAAAAAAAGAGCGACAATTTTGAAAAAACAAAAAACAAAAAAAAACAATATTTTTTACTTTTTGCTATTATATATATCTAAAAAAATAAATAAATAAAAAAACGAATTTCTTCCTCAGTTTAGGCCAATATGTATTCGTCTACATATTTTTGGTAAAAAAAAAGTTCCCATATAGCGTATATTGATTGGTTTGCGCAAAAGTTATCACGTCTACAAAATAGAAGATAGATTTATGGCATTTTTATTATTATTTTTTTTTTTTACTAGTAATGGCAGTGATCTGCGATTTTTAGCGGGACTGCAACATTGCCGCGGACAGATCAGACACTTTTGACACTTTTTTGGGACCCGTGACATGTATACAGCGATCAGTGCTATAAAAATGCACTGATTACTGTATAAATGACACTGGCAGGGAAGGGGTTAACACTAGGGGGCATTAGCGCAGCACCACATTTTATCCAATTCGATCAAAGGGTTAAATGTTCCCTAGGAAGGTGTTTCTAACTGTAGGGGGAGGGGACTGACAGGGAGTAGAGAGAGATCGCTGTTCCTGATCACTAGGAACAAACAATCTCACTCTACTCCCTTGACAGAATGGGGATCGGTTTGTCTACACTGGAAGATCCCCATTCTGCCTCTCTGTGGAGCGATCACAGGTGGCGGCTAATGAATGGGCACGCACGTGCGCACCCACAGATCGCTGTGTACGCTCCCTGCGTACAATGACGGCGATTCGCGCAGGAGAGCCAACCTGCCCCAGTAAAACTGCGGCGGCTGGTCGGGAAGTAGTTAACTGGCAGTTGCACGGTCATGCAACACTGTACCCAAATGAAATGTTTATAATTTTTTTCACACAAATACAGCTTTCTTTTGGTGGTATTTAATCACCACTGTTTTTTTTTTTTTTTGCGTTATAAACGAAAAAACCTAATTTCGTCATAAATTTAGCTAAAATGTATTCTGCTACATGTCTTTGGTAAAAAAAAAAATCCCGATAAGTCTATAATAAGGCTTCATGTACACAGAACGTTGTTTAACCTCTCCTGAACTACTTAACTTGACAGCTAGAAAACAGCGTGTAAAAACGTCCGTTTAGCCTTTTTTTTTTTTTTTTTGTTAAAATGAAAAACGTATGTAAACAAAAGGCTGCTAAACGTGAGTTACCGCATTTAGCAGCGTTCACAAGCTGTTACATGCATTTGGTATTTCAAATGCCTTTGAACATTCGTCTGAACCCATTTTTTTGCGTTCCAAAAAATGCTTCTAAACTCAAATGCCTAGAAACGACTATTAACGACCCTGTGTACATGTACTGATAAGATAACATAGAGGAGAGTTCAGGGTAGGGTTGCCACCTGTCCGGGATTCACCTGGACAGTTCGGGTTTGGAATCATGCGTCCGGGTTTCAGACTGCCTGAAACCCGGACACATTATTCAGACCTGACTATGGCTTCCCAGCAGGGTTGCTGGCTGCAGTTGTCTGTTACACTCTCTCTCACAATGACCAAAACCAGCACTAAAAATCCCAAACACACACAGACAGGAGAGAGGGCTTGATCTGCTCCTCTTCCTCCCACCCCTACCCCTCTGTGTCTGCCCACACTCCAATCCCAGGCGCTTTGCCTCAGAAAAGGAAAGTGGGGGCCAGAAATTTAAAGTCCAGCAGCCTCAGATAAATCTGGGTGAGAGGTGCTGACTGCCATGAGGTGAGTGAGCTCACCATCCATTCCTGTCTGTGACTGAAGTCTCCCCATTCTCTCTCCTGCCGCTGAGTGAGTAAACTAAGGTAAATCAGGGTTCTCAAAACACCCCTTACATCAGAGTCCTCTCTGTGCATCAGAGTTCTCAGTGTTCCCCCTTAATCAGAGTTCACAGATCATCCCTTACATCAGGGTCCCCGGAGTTCTCCCCTACATCAGAGTCTGCAGAGTCCCCCCTGGAACTCTGAGAGTTCAGATGTAAAAGGGGAACTCTGTGGACTCTGATGTAAAGGGGGACTCTTGTTATTAACTTCATATGAGTAGAAATGTTATTTAATAGCAAAATATACGTATAGTAAAAAAATATGGCTGTGTACCGCTAAAGTGTTCGGATTTGACTTGAAGAAAAGGTGGCAACCCTAGTTCAGGGGCAGCTAAAAAAAAATGCCCAACTGCTCCTAAACGTCCGTTTACCAGCAGCAGTGTACATGAGGCCTAATTGGTTTGTGTGAAAGTTATAGCGTCTACAAACTATGGTATATATATTGAAAATTGATCAATCCTGAAATACTGACGGCCTATCTCATTTCTTGAGGCTCTAAAATGCCAGGACAGTACAAATACCCCCCCACCCAAATAACGGAAAATTGTATACTCACCTTTCCGTAATTTTCCTTTCCTGTCGCATCTTCATGGCAGCATACACGTTGGGTTGTGACTCCGCCTCCACAACCTGATAGGACCACATAGCTATAAATTAGAGAGTAGACACCTGCCCCAGTATTCTCTGTAAATATATACACATGTCACCTTAGAGGGTGGGTGATTGTATGCTGCCATGAAGATGCGACAGGAAAGGAAAATTACGGAAAGGTGAGTATACAATTTTCCGTTTTCCTGTCGCATCATGGCAGCATACACGTTGGGGAGTAACTCGCCAAACTGGGTGGGAATGCAAAATCAAAATTTATTGACAAGAAACAGAAGAATTGGCCTGTATAACGGCCCTCCCAAATTCAACTGCTGCTAAGCGTGCAGCGTCTATTCTATAATGAGAAATGAAGGTGTTCCTCGAAGACCAAGTGGCCGCTCTACAAATGGTTTCTGCTGAAACTTTACAGTAAGCTGCCCATGAAGTAGCCATTGCCCTGGTGGAATGCGCTCTTAGATCTCCCGGAATCTGCAAGGTGCTTAAGGAGTAGGCCTTCTTGATAGTTTTCACGAGCCATGAGGCGATGGTACGGGCAGAAGCTGCCTGGCCCTTCCTGAACCCATGTGGGATGACTAAAAGGTTCTCGCATTTCCTGAATGGCTTGGTTACCGAAAGGTAATGGAGAATGTTGCCCTTGACATCCAGGGGATGAGGGACGCCCTGATCCGTGATCAAAGCCGGGAGGTCAATCTCCTGGTTAAAGTGGAACGCAGAGGAGACTTTTGGGATAAACCTGTCTGAAGGCTTCAGGGTTAGTCTGTCTGGGTAAACCATCAGATACGGTTCTTTGATCAGCAAGGCTTGCATTTCTGAGACCCTCTTCGCTGATGTGATGGCAATTAGGAATGATACCTTTAGAGTCAGGTCCCAGAGGGAGGTATCCTCAAGTGGGAAGAATGGTTCTCCGGATAAAACCTCTAGGACAGTTGATAGGTCCCATGTTGGAAATGAAGGTTTCCTGGGCGGTCTTAGCTTCAGGCAGGCTTTTTGAAATTGCACCACCAGAGGGTTAAGTGCCCACCTGACCCCTGTCAAGGCAGAGATGGCAGAAACTTGGACTTTCAGGGTGTTAGACCTAAGGCCTTTGTCTAGACCTGACTGAAGGAACTCAAGCACTTGTACTGCTGATGGGGAAGACGGGTCCCAACCTTGTTCCTGAGCAAAGGAAGAGAATCTTTCCCAGATTCTCTCGTAGGTGCTATTCGTGGAGGATTTCCTGGCTTGAAGCAGGGTATCGACTACCTTCTGAGAACATCCTTGATCTAGGAACCTAGACCTTTCAGTCTCCAGGCCGCTAGGTGCAATCTCTCTGGATTCGGATGTAGTAGCTGGCCCTGGGTTAGTAGATCCGTTGTTACCGGGAGTGGAAGTGGATCCGCTGTGCTCAGTTGCAGGAGGGTGGTGAACCAAGGCCTCCGTGGCCAAAAGGGAATCACAGCCAGTACTAGAGCTGTTGAGTGTTTGAGCCTCAGAAGGAACTTGGCTATCAATGGGGTTGGTGGAAAAATGTAGCCTAGGCGAAAGATCCAGGCGTGCTGGAGACAATCCGTACCCTCCGCTGCGGGGAAGGGGTTCCTTGATAGAAACCTCTGACACTTCTTGTTCTCTGGTGTTGCTGCGAGGTCTATGTCTGGATGACCCCATGTCTGGCATATGAGGGCAAAGGCCTGTGGGCTTAGACACCACTCGTTGTTGGAAACGAATGTTCTGCTGAGAGAGTCCGCCAGTAAGTTCTGAACCCCCGGAATATAGGTCGCCTTCAGGTCCCACAGGTTCAGTTGAGCCCATTGCATCACCGGACCGACTTCCCGCATCATGGAGATGCTCTTGGTACCCCCCTGCCTGTTGATGTAGGCTACCGCCACTCGGTTGTCCATTTGAATGAGGACTTGTTTCCCTCTCAGAAGTGAGCTGAATGCCAAGAGGGCTTGGAAGGCTGCCTTCATCTCTAGGACGTTCGATACTACATCCTTGGTTTTGAAGAGCCAGTGGCCCTGAGCTGCATAGTGTAGGTAGTGTGCCCCCCATCCTTCCAGACTGGCGTCTGAAGTTACTACCTCCTGGTGGAGGATGACTATCTGCTTGCTCCTGCTGAGGTTGTCGGGGTGGGTCCACCACCGTAAAGATAGCCTGGCTTCCTCTGGGATGCGAATCAATTGGGACATGGACCATCCGTCCCACTGGCGCAGGAAGGAGGCTTGTAGGGGTCTGGTATTCCATTGCGCCCATCTGACCATTGGAATGGTTGCTGATAGGGAACCTAGGAGGCTGAGGTATGCTCTGGCTGGTAGACATGACGCTGGGATAGCCTCTTTCACTTTTTGAATGAGTAGGGACAATTTCTCCCTTGGCAATTCCACTGTGTTTACTCGGGTGTCCAGTTCGGCTCCCAGGAAGACCATCCTTTGGGTAGGTTGGGTGTTGCTTTTCTGCCAGTTGATTATCCATCCTAAACTCGTTAGGGTGGAAACTAGGATCTCGCGATGTTGGACGAGTGATTCCTGGTTGCTTGAGAGGAGGAGGATGTCGTCCAGGTAATGGTGGACCCTTAGACCTTTCTCCCTCAAAAAGGCTATCGCTGGTAGTAACACCTTCGTAAATGTTCTGGGGGCTGTTGAGATGCCAAAGGGAAGGCTTCGAAACCGGAAGTGCCCTTGACCCACCGAGAATCGCAGGAATTTCTGGAATGCCCCGTGGATTGGAATATGCAGGTAGGCATCCTGGAGATCTATGGAGAGCATCCAGTCTCCCAGATTTATGGCCTGTAGGATAGACTGCAAGCTCTCCATCCTGAATGACTCCACTCTGATGGACCTGTTGAGGTTCTTTAGGTCTAGAACCGGACGAAAGTCCCCTGACTTCTTCTTGACGAGAAATAATGGAGAGTAAAATCCCCTGCCTCGTTGTGCCAGTGGAACCTCTACTATTGCTCGTTTTTGGAGAAGATCTTGGATGTAGTTCAGTAACGACAACCTTTTTTCCCGAGATGGGGGAATACGGGTTGGATAGAACTGATCCCCTGGGGGCCGGTTTTTGAAGGACCACCTGTGGCCGAAAGTGACAGTGGCCAGGGTCCAGGTATCTCTTATGGTTTCCGCCCAGACCAGCTTGAAACTGGAGAGTCTTGCTCCCACTACCGCTGGTCGGACAGGCGCACCTTCAAAAGGGCTTCTGGTCACTGGAAGCAGGCGCCTTAGGCTTCTGAAACTTCATAAAGGAGGTTTGAGGATTCTTCCAGCTCCTTCGATACTCCTTGCCTGGTCTGTATGCTCTCGCGTCCCTATACCTCTCTGGGAGGTTCCGCTTAAAGGGAGGAGGTTTCTGTTGCTTGGGCCTCCTGTCTGAGGGGATGAGCCCGGACTTTCCGCCGGTTACTTTGGAGATGGCTGTATCTAATTTTTTTCCGAAGAGGTGCTCACCATCAAACGGAATACGACACCAGTTGGATTTGGAAGCTGGATCCACCGTCCAGGGCTTCAGCCACAATGCTCTTCTGGCTGTCACTGAGGCCAGCATAGATTTAGACGCAGACCTGATGGTGTCGACTGAAGCTTCAGCCACAAAGTCGCCCGCCAGGCTTAACTCTTGCAACGCCTTTACTATTGTTTCTTGGTCTGCCCCCTCTGATACAAGCTTTTCCGCGCTTGTGGACCAGTTCGAGATGGCTCTTCCTACTGCAGCAAGTGCTATTGCAGGCCTGCAGGCGCCTCCAGCCGACAGGTAAGCCCGCTTGAGATCCGTGTCGATCTTTCTGTCGAGGACATCTCTAAACGTTACCGCGTCTTCTAACGGGAGGGTAACATGCCTGGCTAGGCGCATCAGGGATGCATCCACTACCGGAGGGGACACCAGAGGGTTCACCTTAGGCTCCTTGAGTGGGTATAGTTTCAGGAGTCTGTTATTCAGACTAGACTTCTTTTCTGGCCTCTGCCATTCTTCCTTGATCAGGTCCTCAAGTTCGTCAATGAACGGGAAGGATTCTGGATCCTTTCTGAGCTGAGGAGAATACTTCCTTTGTTTCGGTTGGGCTTCCTGGGGTTCCTCCCATCCTATCGCCTCCTTAACCGATTTAACAAACGGCTCTATCAGACTGAAGTCGAATCCTGCCGATACCTCCAGACCCTCATTATCAGACAGGGAGTCTTGCTCCTTTGACGTGCTAGCCCGGGCTGGAGAGGTAGTAGTGGAGAAATCCACCTCTGATATCGAGGCCTGGGGGGCTACGGCCCCAGCTGAATCTCCGACCTCCAAGACTCTCTCTCTTGTGGCCTCTTCCAGGCATTTTTGACAGACCAGTTTTCCCGGAAGAGCCGCTGCGCCGCAAACCCAGCATGCGTTCCCGGCAGGACGGGAGTGGCGTGCGGGGGAACGATGCCTGCGTGAGGGCGATCTTCTGCGGGATCGGCCGTGTCTAGAGCGCGACCGGGAGCGGCTCCTTCTGTGTCTGGAGCGACTTCTCCTGCGTGAGGACTCTCTTTGTCTTGAAGCAGACGTTCTTGAAGACCTGGTAGGGCTGACCAATTTAGGCAGCGTTAGTAGTGCTCTCTTTTTCAATCTTCAATACTTACACTTGTCTTCCCCCCCCTTACCTAATAGGCTGACGGTGATCTGCTGGGGCAGCGGTCTCCATGGAGAGAAAGCGGACTGGAAACCTGCAGGGAGAAAGAATAAACAGCGCTATGCAGAGGAGACTTCAGAGGGAGCAGGAATCCTGACTTAAAGGCAGTGTAAAGGAAGGCCACTTACCTTTGTAGAGCGCTTTGGAGTCAAAACAAACGATCTGTCATGCATAGACAACCAGCAGCAGCAAATACAGCTACTGCTGGGCTTTTAAATCCGCCGCCATCAGCGTCGGACGCTCGCGCATGCGCAGTAGCGCCGCGGGACACCCGGCGCCATCTTGGAAGCTGGAAAGCGGCCCAGCGGTGCCCAAACGACGCACCGCGCATGCGCGAGGACGCCGAGATGGCTCGGCGCTCCGGACAGCAGATCTTGGAGCACCACAGAGCCCAGCAGACGGGCAGAGGTACTGGTAGGAGAGGGGGAAGGGGGGGGGGGAGACCGCTGCACACAACTAAGCCTGTTTAAGGCTTATTTCATGAGGCCACAATTAAGTTTTTCTGGCCATTCCTCCAGAAAGCCTGTTTAAGGCTTTTGTGGGCTGCTGCACTTGAAGCCTGTTTAAGGCTTATATTTGTGATCAGACAGCTGAATGAGATGAGAGTATGCCCCTGAGATCACCAGAGTGGGGCTCCTTCCATTTAGCTCGTTTAGAGGCTGTACAAGAAGGACTTCCATCCAGGAGAGGCTAGAACCTGGCTGGGGCGAAGCGGTAAGGGGGTGCTGATCCGTGCGTCCTGACAGGTGAGGAAAAATAAGAGAATACTGGGGCAGGTGTCTACTCTCTAATTTATAGCTATGTGGTCCTATCAGGTTGTGGAGGCGGAGTCACAACCCAACGTGTATGCTGCCATGATGCGACAGGAAAACCCCTTTTTGGAAGGTAGACAGTCGAAGATAATTAGTAAGAGGCATGGTCATGGTGAGTTTTTGAAGTTGTAATTTTTTTATCACAATTTTTTTGAAATTGGAGAAATTTAATTATTATTATTATTTTATTTTTTTTACAATAATTTTAACCCCTTCCCGCCGACCGTACGCAGATGTGTGTACTCGGCTTTCCGGGGTTATACCAGGATGATGTCTGCAGCTGCAGGCATCATCCTGGTACCGTTGTTTAGAGCCGGGGATCGGCTATCCGAGTATAACAACCGATGCGGCTATAAGCTGTTATACCCGAGGAGCGGGAGGGGACGCCCCCCCTCCCGCCGCCTCCCGCCGCTCTTACCGGGCCTCCTGTGCGATCGGGAGGCCCGGTGTTCAATCAGCTGCCTTCGGCGGCTGGGGGCGGGCTGGAACGAAGCTGTGGGCGGCTTCGTTCCAGCTTTCTCATTGTAAACGTGGAACGACGTCATGACGTCACTTCCTGTTTACTCGTCTGCCAATGGCGCCGGTTTTAAAAAAATATACAGTGTTCAGAATCGCCGTTTTCGGCGATCTGAATACTTTGAAGTGCACAGGAGGGATCGAGGGTCTTTTAGACCCCCAATCCCTCCATAAAGAGTACCTGTCACCACCTATTACTGTCACAAGGTATGTTTACATTCCTTGTGACAGCAAAAAAACTAAAAAAATAATTTTTTTTTAAACACAATTTATAAGTATAAAAATAAATAAAATAAATGTAAAAATTTTTTTTTTAAAGCGCACCCGACCCCACGAGCTCGTGCAGCGAAGAAAACGCATACGGAAGTCGCGCCCGCATATGTAAACGGTGTTCAAATCACACATGTGAGGTATCGCCGCGATCATCAGAGCGAGAGCAATAATTCTAGCCCTAGACCTCCTCTGTAACTCAAACCTGGTAACCGTAAAAAAAATTTAAAGCGTCGCCTATGGAAATTCATAGGTACCGTAGTTTGTCGCCATTCCACGAGTGCGTGCAATTATAAAGGGTGACATGTTTGGTATCTATTTACTTAGCGTAACATCATCTTTCACATTGTACAAAAAAATTGGGGTAACTTTACTGTTTGGATTTTTTAAAATTCAAGAAAGTGTCCCTTTTCCAAAAATTTGCGCTTAAAACACCGCTGCACAAATACCGTGTGATATAAAATATTGCAACAATCTCCATTTTATTCTCTAGTATCTCTGCTAAAAATATATATATAATGTTTGGGAACTCTAAGTAATTTTCTAGCAAAAAATACGGATTTTAACTCGTAAACACCAAATTTCAAAAATAGGCTTAGTCATGAAAGGGTTATTACCAGTGCAGTACAGCATCATCATATGACTGATGTGGCAGTGATCAGGGACACTGACTGGTGACAGTGTGTTAAAAAAAAAAAATATTTTTTTTTTATTCTGTTTTTTTTTAATTTTTTGTTCAGTTTATACTTATTTTTTTATTTACATACTTTCAGCAGAGTAGTTCAGTGTTGCCATAGTAACACTGTACTACTCTTGGGGGGTTAGCAGGTTTTTTTTTGTTTTTTTTTACACTTTGCAGTTACAATGACGATCATTGTAACAGCAAAGTTTTCAATTGTCATAAATGGGTTACATTCATGACAGCTGTGATCACTAGTGATCTGTGATTGGCTACAGTGAATCACATGGTACAGGGTGCTGTGATTGGCCCAGGTACCATGTAATAGCTGTGGGACAATCACAGCATAGGAAACACAGCTGTTATGTTAGGGAATGTCATCCAACCATGGATGACATTTCCTACTTTTTTAGGAAAGTCAGTGGGACAGTTTGGGTTTATCCAGACTGATTGCTGTTGTTTTACCTCAAAAGAGGCGCAGTGCTGATCCTTCCACCTCCATATGCACAAACGTGGCGGGGAAAAAGTTGTTTATTTAGCTGTAATAAGATTGTTTGTAGATATGTGCTACTTTGAATTACCTCAAAAATCATATAAAACTGCCACCCTGTACGTTTAGTGCCTGTTCACACCACAAAAGCATCGTCCACTGTTCTGTTAATCAAGTGTTCTGTGATTCCGACAGGAGAGATGTGGCTGTCATGCTGGGAACTGTTAGCGGTGGTCAATGTATATGCCCCACCGCCTTTTCAAAGTGCCAATTTATATACAATTTTACCAAACTAGTCCCTCTTATGCCTTTGAAAATTCTTATTGCAGGGGATTTTATCAATATACTGAATTATTTGCTAGACACGTCCAACCCCCCCAGAGCCCCTTTTGTGGACCTTGTCTCCTGGGATGACTCCGAATCACTCACCGAGCTCTGGCGGTAGAAACACCCTGGTGTTAGGCGGTATTCATACCTATTCATAAGTTTTTCAATCCTCCTCCAGTTCTGATATGGGATTTGTCAATGCAGCTCTTCTCCCTTGGATACTAAATGCCACTTATCTCACTGGAAGCATTTCAACACTCCTCTTCAAATAATACTGCAACTGACTGAAACTCGACGCCCTCCTGTCTGGTGTCTTCAACCTGGTTGGGTGACGAACTCCACAGTTGAACCGTTGATAACGGAGAAACAGACTGCCTATTGGCTGACCAATCTGGAAAACCTAAACTGATTTGGGATTCCCTTAGGGCGGTTACCCGGGGAGCATACAGTGCCTTGAAAAAGTATTCATACCTCTTGAAACCAAAAAACGTAAATGTATTTTATTGGGGTTTTATGTGCTAGACCAACACAAAGTGGCACATAATTGTAAAAATTATGTTATTGGTTGTAACATGACAAAATGTGGAAAATTTCAAGGGGTATGAATACTTTTTCAAGGCACTGTATATATTGGCCATTAAGACTGCTGGGGTGAACCAAAACCATGCCATTCAATTGTTACAAGATAGAGAACATCCTGGCCATCTCTTCTCAGTCTCTCTGTCAGCCCTGCAGCAGGGGCAGCGGGATTTGTCATGCCAATGCCAAAACTTAACGCGGTGCTCCAACCTAAAGCACGCTGAAAATGTGTTTGAGCAGGGTGACAAAAATGGCAAGTTAGTATTATTAACTGCGGACTCCTTTAGTCCCACTGTTATTCCCTGTGTATACTCTGCAGATGGTGCCTCCAGGCATTTGCTGAATTTTACAAAACACTGTATTCTCCTATCCCAGCCTATGCTGTCAATACCCTCCTTACCTTCCTTGATAATCTTACATTGCCCTTGCTCCCTGAGGATGCTAAGACTCTGTTAGATGCTCCGTTTACAGTGGAGGAGATGCTGGCTGCTATTGGCTCCTTTCCTAATTGCAATTCTTCGGGCCTTGATAGGCTCCCGGTGGAATGGTACAAACATTATGCTGAGCATCTGGCCCCATGTTAATTGCACTAATACTGTATATGTAATGCCTACTCACCCATGCTCTCCCCCCCCCCCCCCCCCCCCGTTGTTTTATAATGCTTATGTTGTTGGCTAAGCCTGATAAGGACCCTCTACAATGCTCATCCTATAGGCCTGTTGCCTTACTCAATCTAGACTTTTGGATCCTCACAAAAATGCTGGTGATTAGACTTACTGAAATACCTCCTCTTTTGGTCTCTGCAAAGCAGACTGGTTTCATGCCTAACAAGGCCACTGACATCAATCTGCAGAGGGTTTTCTCCCACACTGAGCTGACAATTGTGCCTTGGTCTTTCTTGACCTTGAGAAAGCCTTCAATTCAGTGGACTGCATGTATATGAGGGAGGTTTTGATACGTATCACATTTGGAGAGGTGTTCCTTCAGTGGATCTCTTTACTGTATGAGCGCCCAATAGCAGCTATTAAAACAAGGGGGTAAATTTAGGAGTTTTCCTCTGTGGGCCGGGGTACTAGGCAGGGCTCCCCCCCTCCCCTGGGCTATTCACCCTCATGATGGAGCCAATTGCTCTTTCCCTTCGCACTTCCATCTCAATTTGTGGAATTCAGATGGGTAGCCTTGAAGAAAGTATGGTCGTATATGCAGACAACATGCTGTTGTGAAGGACCCTGAAGTTTCTCTTACTTTTTGTAAAAATGAACAAAGAGATTTTATTTCTCTTAACAGGAACGGTGGGAGAGAGGGTTAGGGCACAGGACACTCTTAGGCAAATGCAATAGCAATTAAGGCAAATTCTGTAGACAAAAATAGAACTAGGCAGACAGCAATACAGATAAAGGACCTTTAAGCTGAATGCAGCAATATGTATTTTGTTGCAACTGCTGTCTTCTATAGCAAGCAACAACTTCTCTCACAGTATCCCCCTGTAGAGCTTCCAGCTTAACTCAAAGTATCCCACTGTAGATCCTCAAGCTCAGCTCGCCATCTCTCACTAGACTTCTTGGACTCTCAGATACCTGCTGGATCCCTCGAGTTTCACCCACAGCTAACCGCTGTACTTGTCTTCAAGTTTTACTTACAGCTACCTGCCATCCTCCTTCAAGCTTTACTCACAGCTACCCGCTGTCTTCCTGGATGAGTCCCCACTGAAGCTTTCCCACCTACTTCACCGTCACGGCTAGTTAAGCATCTGCTCTGGTACTCCTTACATAGTTACAAAGTAGGTGAGGTTGAAAAAAGACACAAGTCCATCAAGTCCAACCTATGTGTGTGATTATGTGTCAGTATTACATTATATATCCCTGTATGTTGCGGTCATTCAGGTGCTTATCTAATAGTTTCTTGAAGCTATCAAGGCTCCCTGCTGAGACCACCGCCTGTGGAAGGGAATTCCACATCCTTGCCGCTCTTACAGTAAAGAACCCTCTACGTAGTTTAAGGTTAAACCTCTTTTCTTCTAATTTTAATGAGTGGCCACGAGTCTTGTTAAACTCTCTTCTGAGAAAAAGTTTTATACCTACTGTGGGGTCACCAGTACGGTATTTGTAAATTGAAATCATATCCCCTCTCAAGCGTCTCTTCTCCAGAGAGAATAAGTTCAGTGCTCGCAACCTTTCCTCATAACTAAGATCCTCCAGACCCTTTATTAGCTTTGTTGCCCTTCTTTGTACTCGCTCCATTTCCAGTACATCCTTCCTGAGGACTGGTGCCCAGAACTGGACAGCATACTCCAGGTGCGGCCGGACCAGAGTCTTCTTGTAGAGCGGGAGAATTATCGTTTTATCTCTGGAGTTGATCCCCCTTTTAATGCATGCCAATATTCTGTTTGCTTTGTTAGCAGCAGCTTGGCATTGCATGCCATTACTGAGCCATCATCTACTAGGACCCCCAGGTCCTTTTCCATCCTAGATTCCCCCAGAGGTTCTCCCCCCAGTGTATAGATTGCATTCATATTTTTGACACCCAAATGCATTATTTTACATTTTTCTACATTGAACCTCATTTGCCATGTAGTCGCCCACCCCATTAATTTGTTCAGGTCTTTTTGCAAGGTTTCCACATCCTGCGGAGAAGTTATTGCCCTGCTTAGCTTAGTATCGTCTGCAAATACAGAGATTGAACTGTTTATCCCATCCTCCAGATCGTTTATGAACAAATTAAATAGGATTGGTCCCAGCACAGAACCCTGGGGAACCCCACTACCCACCCCTGACCATTCTGAGTACTCCCCATTTATCACTACCCTCTGAACTCGCCCTTGTAGCCAGTTTTCAATCCATGTACTCACCCTATGGTCCATGCCAATGGACCTTATTTTGTACAGTAAACGTTTATGGGGAACTGTGTCAAATGCTTTTGCAAAATCCAGATACACCACGTCTACGGGCCTTCCTTTATCTAGATGGCAACTCACCTCCTCATAGAAGGTTAATAGATTGGTTTGACAATAACGATTCTTCATGAATCCATGCTGATTACTGCTAATGATACCGTTCTTATTACTAAAATCTTGTATTTAGTCCCTTATCATCCCCTCCAAGAGGGGATCCTTCAGAACTCCTTTAGAACTTCATCCCTTCCAAAACTTGCCTCTGGCAACAGGAGTGGCAACTGCTTCTCCTTTACCTCTGGCAACGATCAGGCTTCCCTCAGGCAAAGCCTCTAACACACGCCGTTCCACCCCAGGCTTCGGTCTTAACCTTTGCTGCCCCTCCTTTGTGGAACCCCGAACTACTGTATAGGCCTTACGTAGACCTAGCAGCCAGTATGACTCTTGGATAGGTCTCAGACTTTAGGCCTAGCAACCAGAAGTTACTCGACACACACCCATCCAGGCCGCACCCTCGGGCGGGAAGAACCCGATCACCTGACTCCTCCTGAACAAACAGCCCATCCCAGCATGCACAGTGGCCAAAGAAACTCTATCCAAGACAACTCATCTACCTGTAGCCAGGGCTGGCTATTATGCCTACAATCTAGAGACATTTTCTGTGTTATTAATGTGGGGTTGGCCACCTCTAGTGTTTGCTGGACTCTATGTGTAAATTTCCTTTTTCCTGTGAGAGGATTTAGAGCAAAGCATCATGGGATGTGTAGTTCAGAATGCTGAAGTTATTATGCCAGCAGGACTGATCTGAACTACATTAAGAGAATGCTGAGTGGACAGAACAGATTGCTGAGAAAGGTTATAAAAAGGGTTGGCGCGGTCTATATCAGCCTCTCAGGATGCCGTTTGACTCTGCCAGCAGGAGGTCTGTGTGACAGAGAGTTGCTGATGATTTGCGGCCGACACAGCGGGGAGCCAGACAGCTATAACCAGAGGGATCTCTGCGGACGGCAACACTTCTTCCTTACAGTGTGAAGTAGAATAGTAAAGTATCAAACCAGGCAGAAATTCAGCAATGCAGGTTTATTAACAGCTGATAACATACAGGTTTATGTTCAAAGTATTACAAGATGCAGGTCTAATTTATACAGTTTCTTACAATGCAAGCATATTAGATATAAATATTCTTATCCTCTAACCAAATTGAAACAATTGTGAATTGTTCTCACCTTGAACCAGAATGGGTCTTTACTGCCAATTCTTGGGAACCTGTCACCCGATAGGGACCAGCCGGTCGACCAGTGGTCTGGTCCCCTCACAGAGTTCTGGGTTCCAGCTCGACCAAGTTTGTGAGGGAAATTCACCTGAGACCACATTCTGGAACAACTCAAGAAGTCTTCTCTGACTCGTACGAGGAGACAAGTTATGGACAGATACTTTCCCATTGGTTCTGACCTCTATGACCCGTGCAATAGGGCAGCATACACAGAGTTCAGCCTTATGAGCGCCTATCTGACTTGTCTGTCTAACAATTGTAGAGCTTGCATTTATATACCCTTTTACAAGTCTTATCTTAACATCTCTCTTACATATGATTGGTCGCTAAGATCTACGTCAATGTAACTAACCATAAATCTGATACCTGTTCTAAAACCAGATAAACTTAAATATTCCCAAAATTCCTATATGTTCATTAACCACTTCCCTACCCGCCCATAGTCATATGACGTCCTGGGATGGGATCTCCCATCCTGGGTGGCGTCATATGACGTCCTGGGATTCCCGGCCGCCTAGGGGGCGCGCGCGCCCGCCGCGTTCCTCGGGACCCGGTGCGTGTGCCCGGCGGCCGCGATGTCCGCCGGGCACCCGCGATTGCCCGTTAACCGGGCCGGCATGTGGATCTGTGTGTGTAAACACACAGATCCACAGCCTGTCAGCTCTGAGGAGAGCGATCTGTGTTCCCAGAACGGAGGAACACTGATCGGTCTCCTCCCCTTGAGCGTCCCCTCCCCCTTCAGTTAGTAATCACTCCCTAGGAAACATATTAACCCCTCCCCGCCCCCTAGTGGTTAACCCCTTCACTGCCTGTCACATTTACACAGTAATCATTGCAATTGTATAGCATTGATCGCTGTATAAATGTGAACGGTCCCAAAAATGTGTCAAAAGTGTCCGATGTGTCCGCCATAATGTCGCAGTCACGAAAAAAAATCGCGATCGCCGCTAAAAAAATAAATACATTTTTTTTTTAAAAAATGCCATAAATCTATCCCCTATTTTGTAGACGCTATAACTTTTGCGCAAACCAATCAATATACGCTTATTGCGATTTTTTTTTACCAAAAATATGTAGAAGAATACGTATCGGCCGAAACTGAGGAAAAAATTTGTTTTTTTAAAAAAAAATTGGGATATTTATTATAGCAAAAAGTAAAAAATATTGTGTTTTTTTCAAAATTGTCGCTCTTCTTTGGTTTATAGCGCAAAAAATAAAAACCGCAAAGGCGATCAAATACCACCAAAAGAAAGCTCTATTTGTGGTGAAAAAAGGACGTCAATTTTTTTTGGGTACAACGTCGCACGACCGCGCAATTGACGTTCAAAGTGCGACAGCGCTGAAAACTAAAATTTGGCCTGGGAAGGAAGGGGGTGAAATTGCCCTGTATTGAACCGGTTAAAGTGATTTATAACTGGTTTTGTCCAATTAAAAACACCTGTGTAAAGACAGTATGGCACCCAGCTGTGTTATCAAACTCTCCTTATCTTGATAAGATTTTACTGGCTTCAAGGATTTGCAGATTTACGACTTTGAGACAATTAACTTTCAATAACCCCACCAGATGTTTTATATGTTTCACTATATGCATGCATTTTAACAGTTTTAATGAGGGCACAAGCAGACCTTTGTTTGACCCTGTCAAACTTGATTTAATGTACTGTACATAACTTTAATTATTTCTAAACCACCTGTTTTCTTATCTTTATCTGATTTATATGCATTTCAGACTTGAGACAATTTTATATAACTTGAATCTATTCTAATGAACTTTCACCCAGTAGACTATCTTAATACATTTTCGAGAACACCTGTGTACAAGTACTTGTCATAAAGCAGAGGTCATTTCAAGTTCAATACTTAAAAATGAAGACTTTCTAAATCTGGAAAACACAGTATACATTATTAAAGATTAATAATTGTTGCTTTACTTATTGAATAATAATATTGATAAAACCACTACTATATAATAATATGAATAATAATAATAATAATGATAATAATAATCAATAAAATATATGCAAATCAATATGAATAATATGAAATACATTGGCTAATATGAGATTCTACAACAAGTGGATCGGAGGTTTTCCGGGCCATCCAGAGATACCTGCACTTCAAATCCCAGTGGGCTGCAGCGTGGCATGGCGGGCGCCATTACCCAGAACCAGGGTACAGAGATAGAGTTCCTGTAAGAGTCTTCTCATCATCTGCATGGTTGCCAACTTCATCTGAGTTCCAGAGTGGTGAGCCGGCATAGCCCATGTTATAGTTAAAGACACTGCTTTCAGACATCATTCACAACAGTTCAGCTGGTGGTTCGTGTAGTCCCACAGAAGTTAGATTTTATGTTATAATGAACACTGAAAGCAGACATCTATGCCCAGTTCACATTATTGATTCTAACAGCTATATTGGATAACATCATTAGGTTCATAAAAGAAGGAAGTTATAATACAACACGGATAAATCAAGGTTCAGCCAAATTTTCTACACCCTGTCATTAAGGATTACTTTAGTTACAACACAAAGAGGCTAGCTGAAGAATTCTGGATTTTAAGGAATACCCTTTACCCTTTTATTATCCTTTTTCCTTATCTGCCTTGATTGCATTGGACTTCATCCAGAGGGAGCAAGCCTATTTGAATACAATAGTTTGTATGTTGTTTCTTTATATTGTGCAAGATTTAATGGCCTATGAGTTGAGGAGGCAGAAGGGAGAAACCTGACCCGGAAGATATAGTGCCAGCTGTCTACCCTCCTATTAACCTGTTCACATAGGTTTCTGTGATTGGGTTAATCTTTGTGTTCATTCCCAATTGAAGGAACCTTGCATCATATTATTGCCTCTTTGATAAGTTAGATAAAATAATTGTGTGTAGGAGTGTTTCTTGCTAACTGACCAAGTTTATATATACCTATTTTGTGTTCTCATTAATACAGTAAACATTTTTGAACTGTTTCTTTAATATTGTGTAAGTCTCTATTTACTACTACAGTTGGTAAACCCTGAACCCAGGTTGTCATGGAGGATTTGCAGAGTCAAGGTAATCAGGGTGTCAAGGTAATCAGTGGGGTACAGAGTCTATTAGCAGCCCACACGGGGGTACCGCTACATTTGGAGATTCCACTGAGATACCCCATCTGAGACGCTCAAGCAAGTCAGGTGACGTGTCCCGGGTGAAAGTGAATATGGACCCAGTCACCGCCACTGACTGGGGCCGATAACATGGGAGCCGGTTGGAGCTAACCACAGTTCTGAAACTGCCAGAAGTCCGGTGGTTCAACAAGGAGGTGCGACAGTTGATAAGGAAGGCTGTCCCAGAACAAGGGTCTTACCTTTTAGACCTAAAATCTGAGTATGATGATGATTGCACGTATGTTCTTCTCGAATCAAGGGAGAGTATTCCAGCTGAGTTTCAGAGGAGTATTGCGAGTCTGGCGGAAGGTCTTAATGGTCAAGTGTAGAGCTGCGCAATTAATCGTCAAGAATCGTTATCGTGATTTTTTCCCTGTTGCGATCTTGCGATCTTCCCGATCTTTGGTATGCAGAGAATTTTCTCTCTGCTCTCAGCCATCAAAAGTCAAAGTCTGGGCAGTCTGCCAAGTTTTAAAACATTCAGTGGAATGTTAAGTCTAAACATTGTATAAATTTGTCTTTTACATCAAAGGAATAAATAAAACAAGTAAACCGCGCTAAATATGAGTCCAATTAACAATCAGTGAAAATAAATCAATTAAGTCCAGAATAATGCAGTAAATCCTTCTATGTGATGAGGTGAAGAAAAATGGAAGATAACTGTGTGGTGAACTGCTTACCAGAACGTAAGCCAAGTCAGACAGATGGCTTAAAACCCAGCCCGGGCCTTTAGGAGCACTCCGAAGTGGGCAGAATCCGTCACGCTCATGCAGCAGAACGGGTCCACATAGGATTTAATCAAATATGTGGACCCGTTCTGCTGCATGAGCGTGACGGATTCTGCCCACTTCGGAGTGCTCGTTAATTGTTAATTGGACTCATATTTAGCGCGGTTTACTTGTTTTATTTATTCTGTTGGTGGGCCCCACTTATAACCGCAGCTTATCGAACTTCGTTTATGATACTTGTATTAAGGTGTCATCCTATTCCTATTCACATTTTTCACTGGTATTCATTTTATTTTTATTTTTCCAAGCGCAATTTTGTTTGTTTCTAACATCAAAGGAATAGACTTCTGTATGCAAATTAGGAACGTTTAACCACTTAAACACTAAACCTTTTTCTGACAGTTGTTGTTTTCAAGTTAAAATAATTTTTTTTGCTAGAAATTGCTAGACATTAGTTAGAACCCCCAAACATTATATATATATTTTTTTAGTAGAGAATAAAATGGTGGTTGTTGCAATATTTTATGTCACACTGTAATTGCGCAGTGGTCTTTCAAATGCAATTTTTTTGGAAAAAATTACTTTAATGAATTAAAAAAAAAAAAAAAACTACCCAGTAAAGTTAGCCCAAATTTTTTTTGTATAATGTGAAAGATTTTACGCCATGAGAATCGTGAAAGAATCGTGATCTTTATTCTAAGCAAAAAAATTCTGATTCTCATTTTGGCCAGAATCATGTAGCTCTAGTCAAGTGATCCCATTGCAGTTAGCAGGTGATCTGGATGAAGACCCCTCCCAGTCGCAATGAGGAAGTCCGGTTGCAGATGGCTCAATCACAGGTAGTCCGATGGCTGGAATGCCTCCTGCTTCATTCTACACAGATATCAGTCAACTGGTTGAGAGCCTTATAAAGAGTCTTGCCATCTCTGCTAATCAGGGGCATTGGAGGTTGCAATTTTTCTCAGGCCGTATTCCCACCCCAGATGGGAAGGAAGAGTTTGACAGTTGGATGGATCAAGACATGCAGGCCATAGAAGATTAGAATGTGTCTGAAGCATTGAAGAGACAATGGATCAGTGAAAGTCTCCGGAGTCCAGCAGTTGATATCATTCAAAGTCTAAAAAGGGGAAAACCGGACTGTGAGGCTATGGACTACATTGAGGCTCTGTGTGCTGTCTATGGAAGAGTGGAGAAACTACCAGACTTAATGTACAAATTTGAACATACTCACCAGTGATGAGGAGAGAGGTTATCGGACTATGTTGTTCAGGTGGATCAAATCCTGCATCAAATTATTCTGAAAAAGGGGATTGATCCTCTGGAAGCGGACAAAGCTAGACTGGAAAGAATTCTGCAAGGCCCAACCATCCAATTGTGTTTCGGCTCCTACTTACCCAGAGTTGATGAAATTGGTGTCAGGGCTGGGCTCAGCCCTTCCTTCTCTGTGCTAGCTACTCAGCCAGGCCACTGATAAAACCAGTACAACTGGCCCTGTTGTAACGGGCACGGCCAGCAGGGGGGGCCCGGGCAATCTGAACAGAGTTTAGAATAAAAAAAAAAGTCTGTGACTGCACAGGGCTGACTGAGGGAGGAGGAGAGCGTCACCCCAGGAGCCTGGATATCACCACTGCTCAGAAAAAGACACCCCTTGGGTCTATGGATAAGAGAAGAGTGAACTTGTGTTCCTGTCAGCACTGAGCCTCCCTTCCCCCTCCTTGGGAAGGACAGAGCAGGCAGGACAACACACAGGAGCTCTCCTCAAGGCAAGATAACAAGTGACAGATTCTTCTCCTGTGAGTCGCCATTGTTCTGCCTCCATACAAATGTGTGCTGTAAATGTGCACTGTACCTCAGCAGGACAGGTCTGGTGAAAGTGAAAGCAAAATTCCTGAATATTTTAGGAATATACTGGGACTTTTCAGGTACTACACACAGATGCATTTCACAAAATCATTATTTTTAATATATGTGTATGTAGAATATATTTATGTAGCACCTGAAAAATCCCAGTATATTCCTAACATATTCATAAACTTGAGCATTAACAGCAAAGAATGTGTATACATATATATATAATAAAGCCCATCTCCAGGAAATTTAATAAGTCCAATTTTGCAGTGTGTGTATGTGTGTATGTGTGTGTGTGTGTGTGGGGGGGGGGGGGGGCTGGGGGGTGGGGGGGGGATAGACTCTTTCACCTACCTGTTTCCATGTTCCAGCCAGCTGCAGAGCCCTCTTTCTCCACCAAAACCTTAGCCTCATAATATACCATACAGGAACATTAACCCTGTATGGTATGATAAGGGGGCTGAAGTGTGAGCAACTGAGGATAGTCAGTAAAACATACACAGGCACTGTGTGGAACCAGTCGGTGCGGGAAGAAGCCAGCTAAAGTAAGGAATTAGGTAAACCTGGGTACACACGCTTCAAAATTCAGTTTAGCAGGGATCGGCCAAATTTTGATCTCTGTATATCCCTACCTGCTAGAAGCCAATCATTAGACCACCTTAGTATATTCATGCCATCTCACATACTGACTCCTACCACCTTGATCACTTCAAATCACTGAAGTGGTCATGGTGGTTAAAATGTTCTTTTAATATCTCTCAGAAGAAGTAAACCTGTGTATACTGATTCCATCTCATTCAATTATCCTCTAGCTGTGTTAAATTGGTGGGGGGGTTGCTGTCTGTATACCCTAACCTGTCTGTATACCCTAGTCTCTCTGTATACCCTAGCCTCTCTTTATACTCTAGCCTATCTATATACTCTAGCCTGTCTATATACCCTAGCCTCTCGGTATAGGGGCGGGGCCAGGGGTGGGGCTGATGGAGGGACCAGGGGCGGGACCAGAGGTGGGGCTAAAAGGGGCCCCGTCAGGTAGGCTGTACGGGGCCCCATGGTTTCTATCAGCAGCCCTGCGCTCAGCTGTCGGCTAATTGCCAGCTGCCATCTCTCTCCCCAGTTACCCAGTTGTTGTTGATCCTGCTCATCAGTCCTGCCTACTTAAGCCGTCCAGTCCAGAGGAGCTCTGCCTTCGCCTTGGTCACATCACAAGAAACTATCTCCTGCGTTCCTGTTTAAAGACTGGCTTTGCTGACATCCCTTCAAGCTACAGATCCTGCTTGCTGTTCCACTACTTTGATCCCTGACTTCTGGCTTGGCTGACGATCTGTTCCGGTTACTGAACTTTGGCTATGTTTTGACTACGTTTGTTCTTTTTACTTTTATTATTAAACAAGTGTGATTTAACTGTACTTTTGTCTTGGTCTGATTTTATGGTTTCTGACAATTGGTGAGGGAAGAAGAGGCCCTGTTGGATGAGAAAAATCAAGAGGCACAGCTTGTAGCAAAAATCAGAAGACAGAGAAGGTCGCAGCTCTGTCAGCTCAAGTGGGCACCA
This sequence comes from Lithobates septentrionalis, assembly GCA_037952835.1. NCBI lineage: Eukaryota > Metazoa > Chordata > Amphibia > Anura > Ranidae > Lithobates > Lithobates septentrionalis. The sequence continues at coordinate 5,982,416 of JBBDGP010001481.1, read as the reverse complement.
GTGTGCCAGAGAGTGACGAGGAGTCAGAGTGGGGGGTGCCCTAAGACTCCTGTCGCACAATCTACACTCAAAGTTATCCCAATTAAGTCGCCAGACAATGGAGCCCAAGTTCAAGAGCAGGTGCAACAAGTTTTGATGCATGTTATGGAGGCTCAAGCCAAAGCACAGGCCGAAAGAACCAGGATCCAGAAGTATTTCAAGTGTGGGGAGCCAGGGTATTTCAAGGCACAGTGTCTGCAGAAGGAAGGAAGTGCTGAGTTATTGGCGGAGCTTGGGAAAATATTACAAAAATTGTTCCTAGATCAGAAGGTGGGAAACTTTCAGGGGTATCAGTGAAGGAGCCAGCTGGGAACCCCCGACAAGAAACAGAGCTCCAGAATTGGAAAAAGGAGGAAGGCCAGGAAAAGGCCTCAGAAGAAGGGCCTGGCATCAACACTTTTGCTACCTCTGCAGTCAAGTGACCCGTCATCGGGGTCAGGGACCTGGGCACAGAGGGTCAATGTCTCATCACCATCTAGGGCCACTGTTGGTTAGGGCCTCTCAGAATACACCAAAGAGAGATAGAAATCTATTATAAACAACCTAGAGAACTTCCCAGAGAAATTAGCGGGGCCATCCCCAATTGTGTCCGTACAAGTAGAGGGTATTTACACTAGGGCCTTGCTAGACACTGGGGCCCAAGTCATGCTCCTATATCAAGACTTCTATGGCAAGTACCTGAGCCACATTCCTTTATGCAAGCTTGAAGAACTGGATATTCTACCATCATTCAGGGAAGCTGATAGGATAAAATTTGAGAGTATTAGTCTAACTTCTGAGAAGGAAACAAGAGATCTGATACATTTTTCTGATAAACCATTGCCTGTACCTGAATCAGATTGCCCTGCAGAGGTTGACGTTCCTTGCATGGGTGTGGAAAGTGGAGAATGTCAGACACCTATTCCTATTCTCCTTGAAGAGGTTAATCTTTCTTCTCCACTGCCAAGTTCTGAATCTGCAGTTATGGATCTCCCTTTAGAGCCATGTGGCCCTGATCATACCAGGAGCCAAAGAGAAAAACCTGCTAAGAAGTATTCCCCAGTTTGATTGAGACAAAATATACATCCTCCCAGGAGACTCACTTATGATACTTTAGGAGAGAACTCTGATGAACTGATTCATACTATTCGCAGGCAAGTTCGCATGCCTAATCCCTCTACCGTTAATTGGGTAGGGGGCAACTCTACTCTGACCTCTGACATCAGTGGGTGGGACAGGGCAATTGCCCTGGCCTGTTAAAAAATTGAGTTTGAATTAACTGAAAGTATATAAAAAATGGTTTCAGCAAAACCCAGAGGCGTGTCAATATCTGTTGAATTTAGATTGTGGTTGATGTAACTCTTTCTTCCCACAAAGTTATTAAGTTGATGTCTCTGTGTCTTTGGGGACCAAAGAATTCAAGTGGGGGGAGAATGTAGCCAGGGCTAGCTATTATGCCTACAATCTAGAGACATTTTCTGTGTTATTAATGTGGGGTTGGCTCCCTCTAGTGTTTGCTGGACTCTATGTGTAAATTTCCTTTTTCCTGTGAGAGGATTTAGAGCAAAGCATCATGGGATGTGTAGTTCAGAATGCTGAAGTTATTATGCCAGCAGGACTGATCTGAACTACAATTAATGCTGAGTGGACAGAACAGATTGCTAGGAAAGGATATAAAAGGGACTGGCGCGGCCTATACCAGCCTCTCGGGATGCCGTTTGACTCTGCCAGCAGAAGGTCTATGTGACAAAGAGTTGCTAATGATTTGCGGCCTACACAGAGGGAAGCCGGACAGCTATAACCAGAGGGATCTCTGCAGACAGCATCGCTTCTTCCTTGCAGTGGATCGGAGGGTTTCCGGGCCATCCAGAGATGCCTGCATTTCAGATCCCAGTGGGCTGCAGCTTGCCGTGGCGGGTGCCATTACCCATAGTCAGGATACAGAGAGAGTTCCTGTTAGAGTCTTCTCATCATCTGCATCGTTGCCAACCTCATCTGAGTTCCAGAGTGGTGAGCGGGCATAGGCCATGTTATAGTTAAAGACACTGCTTTCAGACATCATTCAAAACAGTTCAGCTGGTGGTTCTTGTAGTCCCACAGAAGTTAGATTTTATGTTATAACAAACACTGAAAGCAGACATCTATGCTCAGTTTACATTATTGATTCTAGCAGCTATATTAGATAACATCATTAGGATCATAAAAGAAGGAAGTTACAATGCAACAAGGATAAACCAAGGTTCAGCCAAATTTGCTACACCCTGTCATCAAGGAGTACTTTAGTTACAACACAAAGAGGCTAGCTGAAGATATATGGATTTCAAGGAATATCCTATACAATAGTTTGCATGTTGTTTCTTTATATTGTGCAAGATTTAATGGCCTGTGAATTGAAGAGGCAGAAGGGAGAAACCTGACACAGAAGATATAGTGCCAGCTGAACCCAGGGTGTCAGATGTAATGGAGGATTTGCAGAGTCGAGGTAATCAGTGGGGTACAGAGTCTATTAGCAGCCCTCATGGGGGTACCGCTACATATCCATCACCTGAATCCACTGCAATCCATCATCCCAGTGCCAAAGGCAACAGTACCACCCACTGACAGAAGATAGAGACTACCAATTAAGCTCAGAATTAGGATAGAAATCAGTGGATAAAACTATCAATTAGCCAGGCTAGTTAACACCTAGCACAACTAGATTCTTTAGCAGCCCTGTTTAGGACCAGGTTGCTACAATCTCCCCCTGCCAAGGAAACTACGTCTCAGAGTTTGCAACCAAAAAACATATACTCTCAATCCTGAGAGCGGACGTCCTGGCAAAAAGTGGATAGGGAGGAATAAGGGGAAGGACAAACATTTAGTAACAAAAGTGGGTGAACAATACAGATGTACAATTACAACTAATACTTCACATGAGAATAAACAAAGATGAGACTGTATTTACAATTATGGATGGTGTACCACACAATAGCAGTGAAAAAATATGCAATGAGTAATAATCCTATATCTTAACGAGCTATCTATCTAATATTACACGATAAAAGAATTAAAGATAACATCACTGTACATGGTGAAGATCCTGTCTCTCCTAAGCCAAGGATGACGCAAAGGATGCAGCCACCCATTGACAGAAGAGAGAGACTACCAATTAAACTCAGACTTAGGACAGAAATTACTGGAATAAACTATCAATCAGCCAGGCTAGTTACCACCTAGCACAACTAGATTCATTAGCAGCCCTGTTTTTGGACCAGGGTGCTACACAGGCTTACGAGTAAACTCGCAAAAGTCCACAGTTCTTCGACTTAATAAAACTAACCCTCCTAACTCTCTCACTTCTACACTATTACAATGGGTATCCCAAGTTAAATGTCTGGGCCTCAATATCACCAACTCAGTGTCAGATTTTATCCAATTTAATGTTTGGAGGAATCTTCCCCTCTCGCTGATCGGTAAAATTAATCTAGTTAAAATGGTGTTTTTGCCTTTATTCCTGTATATTGCTCGAAACTCCCCGGTTTGGATCCCCAAGAATTTCTTCAAGTCCCTTCATGGGCTGATTTCTGACTTCCAGTGCAGGACTCACATCCAAGGAGCTGCCTCAGTGTCCTGCAACAACCCTGAAGGGAGGGGGGCCTGGCAATTCCAAATTTTTTCAAGTATTTTCTCGCTGGGCAATTGGTATTTGCACACAGGTGGCTGAGAGGCCCTTCAGATTATGCTGTAGTGGCTTGGGATGCTGTGCTTCTCTTTTTTTCTCCTGCCCTCTTATCTCTCACAGTCTTCGGGTCCTCAGCCCGCACCTGAAGCAGCCTAACCACCAGCTACAGCAGTTATATCAGAGACTTACTTAAAGGGGCTCACTCCCAGAACATTTCTTACGTTTAGAACTTTTATTCATATCATTTATATATATATATTTTTCTGATGTCGCTCTCATATCACTAACCAGACTCAAGAGTGTGTGCGTTTTTTACCACTCTTTGTAACTATTAGGCTTCCTAGCGCTTAGTTTCACACTAGCTTTCTGTGTGTGTTTTTAATCTTCATGACAACCTTTCTTTTTTTTTTTCACAATCAAAAAACCTTTCTAAGCCTTTTATAAATATCTGTTCCCCAAAACAACCAAAATGGTACAACCCTGAAGAACACTGGACAGCTGTGTAGCCTGATATGGATGATGAGGATTGGGAGGATGTAAGGGAGGGCCACTTTACTAGGTTGGGCTCTGCAAAAGACCACTTAATTCACTATAAATTTTGCACAGAGTGTACCTAACCCCAGCTAAACTAGCTAAAATGTTTACGGATAAATCCTTCTCATGCAGGCGTTGTTCCTTCCAGAGAGCAGACTTTATACACATCTTTTATGAATGCCCACACATACAGGTGTATTGGAGGAACGTACTTCAGTGTATCCAGTTCTTCTACTCCCCTCACACCCTCAGTCAGAACATGTCTTTTGAGTTTAGTAGATAGACTGGCCCTCTATAGAGTAATATATACACTCCTTATGCTCTAGTTGTATTACGCCAGAACCTCAGCAAGAAAGATGCAACGCATCCTTGGGGGCCTGGAAGGCTCTGGTGAATAGGGCTCTTCCCTTCTACAAGGCAACCTACGCCAATAGAGAGGCACCTCAGAAATTTGGTAACGTGTAGGGACTGGAGAATGCGTTAAGTCTCCACTTACGGTTTCCGACTAACTGCTAACCTGTCGTGATTACAGATCTCGAAGTTGCTTGCAATGAATTGAGTAAATTGCTGTTATTTGCCCTGGCTCACTATCTGCGAATATGTGATGCTACCTAACTTTACCTTGTAAGGTATGATGTGTGAAATTCGCCTTTAGACTCAGTTTACATATGTCCAAGCATGGTTTCCTGGCGATTTTTCAAAGTAGTCCAGTGTGGTTTCATTTACTGGTTCATGTGTGATTCAGGTGCAAATTTTTTAAGTGTATGGCACTTGAATTCACACCTGAACCCGACTTGAAATACAGGACTCTTTTTTAAAATGGACTGCGGCCGGCCTGGACATATATGAACCGGCTCCATAGAAAGTCAGTTTGGTTCACATGTCATGCGAATCGGATGCGGTTCAAAACACATCCAATTCGCATATACACAGATAAGCCATAACATTATGACCACCCACCTAATATTGAGTATGGCCCCCTTTTGCTAAAACAGCCCTGACCCATTGAGGCATGGACACCAAAGTAAAATCCACATGAATGGCAGGACCCAAGGTTTCTCATCACACTGCCTCTGCCGACTTGCCTTCTTATACCGCATCCTGGTGCCATCTCTTCCCCAGGTAAGTGATGCACACACACCCTGCCATCCACATGATGTAAAAGAAAACGTGATTCATCAGACCAGGCCACCTTCTTCCTTTGCTCCATAGTCCAGTTCTGATGCTCATGTTACCATCGTAGAAGCTTTTGGCTGTGGACATGGGTCACCATGGGCTTCACAGCTCCATACACAACAAACTGCGATACCCATTTTTTTCTGCTTTCACCACATCAATTTCATGGACAACATGTTCACTTGCTGCCTAATATATCCCACCAATTTTCAGATGCCATTTTAACAAGATATTCTCTTTACCAGCCAGTGGTCATAATGTTATGGCTGACCTGTGTATGTGAACCGAACCTTAGCCTATTTTGATGTATTGCAGGTGGGGAGGGTGTTTATCCTTGATTTTCCTTGGGATGTGGAGCGTGCTGTATAGGTCACAGGTGCAATTGGTTGCACATATTTTTATTCTTGTACCTTATGACAGCGGATTGACTCGCAGTCACTGTTTGGTAACGTTATGTGAAAAATCAATAAAAATAATTTTCCAAAAAAATGTCCTCCAGATCTATTCCGGATGCATTTCTATATGTGAGTTTTTGTTGCGTTTCCATGTGTATTCTGCATTCTTTTTTTCTTCCTTTTTCCTTTTTTTTCACTGTACTGGGGTGTTTTTTTTTTTTTTTTGCATTTGTGATGGTATTTACCACGTCTCAGTACAGTTCTATGCACATAAAGAGCAAAATGTTGTACTTTTTTCTGGAACTGAAATGCACTGGTGTGAACCATGCCAGGGGAACCCATATAACCTACTATGGGAAAAACACATATGGGAGAGTTATGTTCGGGCTGCGCACCCCAAAATAGATACTATGGGAAAATTCCCCCAAGGGGTTTTAATGCAGCAAGATATCTAGATCGAAATAAAGGAATTATAAAAAAAATCTTTATTGGAAAAAATTACAAATACAGGTTACTATTAAAATATAGACTCTGGTTTGGGGACACAATACATATTCCATGATACAGCAAGGCAACCATATAGATATACAGCATTACATTACATAATTTAACTTTATGAAACCCTGATGCGTTTGGACCTATTCAGTCATGGTCTTCTAGGGGATGGCTTGCTCTAAATTAATACCGTATATACTCGAGTATAAGTCTAATTTTTCAGCCCTTTTTTTTGGGCTGAAAGTTTCCCTTCGACTTATACTCGAGTCACCGCCGTCTGTCTGCATGATCAGCGTGTCATGCAGGCAGACGGCGGCCAGCGTGTGATGATAATGCTCGGAGGCTATTCCAGCTTTCAAAAGCCGCACCTCCTGCTCTTCTGTGATAGGCTGAACAGCTGTCAGTGTACAACCTATCATGGACATTCTCTCATCCTCGTCCGTGGTATGAGAATGAGAGAATGTCCGTGATAGGCAGTCAGCGGTCAGCCTATCACAGACGAGGAGGAGGCGCGGCTTTTGAACTGTGGAATGGCCGCCGAACAGTATCATCACACGCCGGCCGCCGTCTGAGGATGGAGATCGCCACAGGGAGGAAGGAGATCGCCACAGGGGGGATGGAGATCGCCACAGGGAGGCTACACAGGACACAGGTAGGCTGCACATGCACACAGGACACATGCACACAGGACACAGGGACACAGGGACACAGGGACACAGGAACACAGGACACACATGTACAGGACACACATGTACAGCACACACATGTACAGGGTACAGGTAGGCTGCACAGGACACAGGGAGACATGCAGCTGCAGATGGGCATTATTGACCCTCTGCATTTCTCACCCTCGTCTTATACTCGGGTCAATACGTTTTTTCCAGTTTTTTATGGTATATTAGGGGCCTCGACTTATACTCGGAACGACTTATACTCGAGTATATACGGGTAAATTAAACATCTCAGTTTTCAGAAGACATTTTACATCGTGCTCTAAATTTCATGGACACAATGATGTTATATTTACCGCTGAGAGATGGAAAAAATTACCTCATAACCAGAAATTTTAAAATCATTTGAATGATCCAATGGACTCCATGATTGTCCTCGCCTCTCCAAGAAAGGAATTCGGCCCGAAAGGGCCTGCAAGAAGCCACACTTTTTTAACACCCTCAGAGATAAAGGAAGGACGGCACCTGCAGCAAATTCCCGAATAGTGACAATGTATCAAAGGAAGATCAAGATCATTGAACTCTTGGTACTCTAAATATCTGACATATTTATTATTAAGGTGTACATCCGCTGTAAATCTTATTATCAATATGTGTACTCATTACAGTGATATTTATGTCCTATAATAAATAAAAATAATGTAATAATAAATATTTAAAATGAAAGGGATAGTCCCTTAAATTGCGATGTTAACAAAATTAGTGCTAAGTGAACTGTGTATAGAGGGGCTAGACTGTGTGATAGTGAAAAAAATGATTATCCCTTTCATTTTAAATATTTATTTTTACATTATTTTTATTTATTACAGGACTATCTCCTGTGGTGTCCCTGAAAGTCTAGACCCCCAAAAATGTCCCCCACTCTCTCCCATTCCCTAGCGTTATTGGATGAATTGAGCCAACTACTCTCTCTGACTTCCGAAATACGCCCTCTAGCGCACATATTCCACAACCCACAATTCCAACCAGGTATGGACAATCCATGCATTCCAGTGGTGGCTGGATAAGGGGATGTACCTGTAGCGCTGGTAGATTTTCTTTTTTTACCGCTGATAGGTAAATCTTGTGGGTTACTTATTAGGTGAAGCTAGATTTGCCTCTGTTCCAGCTTGGCTGAGTTGCGTGTAGTTCCACGCTGTGCCGGTGGGTGTCATTGTCCCCATGGGCTGGTGTTGGAAAGGCAACGTGTTGAAGCGTATGAGTGCTCCTCTGTCCTGGGGACAACTCGGTGGAGGTGGTCCTCCGAGTTGCATTCTGGGAGAGGGTATTTATGGGGCAGACGCCATGTTTGGGGGTTCGTTTTCAGCCACCTGCTGGCCCTCCTGGCAGACAGGTATGCGTTAAGAGAACCACCTTGTGGTCCTCCGTTCCGGAGGCCCACGTCGCTGCGGCGTGTGGGTGGGCCCAGAAGCCTGTCTGGGGCCTACCACAGCAGCAGAGGAATAGTCCTGAGCTGTCTATCCTGAGTGAAGAAGCTGGACAACCAAGGAGATCCCAGGGGAGGACCCGTCATGGAAGGATCATGCAGAGTGCTGGTCTGGAGAGGGGCCTGGTGACTCGGTTTGAGGACGTATCCTGAAGTAATCTTACTGCATAGTACTGCCGGTTTGGCTTAAAGGTTCAAGTACTGTGTCTGACATTCATCGCAAACCAATACATCCTGTGGCAGAGGATCGTACGGGTTTCATTCCAAACAAGTCTGTGGCAGACTTTTGTTCGTGCTGCGTACTGGCTGCTAGGCAAGTGAGAGAGGCCTATCCAGGCGGGCAAAGATTGAATTCCACAAGGGGAGTGCATTCAACTACAAGTGCTCAATTCCAGAGAATGTTCTAAAGAATACTAAGGAAAGGTATCTGAGCTTCCCTGCAACTTTCCTTCTGCCTCTTTCCTGCTACTTCCTTAATTACTGGTTCATTAAAGCACTGGAAAATATACTCAAGTGTTTGGTATCTACATCGTCCAGAGGTAAATTCAACGGCACCCTAGACCCGGTGCCGGTGAAACAGAGGTATCGAGAGTGAAGGTAACAGCCCGCTTTAAACCAGCAGCTCCACTGAGAGTTAGTGCTACATACCATATTGGACACTATTTCTCTATAGCAGAATAACTATTTCTGTATAAACAAACTAGAACTACCAATCTCAGAGAGATTTAGGTTTCATCAAATCTCCCACTTTCTCTCCTCAATCTGCAAACCCATGACCCCAGAGTTTACAAACTATGAGCCTTGGTGTGGGCAGGCAACGGAGCAAAAAGGTGGCATATCAATAATTTACGCATCACTATCCAAACCCTCCTCCAAATTTTTTTTATACATGGAAGCATGGGAAAGAGACCTACAGGAAACCTGGGACCTGGAGGCATGGCATAGAGCAGTGTCGAGGGCCTTCAAAGGTATGCTGAATGTTTCCTTAATAGAAGCCAACCTGAAGGTGATCACAAGATGGTACCTGGTAACCGCCAGACTAGCAGTATTTTGCCTTCAGCCTCCCCTTTATGTTTTAGGGAATGCCACACCCTTGGTTGCATGATCCACGTTTAGTGGGAATTCTTGAAAATTAGAGGGTTTTGGAACAAAATGTTCAGCCTTATATGGAAAATCTAGGGTCAATCAGTCCCGAAGTCTGCCCAGGTTGCGCTGCTGAATGTCCCCATACCTCAAGCCCCCAAACACACCCAAAACTGATCTTTTTTATTCTCTTGGTGGCAAAGATAACCATTGCCAAAGTATGGAAGCGACCCACGGTTTCGTTCCTTGCACCAAGAGAAAGAAATCGTGGATCATGAATCAAGATAAAATGGTCAGCTCAATACTAAACATCACCAAAACATTCAAAGCCATATGGGAACCCTGGGCTAGACACGTAGGAACCTCACTCATCCCTGGCATCTAAACAATACAATCTAGGTGATCTCCCCGGAATCTGGCTCTTCCTCCTCCCCTCTATCTCTCCTACCTACTTTTCCCCTTCTAAACTTCTCTGCTTCATTACAAAATTGAAGATGGCAAGAGTCTCATCTCAAACTGTAATTGTTTTGAGCCTATACTGGTATCTCAACCTCAGGAGTTTTCAAGTTACCACTAGACAAGCTTCTAGAAACCACCTGATAGGACTGGAGAGTTGTATCCTCTGCTTTAAAACACTTCATTAGACTCTTCCGCAACTCTGGAAACCACTGTTATTTCCAAGTTGTTAGACCTGGTAACATTACAAAGGGCTCTTAATGCTATTTTCCACATCAGTCGACTCATGAAACAGTATGCACCCATTAGGGGTGTCAGGAGTGACAGACGAACAAGGTGCCTTATCAATACTTGTTGCTAGTTGCCCGGTTCACAGGAAAGTTTTTATAATATATTACCTGTATTTTGATGAGTGATAAATGTCTATACAGATAACAAGTACTATAGACTCAACATTCATTTCTATTGTGATACAGTTACCATCTCATGTTAATTGCAAAACTTCCAATGTAAAGTGTCATATTGTGCTTTGTTTGCTATTTAAGTGTGCCTCTGCTCCTGGGGACATTCTAGTGTTTGGAATCCCCCGAAAGCAGCTTGAGAGCTATATTGCTCTTAAATCTCAGTTATTGCTCTCTAGTTGATTACTCAAATATATATTGTTACTGTTTGTTATTCTTCCACAGAAATATTGCAGTAAGGACAATTTCTGTGTTTTATTATAACATGTGTGTTTCTCATTGGTCATTGCACTTACACTATTGCCAGGTGTGCCAAAGGGGGCTGAGACTGTTATTAGGGTTGAGAGTAGGGATGAGCCGAACACCCCCCGGTTCGGTTCGCACCAGAACCTGCGAACGGACCGAAAGTTCGCACGAACGTTAGAACCCCATTGACGTCTAAACGCTCATTTTAAAGGCTAATTTGCATGGTATTGTCCTAAAAAGGGTTTGGGGACCCGGGTCCTACCCCAGGGGACATGTATCAATGCAAAAAAAACTTTTAAAAACGGCCGTTTTTTCGGGAGCAGTGATTTTAATGATGCTTAAAGTAAAAAAAAAAAAAGTGAAATATTCCTTTAAATATCGTACCTGGGGGGTGTCTATAGTATGCCTGTAAAGTGACGCGTGTTTCCCGTGTTTAGAACAGTCCCTGCACCAAATGTCATTTTTAAAGGAAAAAATCTCATTTAAAACTGCTTGCGGATTTAATGTCATGTCGGGTCATGGCAATATGGATGAAAATCAGTGAGACAAACGGCATGGGTACCCCTCAGTCCATTACCAGGCCCTCTGGGTCTTGTATGGATATTAAGGGGAACCCCGCACCCAAATTAAAATAAGGAAAGGCCCTATATACTCTGAACAGCAGTATACAGGCGGTGCAAACAAGACAGGGACTGTAGGTTTGTTGTTAAGTAGAATCTCTTTGTAATTTTGAACGGGTATATTTTTAACGTGTTTAGCTCCAGCCAAAAAATCTTTTTTAAGCTTTTTGGAAAACATAGGGAAGGGTTATCAACCCTGTGACATTTGTTTTGCTGTCGTTCCTCCTCTTTAGAAGATTTCACCTCACTTTTTGTCCCAATGAAAAATGTTTTTTGAAAATTTGGGTTTTTTTGTGGAACAAGGATTGGAAAGCAACAGTGGAAAGGAGAAATTGTTTTCCCATATTAACTCTTACAGGAGAGAATTTCCCTTCCTAGGAGTAGATTTCATCTCACTTCCTGTTGTCTCCTTCCGTTTGCAAGTAGGAGTCGTTTGTAAGTTAGATGTTTGAAAGTAGGGTCCTGCCCTATATACTCAGCAGAAATTTGGGCCTTAGGTGTTGCTGTGGCCACAACACTGTAAGCCCTCACAGGGCCCTGCTGTGAAATATTAGATCAAAAATTGTAATTACATGCCCCTGTTGAACAGGAGCTGAAAAATTAGGCCTTAGGCACTGGTGCTGGTGCCACAACACTGCAACCCCTCACAGACACTCTAGTTGGAACGCAGGAACGAGCCCTGCTGCAAAGTATTGCATCAAAAATTGTAATTACACGCCCCTGTTAGACAGGGGCAGAAAAATTGGGCCTTAGGCACTGGTGCTGGTGCCACAACACTGCAACCCCTCACAGACACTCTAGTTGGAATGCAGGAACGAGCCCTGCTGCAAAGTATTGCAGCAAAAATTGTAATTACACGCCCCTGTTAGACAGGGGGAGAAAAATTGGGCCTCAGGCACTGGTGCTGGTGCCACAACACTGCAACCCCTCAAAGACACTCTAGTTGGAATGCAGGAACAAGCCCTGCTGCAAAGTATTACATCAAAAATTGTAATTACACGCCCCTGTTAAACAGGGGCTGAAAAATTGTGCCTTAGGCACTGGTGGTGGCGCCCAGAACCAAAAATGTTCTTACAAGCTGTCAGCGTGATGATTGAGGAGGAAGAGGATAATTACTCAGGGATAGTCACTCAGCATCAGCATAGGGAGTCTTTGAAGGGATCTGAGATTTCAAAAAAAATTATTCGGTTACATCAGCATCAGGTGCTTGGTAGCTGGTGGTGATCCAAGACTGATTCATTTTTATGAAGGTCAGCCGATCGACCGAGTCGGTGGACAGACGCACCCTGTGATCGGTTACCACGCCTCCAGCAGCACTGAATGTGCGTTCCGAAAGAACGCTGGATGCAGGACAGGCCAGTACCTCAATTGCATACTGTGCAAGCTCTGGCCAGTGATCCATCCTCAAGACCCAGTAACCCAGAGGATTTTCGGTGGGAAAGGTGTCCAAGTCTGATCTTGCCCCTAGGTATTCCTGCACCATGTAAAACAGACGCTGGCGATGGTTGCTGGAACCGATCATAACTTGGGGCTGCGGACCAAAAAATTGTCTGAACGCATCGGTCAGACGGCCACCTTCTCCACCGCTCCTTCTTTGACTGACCGAAGCCTCAGCAACACGTTGTCCAGAAACAGGAGTTTGTAACCTCCCAGTCTCTGGGAACGCGTTGCACAGACCTTTCTGCAAGGCCTCCCGAAGATGTTTCATCCTCTGCTCCCTCTGCGATGGCAAGATAAGGTCCGCAACCTAACCCTTGTAACGTGGATCAAGGAGGGTTGCCAGTCAGTATTGGTCCTTCTTCTTGATACCACGAATACGAGGATCCTTACGCAGGCTTTGCAGGATCAGGGAGGCCATGCAGCGTAGGTTTGCTGAGGCAATCGGTCCGGAGTCCTCTGGGTCACTAAGGACGACAACGTCCGCAGCCACCTCCTCCCAGCCACGTACAAGTCCATGTGTTTCTTGGGACTGATCCCTTAAAGACTGCTGCTGATTCTGAGTGCCAGGCTCCACCTCCATACTGACACAATCTTCCTCCTCCTCCTCGTCCTCTTCCTGTGTGATTGGCGGGCATGCAGGAACACTGTCTGGATAAAGGGGGCCTTGAGAGCTAAGGAAGTCCTCCTCTTCCTGCCTCTGTTCTGCCTCAAGTGCCCTGTCCATTATCCCACGCAGCGTGTGCTCCAACAGGTGGACAAGGGGGACAGTGTCACTGATGCATGCACTGTCACTGCTCACCATCCTCGTGGCCTCCTCGAATGGTGACAGGACAGTGCATGCATCCCTGATCATGGCCCACTGGCGTGGGGAAAAAAAACAAGCTCCCCTGACCCTGTCCTGGTGCCATAGTCGCACAGGTACTCATTGATGGCCCTCCGCTGCGTGTGCAGCCGCTGCAGCATGGCCAACGTTGAGTTCCACCTGGTGGGCATGTCACAGATTAGGCGGTTCTTGGGCAGGTTAAACTCCTTTTGGAGGTCCGTCAGCCGAGCACTGGCATTATATGACCGGTGGAAATGCACACAGACTTTCCTGGCCTGCCTCAGGACATCCTGTAAGCCCGGGTACCTGCCCAAGAACCGCTGCACCACCAAGTTAAGGACGTGAGCCAAACAGGGCACATGGGTCATTTGTCCCTGTCGGAGGGCAGAGAGGAGGTTGGTGCCATTGTCGCAAACCACCATTCCTGCCTTAAGTTGGCGTGGCGTCAACCACCTCTAAACCTGCCCCTGCAGAGCTGACAGAACCTCTGCCCCAGTGTGGCTCCTGTCCCCCAAGCACACCAGCTCAAGCACCGCATGGCATCTTTTGGCCTGCGTACTTGCGTAGCCCCTTGAACGACTACGGAGCACCGCTGGTTCCGAGGAAGAGGCCATGGAGGAAGAAGAAGAGGAGGGGGTGGAGGAAAGAGGTGTGTCACAATCATTAGCATTTTGGAGGCGTGGTGGCGGAACAACCTCCAACACTACTGCACCTTGTCCTGCATCCTTCCCAGCTGCCAGCAGAGTCACCCAATGCGCCGTGAAACTTAGGTAACGTCCCTGTCCATGCCTGCTGGACCATGAGTCAGCGGTAATATGCACCTTACCGCTGACCGCCCTGTCCAGCGAGGCATGGAAATTGCCTTCCACATGCTGGTAGAGAGCCGGAATCGCCTTCCGTGAGAAAAAGTGGCGTTTGGGTACCTGCCACTGAGGAACCGCACATTCCACAAACTCACGGAAGGGGGCAGAGTCTACCAACTGAAAAGGCAGCAGTTGAAGTGCTAGCAATTTTGCCAAGCTAGCGTTCAACCGCTAGGCATGTGGATGGCTGGGAGCAAACTTTTTTTGGCGGTGCAGCAGCTGGGGCAGGGAAATTTGCCTGGTACAATCTGACGTCGGTGTACCAAAAGCAGATTGCCCACAAGTACTTGGCTGTGACACACCTAATTCTACACCTTCATTCCTCTCACTGCAGGTCTCAGAGAGGACTGGAGGTCTAGTGGGGTTGGAAATCTCAGCTGATGAGGAGCAAGGAGAGATCCTCTTTGTTCTTTGGTGTGGGTCTTTTAGATACGCTTGCCAACGAACTGCATGGCAGGTCAACATATGTCTGGTCAAGCATGTGGTACCCAAGCGGGAGATGTTTTGGCCACGTGAGATACGCTTGAGACATATGTTGCAAATAGCAGCGGTGCGATCTGATGCACTCGTCTCAAAAAAGACCCACACCAAAGAACTTTTTGAATAACGCGCAGAGACTGCAGCGCCCTGCACATGTGGAGCTTTGGGGTGTGATGCAGTCAATGTGCTGCCCTTAGGCTGGCCCCTGGAGGGCATCCTGCCTCGTTGGTGATGTGCCGCCTCCTCCTCCTCCTCCTCCTCCTCCTCCTCTCTCCTATCAGGCACCCACGTTGAGTCAGTGACCTCATCATCCCCTCCCTCCTCATCACTGGAGCAAACCTGGCAGTATGCTGCAGCAAGGGGAGCATGACTGCCAGATTGCTGTCCTTCTTGGGCACCCCCTCTGTCCGTGCTCATGTTACTGCCTTCATCGAGCTCAGTATCATCATCAGAGCCTTCCAAACGCTGGGCATCCTCCTGGAGCATGTACCCAACACTGTGGTCAAACAGTTCGAGGGACTCCTCAGGAGGACATGGTGGAGCTAGGGAAGGAGTCACTGATGACATTGAGCTGAGGGAAGAGGCCGCTGCTTTGCCAGACAAAGCACCCTGGGCATGGGTGAGAGAGGATGAGGAGGATGAGGACGGCTTGGTCATCCACTCGACCAAGTCTTCCGCATGTTGCGGCTTAACATGGCCAGCTGCCGAAAAAAAGGCCAAGCGTGTCCCATGGCCACGTGCTGATGAGGATGCACCGTCTCCACGACCAGCACTAGACACAGAGCCTGCTTGCCCTCTCTTATTGGCTTGTGACTGTCTGCCTCTTCTTCTTGGCCTTCCAGACATACTAATGGCCTGTAGCTGCACTAAGCTGGGATATATATATCTATATATATATAGATATATATATGTACTGATACTGCAGCTAGCAAAATCAACTGCTTGCCTGTAGTATGAGAACACCACCAACCTTCTACAGGTAGCTTTAGCTGAACACTGTGAGGTGGACGCACCCCACTAACTTGTAGGTTTAGCTGAACACTGTGAGCAGGACGCACTGCACTAACTGTAAATAGTCTAGCTGCCTGACCGTGGTACTAATAGGATCAAAAGAACACCAGTAATTTTCTTCAGGTAGCTTTATATACTGTAACCAGACAAGCCTGCCTGTCAGTAGGAAGATAACAGGAACGGATCTAGCTGAACACTGTGAGCAGGACGCACTGTACTAAATGTAAATAGTCTAGCTGCCTGACCGTGGTACTAATAGGATCAAAAGAACACCAGTAATTTTCTTCAGGTAGCTTCATATACTGTAACCAGACAAGCCTGCCTGTCAGTAGGAAGATAACAGGAACGGATCTAGCTGAACACTGTGAGCAGGACGCACTGTACTAAATGTAAATAGTCTAGCTGCCTGACCGTGGTACTAATAGGATCAAATAGAACACCAGTAATTTTCTTCAGGTAGCTTTATATATACTGTAACCAGACAAGCCTGCCTGTCAGTAGGAAGATAACAGGAACGGATCTAGCTGAACACTGTGAGCAGGACGCACTGTACTAAATGTAAATAGTCTAGCTGCCTGACCGTGGTACTAATAGGATCAAAAGAACACCAGTAATTTTCTTCAGGTAGCTTTATATACTGTAACCAGACAAGCCTGCCTGTCAGTAGGAAGATAACAGGAACGGATCTAGCTGAACACTGTGAGCAGGACGCACTGCACTAAATGTAAATAGTCTAGAAGATAACAGGAACGGATCTAGCTGAACACTGTGAGCAGGACGCACTGCACTAAATGTAAATAGTCTAGAATTTAACAGGAACGGATCTAGCTGAACACTGTGAGCAGGACGCACTGTACTAAGTGTAAATAGTCTAGCTGCCTGACCGTGGTACTAATAGGATCAAATAGAACACCAGTAATTTTCTTCAGGTAGCTTTATATACTGTAACCAGACAAGCCTGCCTGTCAGTAGGAAGATAACAGGAACGGATCTAGCTGAACACTGTGAGCAGGACGCACTGTACTAAATGTAAATAGTCTAGCTGCCTGACCGTGGTACTAATAGGATCAAAAGAACACCAGTAATTTTCTTCAGGTAGCTTTATATACTGTAACCAGACAAGCCTGCTTGTCAGTAGGAAGATAACAGGAACGGATCTAGCTGAACACTGTGAGCAGGACGCACTGCACTAAATGTGAATAGTCTAGAAGATAACAGGAACGGATCTAGCTGAACACTGTGAGCAGGACGCACTGCACTAAATGTAAATAGTCTAGAAGATAACAGGAACGGATCTAGCTGAACACTGTGAGCAGGACGCACTGCACTAAATGTAAATAGTCTAGAATTTAACAGGAACGGATCTAGCTGAACACTGTGAGCAGGACGCACTGCACTAAATGTAAATAGTCTAGAAGATAACAGGAACGGATCTAGCTAAACTGAATACAGTGTATATATATATATGCAACACCTGGGATGCATATATATACACAATACACTGTAAGTGCAGCTAACTGACTGACTGTTCTGCCTAATCTATCTAACTCAAATCAAATGACACTGTCTGTCTGTCTCTCTCTCTCTCTATGAACGCCGGAACACACACTACACAGGGCCGCCGTGCAGGCGGCCTTATATAGTGTGGGGCGTGTACTAAATCCCCTGAGCCATAATTGGCCAAAGCCTCCTTGGCTTTGGCCAATTACGGCTCTCTGTTCAGGCGGCGCTGTGATTGGCCAAGCATGCGGGTCATAGTGCATGCTTGGCCAATCATCAGCAAGCAATGCACTGCGATGCCGCAGTGAATTATGGGCCGTGACGCGCCACACGAATTTGGCGCGAACGGCCCATATCGTTCGCAATTCGGCGAACGGGCGAACAGCCGATGTTCGAGTCGAACATGGGTTCGACTCGAACACGAAGCTCATCCCTAGTTGAGAGGCAGAGTAACGGACTGAACATACTTAAGTAGCCCCTGCGGGGTTATCGTTATAAATGTTGTTGTTTTCCACATTTGATACAACCAGTCACTTAGCATTTCCTTCATTCGCTCAAACACAGAAATCAGTCCTTGGTTTGTTTTTGTTTTATTAGGGGATGATAACTTGGATGGGGTAGGGAATTATGGGATGCCCAATTTGAAGAATATCCAGAACACAGAACAAACATGACAACTTCCTCCTGATTTACACAAAGATCTTCTTCTTCCTTCCTCTTGCACAAACTCGGTTCACTATGTCTAGCACCTGCTGATCACTCCAGTGGAATTACCAGTCTTTTGTCAAATCCGCAACAGCCCATTACAGGCTAGGAACATCCCATCCCTATTTGGATAAGTTGTAGCACAATGTGAAATGAACAGCATCACCTTCTGCCCTCCTGTAGACACTGGGCCCAGGGCAGAGTATTAACACTATTATTATTATACAGGATTTACTGTACATAGCGCCAACGGTTTGCACAGCGCTTTACAAAATGAAAGCAGAAATTACAGTTACAATACAATTTGGTACAAGAGGAATTAGAGAGCCCTGATCATTAAAGTTTACAACCTAAGAGGGAGGGTAGATTGATACAAAATATAATAGCTATGGGGGATGAGCTGATGAAGAAAGTAAAACAGTGTATTAATTAGACGCAGGATAGGTTTCTTTAAAGAGAAGGGTTTTCATTAATTGCCTAAAGATGAATAGATTATGAGACAGTCAGACATATTGGGGTTGAGAGTTTCAAAGGATGGGATAAGCTCTGGAGAAATCCTGGAGGCAAGCATGGGAGGAGGTGACAAGGGAGCTAGAGAGCAGGAGGTCTCGGGAGGACTGAAGAGAGTGACTTGGTTGATATTTTGAGATCAGACTAGTGTTGTAGCTGTGGATGGCTTTGTAAGTTATTGTTAGTACTTTGAAATGTATTTGTTGGTGAGTGGAAGCCAGCGGACTGATTGGCAGAGAGAGGCGGAGGACACTGAACAGTTGGTAAGGTGGATGAGTCTTGAAGCAGCATTCATGGTGGACTGAAGGAGAGATAGCCTATGTAAAGGTAATCCAATGAGGTGGGAGTTGCAGTAGTTGAGGCGATGGAATGAATTAGAAGCTTGGTGGTGTCATTGGTTAAAAAGGGGCGTATTCTGGAGATGTTGTGGCGGTTAAGGTGGCATGATTTGGACAGGGATTGGCTGTGGGCCTAAAGGGACATTTCAGAGTCCAGGGTTAGCCCTAGCACACTGTCATGTGGGACTGATAGTTGTGCCATTGATCTTGACAGAGAAGTCAGGGGAAAGGGGCACACGGGGAGGAAATATTATGAGCTTGGTTTTAGATAGTATCCTAGCCCGCCCTGCTGCCACCAACCCACCTGCCTGCTTCCTTCCCCCAGTCCTTCTGACTGGCACACACATGGAGATACCCCCAGGGCAAAGTTAGATGAAGACTTGGCACACCGCGGTCTTCAAGAGAGCACTGTTACAGCTGGCAGTCTCTCCCCTTGTTTTGTCCCTGCACTATGTTGATCTACTCATTGACTCTGATTGCTCTCTCCTGCTGCCTCTCCGGCATTAATCCCTCCAACAGTCTCCTGTGGTGGGATCCTTCCAGGCCAGCTATTCTGAGCTCCACGGCAGGGGTCCCTCAAGAGCCACTGACAGCCGCTCCTCAGCAATGCTTCTCTATCTTCCACCCAACTCCTCCTGCTGGCATGGCCCAAGTCTATTTATGGGCTTTCTCAGTCCACTGCCAGACCCACCTCTGGGGATAAGCTGAGGGTCCATAAATATTCAAGGTAGCCCCTCCTAACCCCCTCCCACTATCTTCTAACAGGGATCTCCAAACTACGGCTCTCCAGCTGTTGCGGAACTACATGTCCCATGAGGCATTGTAAAACTCTGACATTCACAGACATGACTAGGTATGATGGGAAGAATAGTTCAACAACAACTGGATGGCCATAGTTTGGAGACCCCTATTCTAGAAAATCCTTCAAAATTCTAGAAGGGGGGGGGGGCACCAGAGAGCTGCCAGGCTGAGTCATCCAGCCCTGAACTCTTGTAACCCTGACCCAATTACAGACTCACCATGTAACATAGGTCAGAGTATAGTTTACCTACTCTTACTATTAGTAGCACATACTGGAGGGTGCTACACCCCCCTCCCTCTAAAAACCTCTCTGAAAAAATTCAAAAATTTGCTCCCACGCCCAGCAAAAGCATCCCACAAGATAAAAAGGGAAGGGAACAAGCTCGGATGGGGCTATTTTACAAATAAGTTAAGTAGTATCAAAAATAGAAATGTACATGAATTTGTTTCAAATATATATGCATAGCAAATATACATCCTAACTTCAGATCCCTGCAGCTAGCAAACATAAACATATTTACTCATATGTATATTTTTCAAACACGTCAGATGGAGCACCTCCCCCTAAAGGGAAGCCCTCCCATAAACTTAGAACATCCAGATAGTCTATTCACTTGAGCAGGAGCCATCCAAGGAGATACCTGCAACATAGGAAACAGAGGAAAACACACAATCCTCACACTAATTACCTAACTAATTGTACATTCTATCAGCAGGGGGTTATGAACCTGCTGGCAGAAAAACAAACTTTTTTCAGGCTCCATGCACACTAGGAGCAGAAAAAACGTCAAAGTTTTTAGCTTAAAAACGTGGCATAAAAGACACAAATTGAAAGCATATTGTACAAAGTTTAGGCGAGTCTATGAGAGTTTAAGAGCATTTAGTTTATAGGTGTTTTTTGCACTACACGCCCCTCTGCAAAAGCCAGGAAATTATGTACAGTGACAACACACCTTTTTTTTTACTAAAAAAACATTTGGAACTTGACGTTCAGAAGAGATAAGAGGAAAACGTGATTGAGAAGGTTTTTTTTTTCCTGCCTCTGAACGTCCCTGACAGAAAACGCCTGTAGAAGTCATAATGTGCAAAGACACATAGAACACAATAGAAGTGCTTCTAGAGGCAGGTGAAAAAAACGTCAAACGCCCGTAGAAACGTCCAGTGTGCATGGAAACTCAGTCCAGTGTGCATTGAACCTCAAAGAGTCTCTGAAAGGAGGAGCCCCTCCATATGGTCAGCCTCTTTACCCTCCCTGGCGGTATTCCAGAGTATGGCTCGAGGTGGATTTTCAGTACCAAAAGTGGTAACCCCGAGCCACACTTGGGATCGCATTGCAGGATCCAGGTACAGCTTACTTACCTTGTCCCCAGGATCCTGCGATGTCCTCCCTACTCTGTGTGCGAGCCGTATCTCCCCTCGATATATCAGAGCGCCAGGCTCCGTTCCCTGCGAGTGTTGTGATGCACAGGGATGGAGAACGCCGCCAAATTCAAAATGTGAAACACACATAATACATACAGTACACTGTAATCTTACAGATTACATTACTGTATCAAATAATTTCACATCCCTTTTGTCCCTAGTGGTTTTCCAGTGCCCTGCATGCAGTTTTATGTTATAAATACTGTTCTTTCTGCCTGGAAACTGGAGATTGTCCATAGCAACCAAAACCATCCCTTTTACATCAAAATCGGTTTTAGACCAGCTAGAAAACAGCGATAAAAAATTAGAATCACTTGCAGAATTGAGCGATAGTGATTAGTGGGGAAATCCGTCATCAAACATTAAAAGTAATGACAGCGACAATTCTGCAACTGAGCAAATTTCAATGTTTTTGATTTGATTACATTATTGAATAATTTTTATTAATATTATATCATTATTTGTTATAATTATTTTTAGTTATTTATTATATTATAATTTATGATTTTGTGTTTCAAACTTTATCATACCTGGCTGTCTACTAGACTCTTGTTTGGACATATTTAAGTGTGTTATTCCTAAGAATTACAGGCCTACAATATAAAACGCCAAATTGCCATGCAAAACATTGTACCGCTCATCCCAGTACAACCATTTAAAGTCCAGTGACGTACCGGTACATCGCTGGTTGTCAAGTGGTTAATACCTGGACAATAATCAGGCTAGGTGGTTGCTGATGTATGCTGGGAGTGCTATTATTATCTGTGACACATTCTAATGGTGGCCATGCACACCTCAATTGTCACTATAACACATGGTCCTTCCTCCTGGACTTTTGTCCTGTGAGGATGCAAATGTAACATCTGTCTTGTTCCTACACCTTAGGGCCTGAAGATTTGGAATAGCAAAAGGATCCCCCCTCCTTGGAGGACCCTTTGAAGATACTGACTGCCATGAAGTGCTACTCTGGGCTTGCAGCAGACTGCAGTTGTCCCCCACATGGAGGTGGTGAGTAACTCACCGAGTTGGAAAGCAACATAAGCAATTGCCCATCAGTGCCGCCTATCAGTGCCGTCAGTGCCGCCTATCAGTGCTGTCAGTGCTTGTTCTGTCCACCAGATGTTTGGCTGATGTTTTATACTGGTTATTTGTACCTGTGTTGTTAAATTTACATGCAAAATGTGTAATTTACTTAAGACAATCATATGTGGTGTGCAGGCTCCATCTAGCGTTCCTTTTTTGGTATTGCTGCAGTTCTGTTTATTTTTTTTTTATGTATGTGTAAATAGGAAGTTGTCAGCAAGCAGGGAATTCTGGGTGGAATCTTAACAGGAAGTCAACCATCCACCATTCTTTTCAACACATTGCAAGAAGCAAGTCATGTATTTCTCTATCTATCGCCATCACCCCTTAGAGAACTTAAAAAGTATGTTTTTATTATCTCATCTTGTACTGTATATCGTTGTTTATGCAATGTATGCTGTATTGTATGCAATATTACACTTATTGAGGTCTATTTCTGTTATTTTGTAGTTTCACCTGGCTTGTTCTGATAAAACTGAGATCAAAGAAATATGGTATCCACAGTTATTGGGATAAGACGGTTTAGCTATCTGCTCCTTGAGGCAGAACAGTGAAATTTTTAAGCTGACCTCTGAAGGGAACATAAGCCGACTTCGGAAGTCTGTACAGCCCGGGGCTACGCAGTACCCATACAGTCAGAAGCCTTAAAGATACAGGCCTGTGGCAGGCGAAGCAAGCAGCCATGCTACACAGAGACGCGCTCTGTCAAGCAGCAACAACACTAGAACGGTCTCTATACAGCAAGACAGCTTCTTCCCCGCAGCCATGTCTCACAGTGGGACATCTTCTTACAAAACACGTTCAAGAGCAAGCTCATCTAAGTCATCTGTCGCAAATGCAGCAGCTATCGCCCGTTCAAAAGCCGAAGCAGCAAAAGCCAGGGCCGCATTCGCAGACCAAGAGTTGCAGATGAAAAAAGAAAAGGCCCGTCTTGATGCAGAAAAGGTGAGACAGGAACAAGAGAGAGAGAAGGAAAGAGTACGCTTGGAGCAAGAGAGAGAGAAAGAAAGAGTACACATGGAACAAGAGAGAGAGAAGAAAAGAATACACCTGGAAGAAGAGCTAGCCCAGCAGGAAGCATCTCTGAAATTGCAGCAAGCTATCTTAGAAGCTAACATGGAGCAGCTGGCAGTAGAAAGAGACGCTGCCGCCGCCATTGCAGAAGCAGAAGTTTTTTAAGCAGCCATCTACGATGAGCCAAGACTAGGCAGCAGCATACCGGGTCTAGAAGAGGACCAATAAGATTCTTCACTTTGCATGACAGATTATGTCTACCGATTATGCAGGGAACAGTTAGAACTCCTCGTTAAGTGGCTTGGCAATGATTCTGCTGAACATGCCAAAATGATAAGAGACATTAATATAAACCACCCTGAGATAGGCCTTACAAACATCTGGAACAGACTGGAGAGATGTTATGGCTCACCAGAGGCTATAGAGAGTACACTGTTTAAAAGGATAGAAGACTTCCCAAAAATACCTAGCAGAGGTTACCAAAGACTCAGAGAATTCAGTGACCTGTGTATAGAGTTAAAAGGTGCTAAAGCAGAAGGAGACTTACCTGGCCTTTCTTATCTTGACTCTGCTAGAGGTATTAACTCCTTAGCACAAAAACTTCCTTATGAGTTACACGGAAGATGGATTACTCATGGCTGTAAATACAAACGAAAACACAATGTGCCTTTTCCACCCTTTAGTGAGTTTGTGGACTTTGTAGACAGACAAGCAGGAATGAAAGATGACCCTAGCTTAATTTTTCCAGTGTCTACCACTTCTTCTGGCCCTAAACAACTCAGAGCTCCAGTAGCAGTGCACAAAACTAACATTTCAGATTTGCAGAGTCTCAGCCAGAGGATCAAGACAGCGACCCTACTAAGTTCTGCCCTCTACAAAAGTGTCACATCTTCTTCTGAAATGCACAGCCTTCAAGACAAAGACCATCCAGGATTGCAAAGCTTTCCTCAAAGAGAACAACATCTGTTACAAGTGCTGCTCTTCGTCCACACATTTCGCCAAGGACTGTAAGGTCAGTGTCAAATGTACAGAATGTGACAGCACAGAACACAACACAGCTGTATACCCAAGGCCTACTCCAAGAACTTTCCCACCTGTTCATAGGGACAAGGAGCAAGGCGGGGAGACCAAAGACTCTAGTACAGACGTCATAGTAATCACTTCACAGTGTACTGAAGTCTGCAAAGGAAGTACAGGTGGCAGATCCTGCTCTAAAATCTGTCTTGTGAGAGTTTATCCAAAAGGACGCAGGGACAAAGCAGTCAAGCTCTATGTCATCTTGGATGATCAGAGTAACAAGTCACTAGCTAGATCTATGTTTTTTTACATTCTAAACCTTAAAGGCCCCAGCAGTCCTTAATCCCTTAGGACTTGTGCAGGTACAGTGGAAACGGCAGGGAGAAGAGCTGACAGCCTACAAATTGAATCTATGGATGGTAAGACATGCCTACCCTTACCGACCATAATAGAGTGCAACCAGATGCCAGACAACAGGTCAGAGATTCCCACACCAGACGCAGCAGCTCACCAGACTCACTTGAATCACATAGCACATCTCATACCAGAACTAGATGATCAAGCTCAGATAATCTTACTCCTAGGGAGGGATATCTTGCAAGTTCACAAAGTAAGAAAACTAAACAAAGGTCCTAAAAATGCCCCATATGCCCAAAAACTGGATCTCGGGTGGGTCATTATAGGTGATGTTTGCCTGGGAGGTGCACACAAACCGGCATCTGTTAATAACCTGCTCACTAGTACCCTGAGAATGGTGGTCCTCTTTTCCAACCCTGTCAAAATCACATCCTCATAAAGGAGCTACCACACAACAACCCTGTACCTCTTCCCTTCCTACGTCCCCTCTGTGACAGCAATACCTATGACAACGACCAAAGCGACTTAGGAAGCACAGTGTTCCAGAGAACAAAGGAAGATAACCAGGTAGCAATGTCTATTAAGGATAGGCTCTGCTTAGAAGTTATGGAAAGGAGTTTGGAGAAAGACGGGACTAATAGCTGGGTTACACCTCTTCCCTTTAGACCACAAAGACGACGTTTGCCTAACAATAGCGAACTAGCATATAGACGTCTCACTTCCCTAAGACACAATCTTCAAAGGAAACCAGAGATGAAAGAACATTTCTTTTCCTTCATGGAGAAAATATTCCACAATGGTCATGCTGAGATAGCCCCAAACCTCAAAGACTCAGAGGAATGCTGGTACTTACCTATATTTGGGGTCTATCACCCTAAGAAGCCAGGGCAGATTAGAGTGATGTTCGATTCTAGCACCAAACATGAAGGTGTCTCTCTAAATGATGTCCTTCTCTCTGGCCCTGACCTTAAAGAGGAGTTCCAGTCAAAAAAAAAAAAAATTAAAAGTCAGCAGCTACAAATACTGCAGCTGCTGACTTTTAATTGGACACTTACCTGTCCCTGGGTGCAGCGATGCGGGGGATCGAAGCCCCGCTTGTCCCCCCCTCCGTTCGGCGGCGCCGGCATTGCAACTTTGGGCGCCGGGCTGTGGCTTCACAGCCTGGCACCCACTGCGCATGCGCGAGCGGTGCCGAGCGCCGTGATTGGCCGCTCAGTCACCTGGGACCTGTAATGGGTCCCAGATGATTGACAGGAGGGAGGGAGCAGAGCTGAGCCCTTCCTGTGCCGAGGGGGAAGTGATGTCACCAGCCCAGGCACTGGAAGAGGCAGACTACGAGGGACCCCCTAGCAACAGGCATTTAGAGGTGAGTGAAAAAAAAAAAAATATCCACATTTTTTTGGTATTTTTTTTATGTAGTTTTTTTTGTTTTGGGTGGAACCCCACTTTAACAACAGACTATTAGGAGTACTTCTTTGCTTTCACAAGGATTCAGTCGCATTCATGGCAGACATACAGCAAATGTTCTATTGCTTTCTTGTTAAAGAAGAACACCGTAACTTTCTGAGGTTTCTCTGGTTCAGAGACAACAACCCCTCTGGAGACATCACAGAATACCACATGAGGGTACACATTTTTGGCAATAGTCCTTCCCCTGCAGTTGCTATATACGGCCTAAGACACTCTGCTAGAGAGGGAGAGTCAGAGTATGGGTCAGATGTCAGACAGTTTGTGGACAAGGATTTCTATGTAGACGATTGCTTGAAATCACTACCCACAAATGAAGCCGCAATCAGTCTCCTCAAAAGAACTCAAGCAATGCTTGCTTGTTCCAACTTAAGACTCCATAAGATTGCTTCCAACAGTAGAGAAGTTTTAGAAGCCTTTCCTGTCCAAGATCATTCTAACGAGTTAAAGGACTTACTGTAGATCTAGGCACAGACTCACTTCCCATGCAACGCAGTCTTGGTTTGCTTTGGGACTTAAGATCTGACACATTTACTTTCCAAGTAAACACAGTAGAAAAACCCTTTACCTGTAGAGGTGTCCTGTCTACCATAAACAGCCTGTATGATCCCTTAGGCTTTGCAGCACCTGTCACCATTCAGGGTAAAGCACTACTGAGAGACTTAACCTATGAGTCGCTAGATTGGGACCACCCTCTGCCCACCGACAGGAAGAACCTATGGCTAGAGTGGAAGGACTCACTAACAGCTCTATCCAACCCTAAAATACCACGACCATATGCTCCTCTGTCATCTGCTGACGTTCAGATGCAAAGACTTTGTGTGTTTTCGGATGCTTCTGTTAAAGCAATTGCTGCTATAGCTTACCTGAAAACCATAGACACTAAAGGACAATGCCACATAGGGTTCGTAATAGGGAAAGCAAAACTTGCACCACGTCCCGAACACACCATACCCAGGCTGGAACTTTGTGCTGCAGTATTAGCCACAGAGCTAGCTGAACTCATTGCAATCAGAGGCCCAGTGAGACTCATTCACTCTGACAGAGGGTCTAACTCTGTAGGAGCAGTAAAAGAATGTCAAATTCCTTCTAATTTGGATGTTCTCAGAGTAGAAAGATACTTGAGTGAACAAGACTGCACGTGGATCTTCAACCCACCTCACTCTTCTCACATGGGAGGTGTTTGGGAGAGGATGATAGGCATAGCCCGCAGAATTCTTGACTCTATCTTCCTACTGGGAACTGCAAGGCTTACTCATGAATGTTTAGTGACATTTATGGCAGAGGTTACAGCTATCATTAACGCCAGACCTTTAACATAAATTTCAAGTGACTCTGAAGATCCAGTGGTCCTCACACCTGCCATGTTACTCACGCAAAAGACTAGTCTTCCCGGTGCTCCAGCTGGAGAGTTTTGTGAGAAGGACCTTTACAAACGTCAATGGAGACAAGAACAAACCCTTGGTAAGAAAACCGAATGGTGTAACGCTGCGCTTCAAAATAATATATATATAAAATGCAAAAATGAATAGAAATCTTCCGGCACCAAAAGTCTAAAATACTAAACTTAAATCAGTGAAAAACATGGGGTGGGTGCAGCGCTAAATGTGTAAATGAAAAAAACTTAATCAAATATTATTTTTAAATATTCAGTAATGGTGAAAAATTATGTAAATGGAAAACTAAGGCAGTATCCCTATAGCTCAAAACAGAGAAACTGACAAAAGTGGTCCAATGAATCAAATCATGTGGAAAAGTATAGCAATAATATATCAAATATTAATGAATAATAATGAATCCAGTATTATTTCAAAATATTCTGTAGTGGTGAAAAATTATATAAGTGGAAAACTAAGGCAGAGTCCCTATAACTCAAAACAGGGAAAAACTGACAAAAGCAAACCAGTGAATCAAATCATATAGAAAAATATGACAAAAATGAATCATATAAACCACAAAAGTGAAAAATATGATATTGATTAGATGCAGTGATGGCCCATGCATTAAGGGCGCACAGGCGCCGCCCCCTCTCTCCAGCCACCCCTCTATCACCAATAGATAGATTCATGCATTGCATGAATCTATCTATGTCCGCCGCTGTTACCCCCTATTCAGGTGCCCAGCCCCTTTTTGGGCGCAGGGAACCTGAATTACAGCGGCGCGGGGTGTTTTTGAAGCACCGGATTAGAGCCACAGGCTCTAATAGGCATCAAAAAAGGTGACCTCGCAGGCCACTCAGCTGTGTTAGAAAAGCAAATGACTATTCGCTTTCCTAACACTAAACTGCCTCTCCACCAATCAGGTGCTCGGGTCTGTTACCCGTCACCTGATTGGCTGAAACGACAGGCGCCGCTATTGGACGCCTATCAGGAGGAGAGGACGGGAGATGTGGACAGCCGGAGACGCATGGAGGACCCCACTCGTCGCAGTCACCCGTTGCCCCACCAAGACAGGGTAAGTGCCGATGAGCGGTCGGGGGTCACACTGGGGGGCATTCAAGGGCACACTGGCAGCATTTGATGGGCACACGGGCAGCATTTGATGGGCACACTGGCTGTGTTTGATGGGCACAGTGGCAGCGTTTGGCACAGTGGCTGCGTTTGATGGAACACTGGCAGCATTTAATGGGCACACTGGCAGCGTTTGATGGCACAGTGGCAGCATTTGATGGGCACACTGGCAGCATTTAATGGGCACACTGGCAACATTTGATGGGCACACTGGCAGCATTTGATGGTCACAATGGCAGCGTTTGATGGGCACACTGGCAGCGTTTGATGGGCACACTGGCAGCGTTTGGCACAGTGGCTGCAATTGATGGCACAGTGGCTGCGTTTGATGGCACACTGGCAGCATTTAAGTGGCACCGTGGCAGCATTTGATGGGCACAGTGGCAGCAATTGATGGCACAGTGGCTGCGTTTGATGGCACACTGGCAGCATTTAAGTGGCACAGTTGCAGCGTTTGATGGGCACAGTGGCAGCGTTTGATGGGCACACTGGCAGCGTTTGATGGGCACAGTGGCTGCGTTTGATGGGCACAGTGGCAGCGTTTGGCACAGTGGCTGCGTTTGATGGCACACTGGCAGCATTTAAGTGGCACAGTGGCTGCAATTGATGGCACAGTGGCTGCAATTGATGGGCACAGTGGCTGCATTTGATTTTTTTTCCAAAAATGTTTGCGCCCCCAAAAAAATTTTGAGCACCAGCCGCCACTGTTTAGATATATGTATG
Source organism: Lithobates septentrionalis (assembly GCA_037952835.1). Lineage (NCBI taxonomy): Eukaryota > Metazoa > Chordata > Amphibia > Anura > Ranidae > Lithobates > Lithobates septentrionalis. The sequence continues at coordinate 5,953,050 of JBBDGP010001481.1, read as the reverse complement.
CACATTTTATGTATGCACGTTTAATCCTGACACCCTATATGTGTACAATCAGGACTGATTTTATTTTTTTTTGCTCGTTCAAAGTACCAGCAACAAAATGCTGTTCCTCTGAAAAGCGATCCATGCTCAGATCACTTTTCAGAGGCATTTGACAGCCGGTAAAGAGGCAATAAGTTGCCTCCTGACCACCTGTTTTAACCCCTTAAAGTGATTGTAAAGGTTTTTTTTTTTTGTTTACAAAAGTTTTATTTGGAAGATTCAGTGAAAAACAGTTACAGAGTTATGACGATAGTAACAGTTGAACACATAGTGATGAACATAAGAGACAATATGCAGTATAAATTGAGTAATCCACAAGTATAAAGCGAGTAAAGACATTATATCATCTGAGGGTGTGTATGCGGTAGGCAAAATATAGTTCAGTAGGACTTAATCATAAGTCCATAGAGTCCATTTTTTGTTAAAGGTATGCATACTGTCATGTAGGGTATGATGAATTCTCTCTAGGTTTTTTTTTTTTAAATAACAAACATGTCATACCTTCATTGTGCAGTTAGTTTTGCACAGAGTGGCCCCGAACACCACCTTCTGGGGTCCCTCGGCGGCTCTCGCGGCTCCTCCTCTTATCAGACATCCCCCTAGGAAAAGGGCTGTCCAGGGGTCAGGGGGGCCCTTCATGATTTCTTGCATCGGGGCCCTGAAGGTTTTAGTTACGCCACTGTGGTGTAATATTCCAGGAGAAGAAAAGAATACACTGTAATTGTTTGTTTGTACTGTTCTTTCTGAGTTGTCAGCAAAAGGCAACATAGCAGGTTGCACTGTAAATTTATATAAGACAAAGTATACAGATGATGTGAATGCTCCTAGCCTTCGTACATTGTTTCTATTGTCTATATGGACTGTATCCCTATATACCTGCATATCTGTATTGGAAGTGCCTTTTTGCTTTTGTTTCAATAAAAACTACTTGAGTTACATAGTTACATAGTTACATAGTAGGTGAGGTTGAAAAAAGACACAAGTCCATCAAGTCCAACCTATGTGTGTGATTATGTGTCAGTATTACATTACATATCCCTGTATATTGCGGTCATTCAGGTGATTATCTAATAGTTTCTTGAAGCTATCAATGCTCCCCGCTGAGACCACCGCCTGTGGAAGGGAATTCCACATCCTTACCGTTCTTACAGTAAAGAACCCTCTACGTAGTTTAAGGTTAAACCTCTTTTATTCTAATTGTAATGAGTGGCCACGAGTCTTATTAAACTCTCTTCTGCGAAAAAGTTTTATCCCTATTGTGGGGTCACCAGTACAGTATTTGTAAATTGAAATCATATCCCCTCTCAAGCGTCTCTTCTCCAGAGAGAATAAGTTCAGTGCTTGCAACCTTTCCTCATAACTAAGATCCTCCAGACCCTTTATTAGCTTTGTTGCCCTTCTTTGTACTCGCTCCATTTCCAGTACGTCCCTCCTGAGGACTGGTGCCCAGAACTGGACAGCATACTCCAGGTGCGGCCGGACCAGAGTCTTGTAGAGCGGGAGAATTATCGTTTTATCTCTGCAGTTGATCCCCCTTTTAATGCATGCCAATATTCTGTTTGCTTTATTAGCAGCAGCTTGGCATTGCATGCCATTGCTGAGCCTATCATCCACTAGGACCCCCAGGTCCTTTTCCATCCTAGATTCCCCCAGAGGTTCTCCCCCCAGTGTATAGATTGCATTCATATTTTTGCCACCCAAATGCATTATTTTACATTTTTCTACATTGAACCTCATTTGCCATGTAGTCGCCCACCCCATTAATTTGTTCAGGTCTTTTTGCAAGATTTCCACATCCTGCAGAGAAGTTATTGCCCTGCTTAGCTTAGTATCGTCTGCAAATACAGAGATTGAACTCTTTATCCCATCCTCCAGGTCGTTTATGAACAAATTAAATAGGATTGGTCCCAGCACAGAACCCTGGGGAACCCCACTACCCACCCCTGACCATTCTGAGTACTCCCCATTTATCACCACCCTCTGAACACGCCCTTGTAGCCAGTTTTCAATCCATGTACTCACCCTATGGTCCATGCCAACGCACCTTATTTTGTATAGTAAACGTTTATGGGGAACTGTGTCAAATGCTTTTGCAAAATCCAGATACACCACGTCTACGGGCCTTCCTTTATCTAGATGGCAACTCACCTCCTCATAGAAGGTTAATAGATTGGTTTGGCAAGAACGATTCTTCATGAATCCATGCTGATTACTGCTAATGAAATCATTCTTATTACTAAAATCTTGTATATAGTCCCTTATCATCCCCTCCAAGAGTTTACATACTATTGATGTTAGGCTAACTGGTCTGTAATTCCCAGGGATGTTTTTTGGGCCCTTTTTAAATATTGGTGCTACATTGGCTTTTCTCCAATCAGCTGGTACCATTCCAGTCAATAGACTGTCTGTAAATATTAGGAACAACGGTCTGGCAATCACCTGACTGAGTTCCCTAAGTACCCTCGGATGCAAGCCATCTGGTCCCGGTGATTTATTAATGTTAAGTTTCTCAAGTCTAATTTTAATTCCGTCCTCTGTTAACCATGGAGGTGCTTCCTGTGATGTGTCATGAGGATAAACACTGCAGTTTTGGTTACTGAAGCCCCCCGATTCACTTGTGAAGACTGAGGAGAAGAATAAATTCAATACCTTTGCCATCTCCCCATCCTTTGTAACCAGATGTCCTTCCTCATTCTTTATGGGGCCAATATGGTCTGTCCTCCCTTTTTTACTGTTTACATACTTAAAGAATTTCTTGGGATTTCTTTTGCTCTCCTCCGCTATGTGTCTTTCATGTTCTATCTTAGCCATCCTAATTGCACCCTTACATTTCTTATTGCATTCTTTATAAATACTGAATGCTGAGGATGATCCCTCAACCTTGTATTTTTTGAAGGCCTTCTCCTTTGCTTTTATATGCATTTTTACATCGGAGTTAAGCCATCCAGGATGTTTGTTCGCTCTTTTAAATTTATTACCCAATGGGATACATTGGCTAATGCCCTTATTTAATATGCTCTTAAAGCAAACCCATCTCTCCTCCGTATTCTTTGTTCCTAATATTTTATCCCAATTTATGCCTTTTAGCAAGGTTTGTAGTTTGCAAGTTGGCTCTTTTGAAATTCAGTGTCTTTGTGTTCCCTTCATGTTTCCTATTTGTGTGATTTATACTGAAACTAATTGACCTGTGATCGCTGTTACCTAAATTGCCCCGTATTACCACATCTGTTATCAGGTCTGTATTATTGGTAATCAGTAGATCTAGTAATGTTTTATTTCTAGTTGGTGCGTCTACCATCTGACCCATAAAATTGTCCTGCAAAACACTAAGGAACTGGCGAGCCTTAAATGAATGCGCGGTTCCCTCCGCCCAGTCTATGTCTGGATAATTAAAATCCCCCATTATGATAACACTTCCCATCCTTGCTGCTAATCCAATTTGTGATAGGAGATCCGTCTCCACTTCCTCCCTCAGGTTTGGGGGCCTATAGCATACTCCCAGTATTATTTTCCCCTTAGCTTCATCCCTTTGGAGCTCTACCCATAAAGATTCCACCTCCTCCCTAGCCCCCTCAGTGATGTCATCTCTCACACTCACTTGTACATTATTCTTGATATATAGGCATACCCCTCCCCCTTTTGTACCTTCTCTATCCTTGCGGTATAGGGTATACCCTTGAATGTTTGCCAGCCAATCATGAGAGCTGTTGAACCAGGTCTCTGAAATTCCCACAAAATCCAAATCCTCCTTGTACAACCGTATCTCTAGTTCACCCATCTTGTCCGCCATGCTCCTGGCATTGGTGAACATGCCACATAGTTTAGACTGGTCGCATATTGTCCTCGTATTGGGTGTTTCAAGATTGCAACTAGGATTTGCTACTATACTCACCTTGTGTTTTTGTGCTTTGGTTAACCTACCACTAATGCCCCCAATACTACCCTCTGGAATATCTTCCGCGCTGGCTATCACTGTCTCTGGACCCTCCCCCCCATCGCCTAGTTTAAAAACCCCTCTAACTTTTTGGCCATCTTCATTCCCAGCAGATCTGCACCCTCCTCATTTAGGTGCAGTCCGTCCCTTCTATAGTACCGGTTACCGACTGAGAAGTCGGCCCAGTCCTCCAGGAACCCAAACCCCTCCTTACTACACCAGCTCTTCAGCCACTTGTTTACTTCCCTAATCTCCCTCTGCCTTTCTGGTGTGGCTCGATGTACCGGTAGTATTCCTGAGAACACTACCTTGGAGGTCCTTTTCCTCAATTTAGCTCCTAAGTCCCTAAAATCGTTCTTTAGGACACTCCATCTGCCTCTGACTTTGTCATTGGTGCCAACGTGCACCATGACAGCCGGGTCTTCCCCAGCCCCTCCCAGTAATCTGTCCACAAGATCCGTGATGTGCCGAACCCGAGCGCCCGGTAGACAACATACTGTTCGGCGCTTCCGGTCTTGGTTACAGATTGCCCTCTCTGTCCTTCTAAGAATTGAGTCCCCTACCACCAGAATCTGTCTTTCCTTTCCCTTTGCTGCCCCCCCACTCTCACTGGAGGAGTTCTTCCCCTGGCAGCTAGGAGAGTCCCTCATCTCCAGCAGTGCTGGTCCCTGACTGGTTTCACCAATGTCACTCAATGGAGCGTACTTATTGGGATGCTCCAGTCCTGGAACGGCCTCTCTGGCACTTCCCCCTCTACCCCTCCTGACTGTCACCCATCTACTCTTTGCTAGTGCCTGCACCTCTTTGTCTCCACCCGCCTCTGTGCTGGCCCCTGCCGGCACCTGCCATGTACGTTCCTGGCTCACCTTTAGTATGGAGGGACTTCTCAGTGCTGACAGTTGCTTCCCTAGATTCAGAACCTGGGCTTCCAGGGAAACAATGTGCTTACATTTTGCACAGCAGTATTCGCCCTCGATCGGATGATCAAGGAACGCATACATGCGGCAAGATGTACAAAGAGCCGCCTCTCCACACCCGCCGGGCATCGTACCTATTAAATTTAGTGAGGATTGGGGAATTTTACCCTGTCCAAATTACCTAACAGCTAGCTTCCTGGCACTAATACTCAAGACAATACACAGGTACACAACAAGACAATACACAGGTACACAATACACAGTACTAACGATCCACACACACTACTCAGACAACACTCAGATACTCACACTACACAGGTACTATGACCCCTGTTATAACCTCCTGTTTTAAACTCTTGTGTTTAACTCCCACTTACACCAAGCTCCACTGCTTCAAACTGAGCACGCTCACACTGAGCCCTGCAACCAGTTAAATAGTCACCTGTGAGCAATTAACCACACCCCTTAATTGATAGACTGATGAAACCAAAAAAAAAAAGAGCTATTTAAAAAGTGACAGCAAAGTCAATGGAAAAGCCCCCAAAAAGCACCCCAGCAAACAGCAACAGACAGCAGACAGCAACAGACAGCAGACAGCAGACAGCAACCAAACACCAAGACTTGTATACTCTAACTCTTGTGTTTAACTCCCACTTAATCCAGCTCCACTTACACCAAGCTCCACTGCTTCAAACTGAGCACGCTCACACTGAGCCCTGCAACCAGTTAAATAGTCACCTGTGAGCAATTAACCACACCCCTTAATTGATAGACTGATGAAACCAAAAAAAAAAAAAGAGCTATTTAAAAAGTGACAGCAAAGTCAATGGAAAAGGCCCCAAAAAGCACCCCAGCAAACAGCAACAGACAGCAGACAGCAACAGACAGCAGACAGCAGACAGCAACCAAACACCAAGACTTGTATACTCTAACTCTTGTGTTTAACTCCCACTTAATTCAGTTCCACTTACACCAAGCTCCACTGCTTCAAACTGAGCACCTAAAAGAAAAAACATGTGGAAGAAGGTGCTCTGATCAGATGAGATCAAAATTGAACTTTTTGACCTAAAAGCAAAATGCTATGTGTGGCAGAAAACTAACACTGCACATCACCCTGAACACACCATCCCCACTGTGAAACATGGTGGTGACAGCATCATGTTGTGGGATGCTTTTCTTCAGCAGGGACAGGGAAGTTAATCAGAGTTGATGGGAAGATGGATGGAGCCAAATACAGGACAATCTTCGAAAAATGTATATTAGAGTCTGCAAAAGACTTTAGACTGGGACGGAGATTCACCTTCCAGCAGGACCACGACCCTAAACATACAGCCAGAGCTACAATGGAATGGTTCAGATCAAAGCATAATCATGTGTTAGAATGGCCTAGTAAAAGTCCAGACCTGAATCCAATTGAGAATCTGTGGCAAAACTTGAAAATTGCTGTTCACAAACTATCTCCATCCAATCTGACAGAGCTTGAGCTATTTGCACAGAAGAATGGGCAAAATTGTCACTCTCTAGATGTGCAAAGCTGTTAGAGACATCCCAAAAAGACTTGCAGCTGTAATTGCAGAGAAAGGTGGTTCTACAAAGTATTGACTCAGGGGGGCTGAATACAAATGCACGCCACACTTTTCACATAATGTATTTATTTGTAAAGAATGTTGAAAAACATTTATCATTTTCCTTCCACTTCACAATTATGTGCCACTTTGTGTTGGTCTATTACATAAAATCCCAATAAAATACATTTACATTTTTGATTGTAACATGAAAAAATTTGGAAAATTTCAAGGGGCATGAATACTTTTATATTTGATTTATTATTTGGGCAGCGCAATCACATATTGTTTATTGTTTATCGGACATTCGGACAACAAAATCCATGGATTTTTTCCGACGGATGTTGGCTCAAACTTGTGTTGCATACACACGGTCACACAAAGTTGTCGGAAAATCTGATCGTTCTAAACGTGGTGACGTAAAACACGTACGTCGGGACTATAAACGGGGCAGTGGCCAATAGCTTTCGTCTCTTAATTTATTCTGAGAATGCGTGGCACTTTGTGCATCGGATTTGTGTACACATGGTCGGAATTTCCGAAAACAAGGTCCTATCACACATTTTCCGTCGGAAAATGTGTATAGGGCATAATGCTTTATGTGCCTAAGCGTGTGTGCAATACGTGGGTTTTACTGCTTTTTTAAAGAAGCATTTAATGTTTGCTAATGTATTGTCTAAATGTCCTCATTACCTAATTACCATGCTTGGAATATGCTGTTTATGTCCCCTTTTTCTTCATGCATGCCTGTTTTTTTAAATGGGTCATTTTTTGCCCTACATGCATATTTTCCTTCAATAACCTCCCCACCATGCAATCCTGGGTCCATTTATACCTCTAGCCTATAGTCCCTTTAACAATGTATATTGTCAGCTCCATTGTACTGATTTACCCTCCCCCACCCCCTCAAATGTTTCCAACTGTCAGGTGTGTTCTTGTCCCAAATTAGAACCCTCCCCCACCCCCTCAAATGTTTCCAACTGTCAGGTGTGTTCTTGTCCCAAATTAGAACCCTCCCCCACCCCCTCAAATGTTTCCAACTGTCAGGTGTGTTCTTGTACCAAATTAGAACCCCTCCCCCCACATACAAATTGATCAATGGTCCATCAGAGGGGGTGAGTAATCTTATAAGTGGGCCTTATGTTTTTTTATTAAAAAAAAAAAAAAACACATATTAAAAATGTTCGACTGCTATTGTGCAAGAATGTTTTTGTGTAATCTGCTAGAAAAGTTATGTTTAAAAGTACTTATATTTTTTTTTTCTTGTTTGACTCTACAGTTTCCTTCAAACACACAGGAATGGCAGACTGTGGCCTCCCAGTTCGCTGACCGTTGGGACTTTCCCAACTGTGTCGGGGCGATCGATGGGAAGCATGTCCACATTGTGCCACCACCCCATTCTGGGTCTTACTACTATAACTATAAGGGGTTTCATAGTGTAGTTTCGATGGCGGTGGTCTCGGCACAATTGGATTTTATGTTTGTGGACGTGGGGAAGAACGGCCGGATGTCGGACGGAGGAGTCTTTGCACAGACCGAGTTGTGCCAGCGTCTCCAGACTGGTGGCCTGGGATTGCCACCTGATGACCAGAATGTTGATGGACTCCCCTCAGTTTTCATCGCTGATGAAGCATTTGCTCTTGGCGAGCACTTGATGAGGCCGTTCCCCCAAAGGTTCCTCACCCCTGAGAGGAGGGTATTTAATTACTGGCTGACCAGAGCAAGAAGAGTTGTGGAGAATGCCTTCGGGATTCTGGCCAGCCGGTTCCATTTTTCCTCTCGGCCATAAATCTTGCGGCACACAAGATAAATCATGTCCTAATGGCTTGCTGCATTCTTCATAATTATTTGAGACGACATTCAGCTACATATCTTACCTCAGTTGGGCCTGAGGCCGGACTTAGTGGTGAAGATCCACTCACAGGCCTGGATACTGGCTGTACTGACTTGGCCCCCCAAACCGCCCGTCAAGTGCTTGACAGATACGTCAATTATTTTAATGGTCAGGGGGTCATAGCAATGCAACAACTTTAATTTGTCAAAAAATAAACACAAATTATTGAGGCAAAAATCTCTTGTTTTTATTCTTGTTTGCATTTAGTTTTGTCTGTCTCCTAGTGCACTTGTAGTGGCAAGTGCATTTCCCTTTAGTTAATAGGGCCCTTTGTCACTGTAACCACACAAAAAAAATAATAAACTGTTATTGATAAATAATAAGCCACACACATTGTAGTAGTAAAAACATTTTACTGTGTGCAAATTTAAAGGTGCATTTTGTTTGAACGTGTTTAGGTTTTTGTTTTTTGTTTTTTTTCGGAACAATAACATTTTTTAATTTTTTTTTTTTTTTTTAGTATAGGCATATTAGTAAAAAATATACATTGTTTACAAAATTAGGCTTGACAACAGGGTTTTTAAAAACATAATACCAAAAAATAACAGGAACTTACAAAGTTCAACATGTCAAAAATGGTGCTGGTGATGTCACCCATGTAAAAATAAAATTTTGCAGATGCTCACAAATTGGGAGTAAAAAAGGTTCAAGTCAACATGTGCTATCTCCCATCATGGGGAGCAATGGACGTGTTTTGTGTGTACAATCCCTTTGTTCCTCTCACAAACTAACATTATTCTGATGAAGGGGTTGCAAACACAAAACAAGTACATTGATATCCCCTGATGGAAGATAGCACATGATGACACACCGTGTGCATCTGCTAAATTTTTATATTACTATTTCACAACTTCAAAAATTAGAAAAAATAAAAACTTGACAATGAAATGAAGAACATGATTAATGTTTTTAGGCAAAAAGTTATTATATTCTGCCCAAAACATCAATCATGTTCTTCATTTCCTGTTGCATGCTGTCCAGCCGATTTCTCATGCTGTCAATTTGTTCAAGCATTCTATCAATTTGGCCATTCCACACCATTATCTGCCCAATCAGTCTTTGTGCACTGTCTGTGCTAAATGGCTCCGCCTCTTGGCTTTCCACAACCAGAACATCACCTAAAATGTCTGGATTAAAAAATTTAGAAAAATATGCACGCCTAAATAGATTAACTTAACCTGGAGTGTCAGTCACTCTGGTGGGGTGCAAATATCGCACACTTCCTCCACCTCTCCTTCCTCCAGTTCGTCAGGTGGGCGTGGTGTTGGGCTGGGGCTTGGGGTAATTCCTGCTTCAGGTTGGTGACTTGGGGGGGTCCTGGGATCCTTGGACTGTTGTCTGAGTCTTTTCTCCCCTATGAGAATTAAACAAAAGGTATACTTAAAACACAGTGATATTTCAGTCATGAAAAAGGAATATGAAACGTTGCTTAGAAGTTGGGGACAATTGTCATTTTATTTCACAAAAATTTTGGAAGACAGGATTAAAATTCACTCTGACCAAAAATGCAAAACAATACACATTTTCATGCAAGTTTCACAGATGCAAACACCTCAAGTATCCCCTGGAGCCCCTATGTGTATTACCCTCAAACATTTTCTCTGGTGTCACATAGTACACTAGTGCTCGTGAGTCCAGATTACACTGAATCATTTTTGAAGAAGCATTCTAGTTTCAAACACATCTACACAACATTCCCACATTTTTGGAATACCACAAATTATCAAGACTTAAATGTATGTCCAACCCTGTACCATCGTATTTGGCAAAAAACAATCGTCGTTTTCTTATTCTCATATGTATTTTTAAAAGAATGGTTTTTACGAACGATGCTGTATAAACGAAAAGCATATGGATCAGCATGCAAGTTAAGTATCTCACTAGGAACACACAACAAGTACTTACTTTTTTTAAGCAGCTTCTTGATTCGCCAATATTGTTCAGGCTCCCTAGTTTTGAGGTCAGACCACTGCTTCCTCAATTGTTCTTTAGTCGTTTCATGCCAAATTTTTGTTCAAGAGCGGTGACAACTGAGAACATTATTTTGTCCTTCCGCATATTGGGTCGGGTGTACGATCCTTTTTTGGCATCATAGTCCTCCCTTCTCAATATGGACACCATCTCCACCATCTCTTCAAAGGCCATGTTGGTGGCCTTATATCTCCTTGGATCTGGATGGTTGTGACTCCGGGCTTTCCTCCGCGCTAGTTCCAGATAATCTCTCCGCCATCTTTCTCCAGATACTGCCACTGCGCAACGAAGAGTGAAGGGGCGGGGTCAAATCGTACTAAAGAACGTCAGGGGCGGGCGACGCAGGCTTAGCATGACACATGCGCAGTGTATATAAAGCTAGTACGCTGGCCTACGTATGTCCGAGCAGAAGTAGCGAGCGTCAGAAACGAAGGTAAGATTTAAACGTGGGTTTGTGTTTGGTGAATGTGTTTGGTGTGTGTGTGTATACCCTAGATTCTGCAAAAAAAAAAAATACTGGGAGTTTGGACTGACATTACAGTTTTGATCTTGTGTCTTGTCTTTCAGCAAAAAATGAATCCCTTTAAGGAGGAAGAGTTTTTGTCTCGTTTTATTGAGCTTTATCAATAGAACAGAAACCTGTGGGAGGTCAAGCACCCCTTGTATTTTACTAGACATGTAAGGAAGGCAACACTGGGGACACTTTTGGAATTTGTCAAGACTCGAGTCCCCCAGGCAGACCTTAAGTTTGTTGAAAAAAAAAATTGGTATCTTGCGCAATATGTACAGGCGGGAACACAAGAAGATCCAGGATTCCCTCAGATCAGGAGCAGCAGCAGACCAGGTTTATGTCCCCAAGCTGTGGTACTACCAAAAACTGCGATTTCTGGATGACCAGACAGAAGCAAGGCAATCACTTTCGACCCTTCCCTCCAGCCTACCCTCCACCCTTTATCACATTGATGATGGTTTTATTGCTGTGAAGTACTTTTCCACTGCAGTTTGAGATTCATTTATCACAGTTTAACTATTCGTTTCTATTTTGATAGGGTGAGTGAGCGCTACATATATTTATAATTTTTACTTCCCTCCACCCTTCCCTCCAGCCTTCCCTCCTTCCTTCCCTCCACCCCAGCTGAGGCGTCCCAGGAAGAACTGGAACCTTTCATCCTTGATGAAGTGGATGCTCCCAGCTTCAGCCAGGTATACTTTTTTTTGGAAATTTGGGATTGTGTAAATATTAATGATGTAAATTGAAAAATGTTTCAAGTGCTTCACAAAAAATGATTTCATCACAATTATTAATATGTATACATATCACTAGACAGTAGTGGCCAAAAATGTACTTCAAATATTGGTGATCAGCTAGAATAAGGGTGTGGTCAAAAAGATCGCCTTTTCTATTTCTTTAGAATTAGATTTTAAAGTCATGAGCTGAAAAAACTATGCCCTTTTTTTTACACAGGATGAGCTCAGCCAGGAGGAGGCCGTGCCCAGTGGTATAGAGGAAGAGGCCTTGCCCAGTGGGAGAGAGGAGGAGGCCGTGCCCAGTGGCAGGCAGGAGGTGGCTGGGCCCAGTCGAAGCCTCACGGAATGTCAGGTGGCTCCCCTCCACATTACCACTAAAAGTCCCAGGAAGATCACCTGAACAGAAGAGGTATCACTAGCCCTCATTCGGGAAGCCAGCCAAATCCTGAGCACACCACCCAATGCTGAAGAGGCCTATGGAACATATATGGCCACTAGGTTGCTGGAACTTGAAAAGGGGCAACGCCTCCTCTGTGAGGGGATTATTTTTCAGGCCTTTCAGAAGGGGTTGAGAGGGGAGCTTACTCCAACAAGCTATATTACAGATGAAGCCACTCCTCCTGCTACTCATCCTCCTCCTGCCCCAAGTACACCACCAGAGGCACAGCCTCCAAAGAAGGCTGCAGAGAAGCGCAAAAGGGAAGGCGGCAGGGCAGCGTGCAGGGAAGGCTCCATGGAAGAGTCAAAGGTGATTGCCTGGCTTCTGTCTGGTCTGACAGAAGATGCAGATTGGGCTCCCTAGTCGCAAGATACCAATTTTATTTTCCAAGAACTTGAGGTGTGTCCTGGGGGACAAAAGGCTTTACACATTCCAAAAGTGTCTCCAGTGTTGCCTTCCTCATTTATGTTTTTCAAAAAATAAAAGGATATTTTCTTTACCTTACACCATTGACTATGTGTTTTGATTCAAAAAGGACATTTTGTTTGTGAGTAGGCAGGTACACGTCAAAAAGACTATGTGGGTTATTTACAAAAGGATAAATAATTTTGCAATTCAAGTGCAAAGTACAAGTGCAAATTGCACTTTATAAATTGCACTGCAAGTGCACTTGTTGGAAGTGCAGTCGCTGTAAATCTGAGGGGAAGATCTGAAATGAGGGGAAGATCTGAAATGAGGGGAAGCTCTGCTGATTTTATCATCCAATCATGTGCAAGAGAAATGGTTTTTTTTGTGTTTCCTTGCATGTGTCCCTCGGATCCACAGCGAATGCACTTCCAAATGCTCTTTCAGTGCAATTTCAACTACACTTTGCACTTGTAGTGCAAAATGAATTAGCCTTTTGAAAATAACCCCCCTATGTCTAATTAACAAGGGACACCAACCTCATTAAGCTTCATTAAAACAATACAAAATATTAAGGTTATTGTGGTAACTTGAAACTCCAAAAAAAAATTAAAAAATTAACTAACAGTTTTGAGAATTTACACACATTTACACAATTTGCACACATTGTAAATTAGATATTGATTAAATATAAAAATATTAAAGATGCGTCCAAAAAAAAAAAATTTCGACATTCTTTCTGGAGATCTGGCTTTTAAAAACTATAATATTAGTCATGGCATGAGGATAAATCATGAAGAAAGTAGTTTGTGAGAACTCTGTGAATATAAGCAGCAAAACAACTTCATTCCTCTCGTATTAAAAAAGAAAAAAAGAATGCGCTGTGTAACGATATCACGTATGGGACATGAAAAGCTGTAGCTAGCTGCCATCTTGTGTGGAAGTAGCCATGACAGTTTGGCTAACCATGTAACCTCACAGAGAACTCTGAACTCCGTCCTCCCCATCTTAGGAATTCAAAACTTTTTAAGTTCAACAGAAAAGGTTATCTCCACAGAGAAACAGAACCAGGTTAAGTCAGTAGAAAAACATTTGTTGTAAGGGCAGTGTTCAGGCCTGTCGTAAAACTGTCACCCTCCCCATTCAGAGACCAAACAGGCCTCGGTCGTAAAGTTTCTGAATACACCTCACTAGAATAAGTATGAAATTTCAGCATGTTTCATAACTTCTGACTTAGTAATAGCACAGCCATAATCTGGACATATCTAGCTTCCTCAGATAATATGGAACGTTTCAAGTCCAGACACCCCTATGTCAGGTCATATGGGAAACCCCTGGGACCACTTATTCCTCCAAAGCAGGCTATACGTTATAGATATGGCATGTTTAGACTTGTTTTGAAGGAAATCTCAAGTTGAATAAGAATATGGATATTTGGAGTCTGTAAACACTACAGATGCAGATATATGAAAATGTATTAAAAAATCTACCTGGGACGTGGTCATGAGTGTAGACACCTCCCAGCAACCAACCCCTAAAACAGGATGACCAGATGATTGGTTACTGGTCGCTGTCAACACCCCCTTTGATTTGACAGAAAAGAGGAGATGCCAAGACAATGGTCAGTTCTCCTTTTACCATCCAAGAAGAAACATCTGCCAAGTCGAGAACCGATTACCTAGCTCATCGATCGAACTCTGATCAACCCTCAGACATTAATTGCAAGTATTCTCTCTTCCCAATTCTACCTTATTGCTTTGTGGCTGTATATTGTCTTTATTTTTTGAAACATCTTTTTTCTGTAAATATTTTATTTGCATCAACTTTGACCTTTTCATAATAAACCCTTATGTTGAAAAGTGTTAACCTTGTCTCTAAAGCTCTTAATGCAAGCTATAAACGAACCTGCCTCTTGAAGGGCGCTACTGTTGTAGAGTAAGACTCTGAGCAGACCTGTCTGTGGTGGCAGTGTGTGTGGCAGACGCTTATTCTAAAATTATAATTGGTATTGCTAAATTACGAGTCTCCCCCGGCTCGGTCTTTTAAACGGGGGTGGTGGCAGTTAAAGGGTTAATTGTGTAATTAGCCCAGTGACAATCACTCTCAGGCTGCTCGCACCTAGATTGTGGTCCCGCAAGCTGGAAAATCTTTGTGCTGGGCGCAGCTGAGAGTGGCATTGTTACGTAAGTGACAGCGTGGTGTGAGGTTGGCTGGTCCTTTGTCGCGAGTTAGCGAGGAGGGCAGGGGTCTGACACCCGCGTTCGTCACACGCTGTATTAAAAGATCACAGAAGAGGAATGTGCTAGGTTCAATACGAAGGCTAGTTTTACAAGACCGAGCGCTTCCGTCTTGTACTTGCTTCAGAGCATGCGTCAGTTTTGGTCCATCGGACTAGCACACAGACGAACGGTTTGTACGCTAGAAAGCAGAGTCCGTCGGACAGATTTGAAACATGTTTCATTTCTAGGTCCGTCAAACTTTTGAGAAAACAAAGTCCACTGGAGCCCACACACGATCGAATTGTCCGACGGACTCCGGTTCGCCAGACCAAGTATGCCATAAAGTCCGGTCGTGTGTACGCGGCATAAGTGTTAAGGGATTGTGTTAAGTAAAAGACTAATGCCGTGTACACACGAGCGGACTTTACGGCAGACTTTGCCCGGCGGATGGGATTTCGTCGGACAATTCGATGTGTGTGGGCTCCAGCGGACTTTGTTTGCTCAAAAGTTGGACGGACTTAGATTTGAAACATGTTTTAAATCTATCCGTCGATCTCGAGTCCGGTCGAAAAGTCCGCTCGTCTGTATGCTAGTTTGATGGACAAAAAGCCACGCTAGGGCAGCTATTGGCTACTGGCTATGAACTTCCTTGTTTTAGTCCGGTCGTACGTCATCACGTACGAATTCGACGGACTTTGGTGGATTGTGTGTAGGCAAGTCCGTTTATTCGGAAAAGTCCGTCATAAAGTCCGGCGTAAAGTCCGCCGAGCAAAGTCTGCCGTAAAGTCCGCTCGTGTGTACGCGGCATTAGTGTTAAGTTTGGGGAGGACAGTTAAAGTGACTCAGTTCTTTGTCCATACAGGGTCACTTAACGCCCCTTTCCCCAAGAGTTTATACTTACCTTTCCTATGTTTTCCCAACACTCCATTCATTCACCAAGAGCAAAGTGAAATACCCAACACTTCTGGGTATAAGTGAGCATGGAACAAAATTAATAGCCCTGTGTGATAAGTTGGTTTGGGCTTACTTAGGACTTTCATTTGCAGAAATTAAGAAACTTGAATATACAGTATGTTGCTAGGATAGAGGAAAACTAAGTGACTCTTTTACTTTGCACTGCCTTAAAGCATTTGTGACCCCAAAATTTCATATTCCTGATACGTGCTTGCTGTACCATGTACTTGTATGAGAAAGTATCCTGTTCTCTTTGTATTGTTTCCTTGGTGAAAAAATCCCTGGTGTTCCTGCCAGTCATATTAAAAACTGCTTTCCTATTAAAAACTGACCACACTAAGCAGGAGAGCACTGTGGTCAGTTCTCTAGCTATGTTGGGAACTCAGTGTACTCTCTTACAATGATCAGACTTGTCCTGAAACGCCCCCCCTGCACAGCCATTCACTGGGAAGATCAGTGTGCTGCTGCTTCTCCTCCCCCAGTTCTCATGCAGCTGAGAACAGAGGGAATGTGATCACCTATAAAAAAAAAAGGGGAAAAAAGGTATTTATGTTTTTTTTTTTATATCTATACACAAATAATTTGCCTTTCATTTCTATGTTAATCTGAATGGGTTGTTTTACAAGGTGAGGGGTTACATACACTTTAACTCCCTTTTATTTGGGGATGATCCAGTGTCTCTTTGGATTACAAAGACTGTTAAACTGAATATTCATCAATGGAGCAGTGTAGCAGCCATCTTTAGAGAGACCACTTTGTAAATGCTTGTCTGTAGAGTGTTTCGAGTGCTGGGGGCAGCCATCTTTGCTGGGTCTGGATCGAGTTTTCTAGAGCTATCTGATGCTTCGCTGTCCAGGAGAAGAGCACTGATCAGTGACTGCAATTTGCCTTTCATTTCTATTTTAATCTAAATGTATTGTTTTACAAGGTGAGGGGTTACATACACTTCAACTCCCTTTTATTTGGGGATGATCCAGTGTCCCTTTGGATTACAAAGACTGTTAAACTGAATATTCATTAATGCAGCAGTGTAGCAGCCATCTTTAGAGAGACCACTTTGTAATGCTTGTCTGTAGAGTGTTTCGAGTGCTGGGGGCAGCCATCTTTGCTGGGTCTGGATCGAGTTTGCTAGAGCTATCTGATGCTATGCTGTCCAGGAGAAGAGCACTGATCAGTGACTGCAATTGCCATCATAATTTGTGTAATGTTACATGTGAAGGGACCTGGATCCCGATCAGTGTTTCTCTGGATGCGGCGAGTGACTTTGACCATCAACAGACCCCTGACCATCAGAGGACCACTGGCTACTACTGCCCCTTTAGATTACAAAGACTGTACTAGAGAGCACTCCCACCATTTTTAAGGAAGGAAAAGAGTGACTGACTCAGAAAATTGAAAGAGAGAGATCACAGCAATTTTTATTCCTGTCCGCCTTGAACTTGACTTTTACTGAATCAGAACATGTGTCCAGAGACCCAGAAGAGGGTGCCCTGGGTCTAGTAAGAGACAAACATCATACAAGTTAATGTGTTGTTTGCTGGAAACCGTTGCTTTTTTCAAGGGCCCCAACTTTGCCAGTCAACATTGTTATTATCTTTCACTGTGACAAAACTGGGACTGTTATAGAAAGTTAGGACTATCTTTATATACTGTTGCTAGATAAATGCAGTTCAGTTCTGTTAATTGCTGCCAGTCAGAATACAGCAGGTGTTTCACGCAAAGTAAAGTTATTGTCTTATTAATTGTTTGTAACTTGCTAATCCTCTCCTCTTCTTTTAGGCTATGTTTGGAAATATAATTTCTTAGAAATACCTCAAGGTGTGTTGGTAAGTGTTGGGTAAGTGAGGTGTGTCATTTTCATTTTAATAACAATACAAGCAAAAATCCAGCTTGATAAGGTCACTAAGTTTTTTTAATCTTGCCTTTTTAGCATTCCATTCTGTCGCACTGAACTGCCTTAACATATATTACACGGTCACCATGAGCCGAGCAACATTCCTTATTGTTTCATTTAACTGATGTCATGTTGGCTACGCCTCTCAGGAAGACAGCTCAGATTGTGGTGAAGAACAGGATTTCCAAGTCTACTTTAAATATGCAAGCATACAGTATCGCTGAGCAGAGCTGTTAGTGAGAGTATGGCTGTACAATGCCGTGTAACACATTGCAGTGTTATGACCGGACTGTCCTATAGGCTAAACAGAGAATGAGAACACTCCATAAACATATACTTCAAGGAATGCTGGTGTGCTTAGCTTCTGTCCATGTGGTTTTTACAGGTAAGACTTTGTATGTAGGACCATATTTTCACAAATCCTAGATGGTAGCACCTGATACCTGGTAGGATCACCTGGTGCTCGATCATAGATCTTAAATGCCATGTAAAATGTGATTTATTTTTATTTGTCTGTCAACCTGTACAAAATATTGGACGAGATTCTATACCACGTACAGCTTGCTTTTTGCTTGCATAATTTGTAACTTAATTTCATCAGTGTGACATGGGCAATCACACTGCGCATATTCTGATACAAAAAATTCTATAAATGAGAACAGATAAATTGGGAGAAACGAGTAGAACAGGAAAGAAAAACATGGTTTCTTCTCAGGAAACACTTAAACGTGGGTAACAATCACTCAGGCAGGCACGTGGTGACAGACTGGTTTTGGGGCTGTGTTACTAAGAACTGGCTTGGTGCCCTATATACTGCACTGTGCGCATTACTGAAACTTCATGCTCTAAACTCCAAAGCAAAACATTTTTAGAGTTTACTAATGGAAAATACTTCTAATCTCAATGGTTTTGATGCTGTTACATCAAAAAGCTGAATACTGTATATGCAGTAGCTCACAAAAGTGAGTACACCCCTCACATTTTTGTAAATATTTTATTACATCTTTTCATGTGACAACATTGAAGAAATGACACTTTGCTACAATGTAAAGTAGTGAGTGTAAAGCTTGTATAACAGTGTACATTTGCTGTCCCCTCAAAACAACTCAACACACAGCCATTATTGTCTAAACTGCTGGCAACAAAAGTTAGTACACCCCTAAGTAAAAATGTCAATTTTGGGCCCAATTAGCCATTTTCCCTCCTCGGTGTCATATGACTCTTTAGTGTTACAAGGTCTCAGGTGTGAATGGGGAGTAGGTGTGTTAAATTTGGTGTTATCTCTCTCACTCTCTAATACTGGCCACTGAAAGTTTAACATGGCACCTCTTGGCAAAGAACTCTCTGAGGATCTGAAAAAAAAAAAAAGAATTGTTGCTGTACATAAAGATGGCCTAGGCTATAAGAAGATTGCCAAGACCCTGAAACTGAGCTGCAGCACGGTGACCAAGACCATACAGCAGTTTAACAGGACAGGTTCCACTCAAAACAGACCTCGCCGTGGTCGACCAAAGGAGTTGAGTGCACATGCTCAGCGTCATATCCAGAGGTTGTCTTTGGGAAATAGACATATGAGTGCTGCCAGCATTTCTGCAGAGGCTGAAGGGGTGGGGGTCTGCCTGTCATTGCTCAGACCATACGCCGCAACTGCATCAAATTGGTCTGCATGGCTGCCGTCTCAGAAGGAAGCCTCTTCTAATGATGATGCACAAGAAAGCCCGCAAACAGTTTTCTGAAGACAAGCAGACTAAGGACATGGATTACTGGAACTATGTCATGTGGTCTGATGAGACCAAGATAAACTTATTTGGTTCAGATGGTGTCAAGCGTGTGTGGCGGCAACCAGGTGAGGAGTACAAAGACAAGTGTGTCTTGCCTACAGTCAAGCATGGTGGTGGGAGTGTCATGGTCTGGGGCTGCGTGAGTGCTGCCGGCACTGGGGAGCTACAGTTCCTTGAGGGAACCATGAATGCCAAAATATACTGTGACATACTGAAGCAGAGCATGATCCTCTCCCTTTGGAGACTGGCCGCAGGGCAGTATTCCATCATGATAACAACCCCAAACACACCTCCAAGACGACCACTGCCTTGCTAATGAAGCTGAGGGTAAAGGTGATGGACTGGCCAAGCATGTCTCCAGACCTAAACCCTATCAAGCATCTGTGGGGCATCTTCAAATGGAAGGTGGAGGTGCGCAAGGTCTCTAACATCCACCAGCTCTGTGATGTCGTCATGGAGGAGTGGAAGAGGACTCCAGTGGCAACCTGTGAAGCTCTGGTGAACTCCATGCCCAAGAGGGTTAAGACAGTGGAAAATAATGGTAGCCACACAAAATATTGACACTTTGGGCCCAATATTGACACTTTGGGGTGTACTCACTTTTGTTGCCAGTGGTTTAGACATTAATGGCTGTGTGTTGAGTTATTTTGAGGGGACAGCAAATTTACACTGTTATACAGGCTGTACACTCACTACTTTACATTGTAGCAGTGTCATTTCTTCAGTGTTGTCACATGAAAAGATATAATAAAATATTTACAAAAATGTGAGGGGTGTACTCACTTTTGTGAGATACTGTATATTGTACTTTTACTTTCCTATGCTCTAAAAGCTCAGTTTCTAGGAAAAGCTTTCTTCAATGGGTCAATACAGATACCCAGAGATTGAACAGAGCGTAAAACAAATGGTAGTATTAAAAGGGATTGTATGGTGCTTTTGTTACATATTTTCTTTTTCGTTCAATCACATTTAAAAATATATATTTTAGAACAACACAGCATATCCTTAAATAAAGTGTATTTGCCTTAATCCATAGCACCTAGTTTGGTCCTGTCCGCACTCTCCTTCCTCTGCAATCTGCTTGTGTTACTTTTGACACCCCATCCATAGTAACACTTTGCATGCAGTTTACTGATCATACTGAATACTACTAAATACAACTCTATGAGCTACTTTATTAAACATGTTACAACTCACAGCCAGTCAGTTGTTTCAAGAAGCAAGGTTTGCGCAACATCAATAAAAGGGCTACTGTATTGCAACACATTATTATTATAGTTACTAATAATAATATTCAGATGCTGTAGTGTTGTTGCTGTTGCTTGTCTTTCCTCTGCTTATGTATTCTTCATATTTTCTGATTTGTCAGGTAGTATGGAAGGGCTACAAATCTTACATCTTTGAGCGTCAGGATCCTCATTCATTTGTAGGAATAATTTTTTAGGAAACAAATGAATATTGGTTGGCCCCCTGCAATTATAACACAAAATGCCCATTAAATGAATAAATGCTAGACTTTAGGGTTGATTTAACCACTTTAAGACTGGGCCTATTTTTCAGACTTTTTGTGTACAAGTTAAAATAATTTGTTTTTGCTAGAAAGGAAGTACCCCCAAACAGTATATATATTTATTATTTTTTTTTCTATCACCCTAGAGAATAAAATGGCGGTCGTTGCAATACTTTCTGTCACACCGTATTTGCGCAGCGGTCTTACAAGTGCACTTTTTTAAAATAAAAATACAAAAATAAGATAACAGTAAAGTTAGCCCAATTTTTTTTATATTATGAAAGATGATGTTACTCTGAGTAAACTGATACCCAACATGTCACGCTTCAAAATTGCGCCCACTCGTGGAATGGCAACAAACTTTTATCCTTAAAAATCTCCATATGCAACGTTTAAAAAATTCTACAGGTTGCATATTTTGAGTTATTGAGAGGTCTAGGGCTAAGATTATTGCTCTCGCTCTAATGATTGTGGCGATACCTCACTTGTGTGGTTTGAACACCGTTTTCATATGCGGGCGCTACTCACATATGCGTTTGCTTCTGCATGCAAGCTCGGCGGGATGGGCCGCATTAAAAAAAAAATTTTCCTCTTATTTAATTTACTTTTAATTTTTATTTTTACACTGTTCTTTAAAAAAAAAATGTGTCACTTTTATTCCTATTACAAGGAATGTACATCCTTTGTAATAGAAAAAAGCATGACAGGACCTCTTAAATATGAAATCTGGGGTCAAAAAGACCTCAGATCTCATATTTACACCCACATGCAAAAAGAAAAAAGAAAAAAAAAAGTCGTTTGAAAAAAATAAATAAATAAATGTCCCTTTAAGAGTTATGGGCGGAAGTGACGTTTTTACATGGCTTCCGCTCTGCAATTGTATGGAACCGTGCGGGGGCCATCTTCCTCTCACTCAGCTCCATACCTAACACGGAAGAGGACACGATCGCCTTCGCCGCTATCGATGGCTCTGGTAAGCGGTGGAGGGCACCGGAGAGTATAAAGGTGATCTTGCGGCGAATCCGCCACAGAGACCACTTTTATCTGAAAGCGGACCGCCCACTGAAGTAGTGGATACCGGGGTTATGGCAGCTAGTTGCTGCCAAAACAATGATATTCCATTTCAAAGTACCGCCGTATAATGACGGCGGGCATTTCGGAAGTGGTTAATAAAGGCAAAGAGACTGCACTCTACAAAGTGCATTTGCACTATGCAAGTGCAGTTGCTCCTGAGCTTAGCAAATGAGCAGAAGCTTTGCTGACTTCCATCATCCAATCATGGGCAAGCAAGAATGCTGTTTTTTTTATTATACCTTGCATGTGATTGGGTATTCTTTGCACAGTGAACCTTTACCTCATTTACTAAGCTATTTTGCAAAGTGCACAGTCTATTTGCCTTTGGTAAATCAACCCCTTTGTCCTTTCATGAAGAAAACCCGATGCTGCCATTGTTCTATCAGCTTTCTTGTGATAATAATAAATCTCAATGAAAAAAAATGTTTACAAAAATAAAAAGGATCACAAGTACACACACATGTGCCATTACGCATGTACATAGTAAACACCTCTCAGACAACATTAGATTCCTCGCACATGCCAGACGTAGAAGAAACATTTTAGGGATATCATTTAGATTTAGATCTACAACTGATGAGCTGTAAAGATTTTTACTGCCTCTACTATTTACATTTTTAGGTAATGTAGTGTTACTGTTTCCGAAACGCACCCTAATTTATTTAAAGAATAATTCCAAGTATTGGCATGTTATATATAGTTACATTGGTCCATCTTCAGAAAAAAAGCAAAAAAGCAAACTAAGTCAGCCACCACACACTATATATAGCATTTTGTTCTCAAAGAGGAACTGCAGTCTGCTCACATAATTTGTAATAAAAACATCTTTGCCATTCTGAAGCTTCCCTCCAACCACTTTGCATATTATTTTATATATACTGTGATTCTGTACTTGCCAAATATGCTGCAGAAATCTCCCTCCACTGAGTCAGGCTGCATCCGTTTTAACTGTGGGCAGCTGAAGCTGCTGCCTGTTCACTTTCTGGATTTACACAGACACACCTTTCACCTCTGCAGCTCTCATTGGCCCTCTTATGACTCACCCCCCCTCCCTTCCTGGCAAACACTCATGAGATTGAGAGAGAGAGAGAGCAGTGCATGGTCATTAGCCTAGGCTTTTTACCAGACAAGAAACAGAAGTGGGCTGTATAAAGTATTTACTGGTTTTACTATCCAAAGTTAAAACAGCAAGCGCAGAAGATTTACTAGATGGAAAGTTGAACCAATGACTGAAGTTCCACTTTGAGTATAGTTACACTTTAATTTAAAAGAAAAGATGATCAAATATTGGTTATATGCATGTTCTGGCAACTACAGAATTCTGGGCACAATTTCCATTTGCATAAAGCTCTCTTACATGTTTTTATATATCTTTTTTATGTTCTTACATTGTTTATAATAGCAGTGGATTATTCTCTCTACTTTAAAGCCAGCAGCATGAATCTGAGGGTGGACTTTTAGACGACTTTCACACCGAGATGTGAGGGGCGTCGGCGGTAAAGCGGCGCTATTTTTAGCGCCGCTTACCGTCGTTTTAGCGGCACTATTCGGCCGCTAGCTGGGGCGGTTTTAACCCCCCGCTAGCGGCCGAAAAGGGGTTAAATTGATTTCAATGGGTAGCAGCGGTGGAGGAGCGGTGAGTTCATCGCTCCTTCACCGCTCCAAAGAAGCTGCTGGCAGGACTTTTTGTGACGCCCTGCCAGTGCACCGCTCCAGAGGTGAAAGCCCTCTGGCTTTCACACTGGAGTGAATGGAGCCGCTTTTTTCAGGCGCTATACAGGCGCTATTTTTAGCTCTGTAGCGCCTGAAAAACGCTGGCAGTGTGAAAGGGGTCTTAGGCTGAGTTCACTTTACACATATGCATTGCTGTAATGTATATTATGTGGGTTGGTGCACTGTGGTGCCATTCTTTCTAAATGGCACCATAATGCACTTGCACTGCAGAGAACCTCAGTGCATGGTTACACACTATGGTGGTGTGTTGTGGCTTGCTGCATTGTTAAATATGGTACTTGTCTGTTTTTTTGTCCATTACAGTACCTGGGCCGCCCATTTATTTAAATAGGCTTCTTTATCCACTTGACCTCCGGAAGATTTACCCCCTTCATGACCAGGCCATTTTTTGCAATACGGCACTGCTTTACATTAATTGACAATTGCGTGGTTGTGCAACAGTGTACCCAAATACATTTTTTAATCCTTTTTTTCCCCCCACAAATAGAACTTTCTTTTGGTGATATTTGATCACCTCTGCGTTTTTTTAAATTTTTGCGCTATAAACATAGAAAAGACTGACAACTTTGAAAAAAAAAAAACAACTTACTTTTTGCTATAAAACATACCCAATAAAAAAATATAAAAATTCTAATTTCTTCATCAATTTAGGCAAATATGTATTCTGCTACATACGTTAGGTAAAAAATATCCCAATAGGCGTATATTGGTTTGCGAAAAAGTTATACCACCTACAAACTATGGGAGATATTTTTTTTTTGTAATGGCAGCAATTAGCAACTTGTAGCCAGACTGCGATATTGCGGCGGGACAATCGGACAACTAACACTTTTTGGGGACTAGTGACACCAATACTGTGATCAGTGCTAAAAAATATACATTGTTCCTGTACTAATGACACTGGCTGGGAAGGGGTTAACATCAGGGGTGATCAAAGGGTTAACTGTGTACCTAGGTTGTGCTTACTCACTGTGTAGAATGTTTTTTGATTAAGGGAAGGATTGAGCTGTGTTTCTGTTTTTACCTTACCTCTTCACAGAACGGCAATCTACCTTGTTTACATAGGCAGGTTGTCATTCTGACTCTGTCCTGTGTAATCAGTGGATGCTGGCGGACATTGAGTCCACGGTACCCATTGCTGGGCTCCTGCTGTGTGTGATCACAGTGGGAGTGGGATTGCTGAGCATGCCCCAGACCCAGAAGTGTCAGATCACTTGCTGGGTACATGATCTGGCACAGAGTGGCCACCCCCGGCTGCAGTATATGTACAGTGGACGGTCCGCAAGTGGTTAATACAACGAGCGTGAATACATGACATAATGACCATTAAAGCGTGTGCACTCATTTTCTGACCTTTGTTGTTTACAAGTAAAAAGCAGTATTTTTTCCTAGAAAATTACTTAGAACCCCCAAACATTATATATTTTTTTTTAGCAGAGACCCTAGAGAATACATTTTTTATGTCACATGATTTTTGGGCAGTGTTTTTTCAAACGCAATTTTTTGGGAAAAAATACACTTTAATAAATATGAAAAAAACCCATAGTATATACCCCAATTTTTTTGTATAATATGAAAGATGATGTTACGATGAGTAAATAGGTACCTAACATGTGATGCTTTAAAATTGCGCGCGCTCGTGGAATGATGCCAAACTACAGTACTTAAAAATCTCCATAAGTGGCGCTTTAACATTTTCTACAGGTTACCAGTTTAGAGTTACAGAGGAGGTCTAGTACTAGAATTATTTCTCTCACTCAGACGTTCGAGGTGATATCTCACTTGTGTGGTGTAAACACTGTTTACATTTAATTACCTTTTTAACATTTTTACACTGTTCCTTTGTAAACATCCCTTGCGATAACATAGCATGACAGGTCCTCAAATTTCTCCTCTGACCTTAAAAGCAAAAGTTAAAAAAAAGTAACCTTTTGCTTTAAGAAAAAATAAAACAAGACATGTTTACATGGCTTGAGAACCAGAAGTGACGTAGACGTCACTCTGGTCCTAGGGCATAGAGATGAGCGGTGGCCATCTTGCCATTGCTTACCTCTATGTGAAGAAACTGCCGGCACCAGATGGTTCCAAATGGTAACGTTAGCCTGGGAACCAACGGGAGGCAGCTGGGGGCACCTCTCCCGTTATTTCTAAAAGTGATCCCGCTGCAAATTCGCAACTCGGATCACTTTTATTTGAAATCGGGCCACCTAAGGGAAAAAACTATATTGGTGTTATGGCATCTAGCGCCGCAACATGGGCAGTTTTAACTTCGGCTGCTAGCAGGGGTTTAAAGCGTCCTGCTAGCGGCCAGAAGGTGGCGCTTAAACAGAGGTAAAGTGCTGCTAAAATGAGCGTCACTTTAGCGCTAACGCAAGGGCGGCCCCAGTGTGAAAGGGGTCTAACGCCTCTCAAGTGCCTGCTTTTAATGTCAGTGTGAACTTAACATAAGATTCCTATAAATGAAGCTGAAACAACCAGTGTAGGTTATTGGGACAAACAGAACCCAAATCCTCCATGACCACCAGTAAATGCAGACAGGTCATGTCTGGTGGGCGGGGCTGGCATTGTGCTCTACATAGATTTCTGAAAACATTACAGCACCCTGTCTCAGTACTCCTCTAGAGTCCACAGTTCTGTCAGAAGCAGTGGGCTAGTTCCAGGGGGACTTATGCAAATGGATGTCCATCTGGAGGAGCGGGCATTCCTAGGAAGACTGAATTGCATTCAGACTACCCTGGGCAAGGCCTACATGTGATATTTAGGCTGAATGAGTGCAAAAACTGAAATCTAATAAAGAAAAGTGGGGGTCTCAGACATTCAGGCTTGGATGGAAAGAACCAGATCATGTTGGATATCCTCCAGCCAGGAAATGGCAGAATCTATCTCACTTATTGCAGTTTCTAGTGCACACTGTGAAAAGCTTGCAGTATATAGTGAAATCAGAGTAAGCAAGGCTGAAGTCCTGCTTTAAGAATGATAAGACTAGCTGGAAGCATTACTTAGAATTGTACATTGAACACTGACTATTGAATAAAATCTGTGAGAGGAGGCATCTAAAAAGTATGTTTAAACATAAACATATTTGTGTGTAGAGCTCAACAAGTTAAACTGGTTTGTAAGTAAAAAAACAAACCTGAAAATATGAGAAATGGCATTTGAAAACAAGGCCCTGACAATATTGAGATGTGATGGGAGGGTTAGATCTGTTGGTAGCTAAATGCTGAACTCCAGGAAAATGGTTAAAGACACAGAAGAAATATAAACAAGGAATTTTTATTTCTCTCCATTTTTGAGATATGCACATGTAGGCCAAGCATACAGGCAGATGGGGCCTACAGGGGCAGATAGGTTGTTTGTCACGTCCTCCATGCTTCCCCATTAACTAGTTTGGCGCCAAGAACTGGGTCACATGGAAGGCCTACCCCATATGGGTTCTTCTAGGCTACGTTAGGCACTGAGTTACAGGGTTGCTTTATTCACACAAGAGTGATACCCTTGCTTTGTACCGTTTTCACCAATGCCCCAGGACAAGGCTGAGGGTGCCGTAAGGGAATACTCAACCTTAAGGTGCTTCTCTGGGTCTCATCCTCTGTGTCAATCCCTTATGGGTCTCACAACCCACATCAGTGCTAGACTCTCCCCCAATGCTCTGCTTGGGGGCAGGAAGGAAGGAACATTTTTTTTTTTTTGAGCCAGATCACTGACTCAATCTATGTCTTACGGGACAAAGTGCACCGGACCCAGAGCAGAACCAAGATCAAGAGACCGGGCATGACATTAACTCTTACCCTCTCAGCTTGGAGAGCACCTAACTGTTTCAACCTGCCCACACAGGGCCCTGTCACACAGCACAGGCAGACAGTGCCCTGGTATTTCTCTACTGCAGTTACCTAATGCACCAAGGTCTTGTTCCGGCCCCCAGCCTGTTAGTGGACAGTAATAGTGAAGCAGGACACTGATGAGCTCATCTCTCTGTCACTCTGCTTCTCCTGTCAGGAAGCTCAATGTTAGCACATGAACACTGCACAGCTGACTGTCTCCTTGTGTGGTCTCTTTCTTAGTCTGAGCTTTGCTGTGCAGTAGACTGCTCAATACCAAGTCAAAATCAGGTACACTTGATGATTTTTAATGAAAATGTACCTGGATGAATTGGTGAAGTTCAGCTTTAACCTTAAGGAAAGTAAGTTGAAAGTTGTCTGGGGTAGCATTACCTGGAAGTGGTAGGGTTTGCCTTTACCAGCTATATGAGAGAATTCATACCTGGTTGAATGCTGTGTTTTACATGCCACTTTCAAGTACTCTTGTGAGTATTTGAAGTATTTTAATAATGAAGTATTAATGAAGATTCTGCATTCGACCGGTGTGTTCTTTGTTTTATATATATATATATATATATATATATATATATATATATATATATATATATACAGGACTTTTTTTCTCAAACAATAGGTGCTGGAACTCAACCACGACCCCCCAAAACCCCTCCCCCCACACACACCCTCCAAATCACATCAAATAGTGGGTGTGGTCAGTCACAGTTCCACCAAGTTCCCCCTGAAAAAAAGCCCTTAATATATATATATATATATATATATATATATATATATATATATATATATATATATAATTAACACCCCATATATGTGATCACACCGGTGATCATTTCACAGACACACATATTCTGTTAGTATAATTTATGATCATACACAGGATCAGTAAAAGTCCTGTTTCACTAAACACTTTGCAGTGCAAAATTTGACCCCCAGATTACTATTTTGGTGGGCCTTGCTCAACAAAGAACAAGTTTTTTCTAGCGCCACACTTTGTTTGCACTATTTACCCACAATTTGTCTGATTGTTGTGTCGGCTGCTTTTTACACCTTGGATTGGCGCATTATTACTTTTTGGTATTTAATATATATATATATACATATATATAACAGTGGCAGCAGCGCCAGGCCCCGCCCTTCCTTTTTGACCCCTCCCACTTGGTGAAAATGGGCGTGGTTTCAGCAAAATAGTGGGCCTGGCTCTAAGGTGGTGTGGTTAGTCTCTGAGATGAACGAGGGATGGAGGGAGAGGGAGAGAGGGATGGAGGGACAGCAGGTCCAGATCCTGCACAACAATAGAAATATGTGTATTCTAGAAAGTTTAACAATCAGCAGATAAAGATACTCCAAACACCTGGTGTTAGCGGCGCTTCAATCATCCCGGCACCATGGTTGTTATGATGTCAGGATGATTGAAGCGCATTATTTCTATTATTACATTGTAATATAAAATGAAATCATTCAACTCACCATAATACAGAATCAGTGGGAGCCCTGAGCGTGTCACTAGCCATGTCGCCTGCCACCAGATGCCATCAGGTGTCCCCAGCGAAGTCCCTCCTTACATCAGGTGCCCCCAGCGGAGTCCCTCCTTACATGCAGCCTGTGTCACATAAAATGCAGCCTGTGTCCCACCAAATGCAGCAGCATATGTCACCACCAAATTGCAGCAGCATGTGTCACCACCAATTGCAGCAGCATGTGTCACCACCAAATTGCAGCAGCATGTGTCACCACCAAATTGCAGCAGCATGTGTCACCACCAATTGCAGCAGCATGTGTCACCACCAAATTGCAGCAGCATGTGTCACCACCAAATTGCAGCAGCATGTGTCACCACCAAATTGCAGCAGCATGTGTCACTACCAAATTGCAGCAGCATGTGTCACCACCAAATTGCAGCAGCATGTGTCACCAAATTGCAGCAGCATGTGTCACCACCAAATTGCAGCAGCATGTGTCACCAAATTGCAGCAGCATGTGTCACCACCAAATTGCAGCAGCATGTGTCACCAAATTGCAGCAGCATGTGTCATCACCAAATTGCAGCAGCATGTGTCACCAAATTGCAGCAGCATGTGTCACCACCAAATTGCAGCAGCATGTGTCACCAAATTGCAGCGTGTGTCACCAAATTGCAGCAGCGTGTGTCACCAAATTGCAGAAGCATGTGCCACCAAATTGCAGCAGCGTGTGTCACTAAATTGCAGCAGCATGTGTCACCAAATTGCAGCATGTGTCATCAAATTGCAGCATGTGTCACCAAATTGCAGCAGCATGTGTCACCAAATTGCAGCATGTGTCACCAAATTGCAGCAGCATGTGCCACCAAATTGCAGCAGCATGTGTCACCAAATTGCAGCAGCATGTGTCACCAAATTGCAGCATGTGTCACCAAATTGCAGCAGCATGTGTTACCAAATTGCAGCAGCATTTGTCACCAAATTGCAGCAGCGTTTGTCACCAAATTGCAGCAGCGTTTGTCACCAAATTGCAGCATTTGTCACCAAATTGCAGCAGCATGTGTCACCAAAGTGCAGCAGCGTGTGTCACCATCAAACCCCCGCCTTCCCCAGTTACCTAACTTGCTGTGTGTTGTTGTCCGTCCTCTCCAGCGGTGTCTCCTGTGGAGAGGCTGGCTAAACGCCCGCAAATGAAGCGCCACGTATGCAATCTCGTGATTGCATAGACGTGGCGCTTCCCATAAGTGCACTGTGTCTGGCGTCCGAACACAGTGCACTTAAGAACTTTTTTTTTTTTTTAAAGGGCCAGCTTTAAAAAATTTTTATTTTTTTTTACTTTTTTTGTGACTGTCTGGAGGGGGGGGGGGGGGGGGCGGCGCCCAGGCGCCCCCTATGGACGGGCCGCCACTGCCTGTATATATATATATTTATATATATATATATATATATATACACACACACAGTATCTCACAAAAGTGAATACACCCCTCACGTTTTTGTAAATATTTTATTCTATCTTTTCATGTGACAACACTGAAGAAATGACACTTTGCTACAATGTAAAGTAGTGAGTGTACAGCTTGTATAAGAGTGTAAATTTGCTGTCCCCTCAAAATAACTCAACACACAGCCATTTAATGTCTAAACCGCTGGCAACAAAAGTGAGTACACCCCTAGGTGAAAATGTCCAAATTGGGCCAAATCAGCCATTTTCTCTCCCCGATGTCATGTGATTTGTTAGTGTTACAAGATCTCAGGTGTGAAGTGGGAGCAAGTGTGTTAAATTTGGTGTTATCGCTCTCACTCTCTCATACTGGTCACTGGAAGTTCAACATGGCACCTCATGGCAAAGAACTCTCTGAGGATCTGAAAAAAGGAATTGTTGCTCTATATAAAGATGGCCTAGGCTATAAGAAGATTTCCAAGACCCTGAAACTGAGCTGCAGCACAGTGACCAAGACCATACAGCGGTTTAACAGGACAGGTTCAACTCAGAACAGGCCTCGCCATTGTCAACCAAAGTAGTTGAGTGCACATGCTCAGCGTCATATCCAGAGGTTGTCTTTGGGAAATAGACGTATGAGTGCTGCTAGCATTGCTGCAGAGGTTGAAGGGGTGGGGGGTCAGCCTGTCAGTGCGCAGACCATACGCCGCACACTGCATCAAATTGGTCTGCATGGCTGTCATCCCAGAATGAAGCCTCTTCTAAAGATGATGCACAAGAAAGCCTTCAAACCGTTTGCTGAAGACAAGCAGACTACGGACATGGATTACTGGAACCATGTCCTGTGGTCTGATGAGACCAAGATAAACTTATTTGGTTCAGTTGGTGTCAAGCGTGTGTGGCGGCAACCAGGTGAGGAGTACAAAGACAAGTGTGTCTTGCCTACAGTCAAGCATGGTGGTGGGAGTGTCATGGTTTGGGGCTGCATGAGTGCTGCTGGCACTGGGGAGCTACAGTTCATTGAGAGAACCATGAATGCCAACATGTACTGTGACATACTGAAGCAGAGCATGATCCCCTCCCTTCGTAGACTGGGCCGCAGAGCAGCATTCCAACATGATAACGACCCCAAACACACCTCCAAGATGACCACTGCCTTGCGAAAGAAGCTAAGGGTAAAGGCGATGGACTGGCCAAGCATGTCTCCAGACCTAAACCCTATTGAGCATCTGTGGAGCATCCATAAACAGAAGGTGGAAGAGCTCAAGGTCTCTAACATCCACCAGCTCTGTGATGCCGCCATGGAGGAGTGGAAGAGGACTTCAGTGGCAACCTGTGAAGCTCTGGTGAATTTCATGCCCAAGAGGGTTAAGGCAGTGCTGGAAAATAATGGTGGGCACACAAAATATTGACACTTTGGGCCCAATTTGGACATTTTCACTTAGGGGTGTCCTCACTTTTGTTGCCAGCGGTTTAGACATTAATGGCTGCGTGTTGAGTTATTTTGAGGGGACAGCAAATTTACACTGTTATACAAGTTGTACACTCACAACTTTCCTTTAAATAATTTTTATTGATTTATTATATCATTATTATACAGGTAATAAAAAAGGGTGTAACATCATAAAACACATGTAAAGCCTTACAGTATATAATACAATTATTATTTTACCTACCCACTCCCTCCCAACCCTCACCCGCCCCCCTTCACCCACACCACCTAGTCATTGGTTATGCATGCATTCTATTAATTGCAGAACCACACAAGGGAGTAGAAAACAACACTCCAAAGGGATAGATACAAGGGCGAAGAGTATCCAAGATCACTCAGGAAGGGGGGCTGGGAGCAGCAAAAGGTGTACAAAAGGAAAAAGCTCTATCTGCTCGCAACCCTCCCCCTATAGGGGACACCCCATCTCGTCCAGCCAAGGTATCTACATTCTCACAAACTTCCTGTAGCTGCCTTGCCTAATGTAAAACACTCTTTCAGTACAAGTCATTGAGTTGATAATCTCAACCAAATTCTCCATATTCGGGGGGGGGGGGGGGGGTATGTGCCTGCCACTTCTGTGCAATTAATTTTCTCGCCTGAAATAGGCATCTTAAGACTACTTTGGTGGTATCATTCGAGACTCTAGCCTCTTCCATATCCCCCAATAGGCATGTTTTGGCAATCGGTGATATTGCAGTTTTAAAGATTTTATATATCCTGTCCACTACCTCCACCCAATATCTAAATAGCTTCGGGCATTTCCATACCATGTGAATAAAATCCCCTGTCGCCCTGCATCTGGGCACTCATCATTTTGTCTCCACCCGAGTTTAAACATTTTTTTAGGGGTATAGTAGGCTCTATGTATTAGGAACAAATGGGATACCTTCTGTGAAGGAGAAATCGATACCAATTTTCCTCGTTTCAAAATCCTATCCCATTCTTCCACAGTCATTGGCCTGACATCTTTCTCCCATCCCGCTTTATTCTTAGAAGGTCCTACTCTGTTTAATGTTTCAGCCTCCAATTTGGCATACAGCTCTGAAATTAGGCCTTTAGATGTATCTGTGTTGATTATTTTTGAGAGAGTGGGGATGTGGGTTCATTCGATTGTCTGTGACCTAAACTGTGCTTGAATAGCGTGTCTGATTTGAAGGTATTTATAAAATGAGTTATTCGATATATTAAACTCTCGTTTTATAACGTGAAATGTTTTCATAAGATTACCCTCATATAATTGACATAGCCGGCTAATGCCCTGTCTCTCCCATTCCATGGGCCTATCTATACCTCTTACTTCCGCTAATTTTCTATTGTTTCATAAATGGGCATATTCTGATATCCCACCGTACCCCAACGGTGCCTTCGACATCTGCCATACTTTACTAATTAATTTTATCTTTGGGCATCTATAAATAAATGAGTCTGCCTCTAGTACCTCTATTAGTATGCTATGTGGGGCCCCCATTATCATCATTCTACCGTTAGAATTCCCCCCTCCAAAGGCACCACAGCCCACTAGATGTTGGAGCTAGGATGCCAAAAAGTATGATCTTGGGTGTGGAACCGCCATACCCCCTTCTTTAATCGGAAGCTGCATAGTTTGCAAACTAATTCTAGATTGGCCCTTTTTCCAAATTAAGTCCCTAAAAAGGGATTCTACTTTTTTGAACCACTTTTGGCCTATCCAAATTGGAGAGTTATGAAGAAAATATAATATCTGTGGTAGCCATATCATCTTTATTAGATTGCAATGACCTGCCACAGATAATGGGAGTCGGCTCCAGATTTCTCCTTTTTGTTTTAATTTAAGTAGTAATGGTGCTAAGTTGTCATTGAGATATTGTTTTATATCACTTGTAATCCAAACACCCAGGTATTTCAATTTTACAACAACTTTGAGGTGGGGAGTACCAGACGGTATCTGGTTGCCAAGTGGGTCGACTGACAATAAAGCCGATTTGTCCCAAACTCTCCAACCATTTGTATCACTGTTTTTAATGAAGTTTCAACATCCCCAAGAAAAAACAGGATGTCATCAGCAAACAGTGCTATCCTGTCCTCCCCCATCCGCCTCTGGAACCCCTGTATACCTGGCATTGATCGAGTCATAATTGCTAATGGTTCCATCGCGAGAGCGAATAGTAAGGGGGACAAAAGACAGCCCTGTCTCGTCCCTCTCTCTAACTTGAACAGATTTGAAAATTCATTGCTGATTTTGATTTTTGCTCTTGGTTCACTGTAAAATATTTTCACCCATCTTATAAAGGAGGGGCCAAACCCAAATCTCTCTAATACCCTCCAAAGATAGTCCCATTCCAGTGTATCGGAGGCCTTGGCAGTGTCCAATGCCAATATGGCCCTAGAGCCCCCATTCTCTGTTGGAATCTGCATGTTTAAAAAGACTCTTCTAATGTTGATGCTAGTTGACTTATTGGGAATAAAACCTGACTGGTCAGAATGTATAAGTTTTTTAATACATCTGTTTAAACGGGTTTCTAGGACTTTGGCTAAGATTTTTATGTCCGTGCAAAGTAGTGAAATTGGGCGATAGGAGGCTTCCCGGTGGTCTTTCCCCTCTTTATGTATTACAATAATGGTGGCTTTCGACATTGAGGTGTGCAATCTCCCATTGGTCTTTAGCAGTGCAGGGAGCAATACCCCTCGATATTGTTTATATATTTATATTGGAAGCCCATCTGGGCCTGGCGACTTTTGATTGGGCATTCCAGCCACTGCTCGCTGCAATTCATCTAGGGTCACTGGAGCATCTATGTCCCTTTTGTTATTTTCTGTCAGAGTCTGAATTATTATTCGCAGGAGAAAGTCATCTATTTCCTCACTTCCAGTTCCCTTATTAGATTTATACAGCGACTTATAGTATTCACTAAACGTATGTAATATCTCAGTCGCATCAGTAGAAATTTTTCCATTTAAATCCCTGATCGCCAAAACAGTGGAGGGGGGTTTGTTAGATCTAATCAATAGGGACAACATACAACCCACTCTCTCCCCTTCACCAAATTGACACTGTTTCTGGAATAATCGTTTGTTCTCCGTATTACTCATAATTGCCATTTTATAAGCTTGTAGTACACTCACTACTTTACATTGTAGCAAAGTGTAATTTCTTCAGTGTTGTCACATGAAAAGATATAATAAAATATTTACAAAAATGTGAGGGCTGTACTCACTTTTGTGAGATACTGTGTACCCCCATCAAATCTTTCTTTGCAGCTATTACCTTTTGTACCACCACCCCCTCCCTTTAGAATGTAAGCTCTACGAGCAGGGCCCTCCTGTACCTTTTGTATTGAACTGTACTGTAATTCTGTTGTCCCCCTTATACATTGTAAAGCACTGCGTAAACTGTTGGCGCTATATAAATCTCGTATAATAATAATAATAATAATAATAATAATAATAATATATATATATATATATATATATATATATATATATATATATATATATATATATATAAATTAGCCATGTTCAGCACTTCTACAACACAGACCAAGACCTAGTGGTGTAAAGGTGTAAAAGGTTTGTTGCAGGAGCTGTCACAGCCACCGTGTAAAAACAAGACTATGGCTTTGTTGTACATATAAAGGAGCTTTATAACAGCTACTGTATAAGTGTAGCGCCACCCCCCGAAGGAGCCGCTTGGTAATTTTGGGTTCTCTATTCCATGCCTCGACAACCTCAGCCCCTCTGGCACACCTTGTTAAATAAAATCACCGCAAACACAAGTGCAAAAAGCACCAAAAGGAATAAGAGATTGCAAGATAATACTTTACTAGAGATTACAGTGCCTTGAAAAAGTATGCATTTTTTTGACATTTTTCACATTTTGTCATGTTACAACCAAAAGCGTAAATGTATTTTATTTGGATCTTATGTGATAGACCAACACAAAGTGGTACATAATTGTTTTTTTCCATTTGGTAGGGAAGGGCTGGCCATATCCAACATGGCGCCTGTTGTTCCGCACCCGAGACTCAGAACGAGGTGTGGCTTTGCTTATAAAGTGGTGTGTCAATACGCTGCCTGTTCCCCATTGACAACTTCACATATGATGAGACGCGTCTGGAGGAGGGTATGTGTTGACGTCACCACGCTGTCTTACTAGGAGGATGGGAGTTTGTTGCGAGCCAGTCGGCTCTGTTTCTATACGCGATTTTAAACATACAAAATGTAAGTGCAATACTTTTTTCTATAATAAAAAAGTTAGACAGTATTATGCTATGGTCAGTCTCTCTTTTTGGGTCCTTTGCTGAATGAGACGATCACTGACTTGACAGTGGTGCCGGTGTGTGAGAAATCATTGCAGCCATCTACCCAGTGCTATTTATCACTAAGATCTTCTGTGAAAGTAAAGGCCTTGGCTGGGCTATAGCCACATGCCTGGTTTTGCTTTCTATGTGGTAAGCAAGTTGTTGTTATGGTGACGGTGCCTTCTTGGAGTGGATCACTGTGGTGTCATTATCATAAGGATTTATCCCACCATCTTCAAATACTGAAACATATCATCATGTTTTTCAATCAATCATCCTGATTCACTATTAGGGACTATTCTAGCGCAGCTTCTCTTATCTATTCTACTTGTTGTGTATCTCGCATTAAGCTGCTGCTTCTTTTGATGATTTTTTTGTTGACACACTAGCGCGGTTTTAACCCCTTCCACATAATTGTGAAGTGAAAGAAAAATTATAAATGTTTTTTAACATTTTTTACAAATAAATATGTGAAAAGTGTGGCGTGTATTTGTTCTGTGAAGCCCTCATAGGTTTGTTAGAGAACCTTAGTGAACAAACCGCATCACGAAGGCCAAGGTACACACCAGACAGGTCAAGTTTAAAGTTGTGGAGAATTTTAAAGCAGGGTTAGGTTATAGAGAAATATGTCTCAAGGAGCACTGTTCAATCCATCATCAAAAAGTGGAAAGAGTATGGCACAACTGCAAACCTACCAAGACATGGCCGTCCACCTAAACTGACAGGCCGGGCAAGGAGAGCATTAATCAGATAAGCAGCTAAGAGGCCCATGGTAGCTCTGGGGGAGCTGCAGAGATCCACAGCTCAGGTGGGAGAATCTGCCCACAGGACAAATATTAGTCGTGCACTCCACAAATCTGGCCTTTATGGAATCGCCGCGAGAAGAAAGCCATTGTTGAAAGAAAGCCAATTGACAGCAATGTTACCAAAGCTGCAGCTCAGGAATTTCAGGGAGCAGCCACCCTATTTCACCGGATATAACTGCTCTACGAATGTTGGAATCCCAGATCTGCTCTGCATTGCTCAGAAGTCTTGGGCTGTTTTCATACATCTGCTGCAGACAGCATAGTAGCGGTTTGTATCCTCTGCATGGTAAATCTACCATATATTTTGGTACTACATTAATTAAGTTCAGCACAAAGCTCGGTGACAGCAGCACATGAATAATACCAGTTGGTGGCCAAAGGCCCGCAATCCTCCTCCTTGGCCTCAAGCAATAGGGATGAAAGTCTTGACAAGTGGTTTGAGAGGCATAGCTCATGGCACATTGAGTGATTAAGAGTCACCATGGGGCCACCCTTAGTAGGGCCAACTTGCCACAAAAACAGGTTTTACAGCTGCTTACATTCCAGCTAGTAGAGACAGACCTCTCCCGTGACTTTGTGGACTGCTGAAAGAGTCAGAGACCATGCATAACCCATAGTTAGTGATTACATGGGGACAAAAGCAGATGTGGACAACCATAAAACAGATGACCCATTTGACTACTGGGTGTTGAGACTACATTAATGGTCTGAGCTTTCCCAGCATGCATTTGAGCTGTTGGGCTGCCCTGTGGTGAGTATTTTTTACAGAATGGGCACTTAAAGCAGTGGGTAGTTTTGTGATAGAAAAAAAGAATCCCAGACATCTCAAGTCTCCCGCAAATCGCGGGAGACTCCTGCATTTGGATGCTGGCTCACGGACACCCGGGAGCGCCGGGCGATCTCCCGGCTGAGCCTGTCACTCAGAAAGGCAGAGCAGCCTGAGCGGCGGAATGTTACTGACTTGACACGCTGCCGCTTCCCTTCCCAGTGTTATCAAATAGACAGCGCCCCTGGCTTCCCTCTAGATGTGTATTTCTCCCTTCCTGCCACTGGGGGCATCCCCAGTTTGCTCTACCCGAGGCTGACTGTTCTTCATGTCCTACCCAGGGGCGGACTGAGGCGGGGGGCAGAGTGGCAATTTCCCCCCGGGCCGCTCTGATTCCCTGTAAAAAGGCCGCAGTGCAGCCAGCTCAGTACTGCGCATGTGCATTTTCTGGACCCACCCGAGTGCTATTGCTTGGGCAGCTCCGGCGGGGGGGCAGGGTTAACAGGGCTGGATGCTGAATTTGGCGGCCGAATTGTAGTGAAAGAGCAGTGGTCCCTCCATCCCGTGCTCAGCTGCAGCTGCGATGTGTCCTGTGGCAGGGATTTTGGCTGCACCTGTCACAGCCTGGGCTGCGAGTGTGTGTGTGTTCCTTCTTGCAGAGTACACAGTACAGCCCTCTTCTAGTCTACACCAATGGGAGAACGATCAGCTCTGCCTCTTCCCGCCCCTCTCTACCTGTGCCCGCCCACACTCGAAGCAGCCAGTGTGCTGTGTGAAGGGGATATGCGGGCAGGAAACTTTAACCGCTTCCCGACCGGCGCACGCCGATGTACGTCGGCAGAATGGCACAGCTGGGCAAATGGGCGTACAGGTACGTCCATTTGAATTTCCCGCCGTGTCATTGCGTGCGCGCCGCCGGCTGGGAGCTCCGTGAGTCGGGTCGCGGGTCCCGCGGACTCGATCGCCGCGGGGACACCCACGATCGTCTCACGGAGAGCAGGAACGGGGAGATGCTGATGTAAACAGCATCTCCCCGTTCTGCCTAGTGACAGTATCACTGATCTCTGCTCCCTGTCATCGGAGCAGAGATCAGTGTACTGACACGCACAGCCCCACCCCCCTACAGTTAGAAACACATCCCTAGTACTGATTTAACCCCTCCCCGCCCCCTAGTGGTTAACCCCTTCACTGCCAGTGTCATTTACACAGGAATCAATGCATTTTTATAGCACTGATTGCTGTATAAATGACAATGGTCCCAAAAATGTGTCAAAAATGTCCGATGTGTCATAATATCGTAGTCACAATAAAAATCGCTGATCGCCGCCAAAACTAGTAAAAAAAAATTATTAATAAAAATGCCATAAAACTATCCCCTATTTTGTAAACGCTATAACTTTTGCACAAACCAATCAATAAACGCTTATTGCGATTTTTTTTACCAAAAATATGTAGAAGAATACGTATCGGCCTAAACTGAGGAAAAAAAATGTTTTTTTATATATTTTTGGGGAATATTTATTATAGCAAAAAGTAAAAAATAGTGCGTTTTTTTCAAAATTGTCGCTCTTATTTTGTTTATAGCGCAAAAAATAAAAATCGCAGAGGTGATCAAATACCACCAAAAGAAAGCTCTATTTGTGGGAAAAAAAGGACGTCAATTTTGTTTGAGAGCCACGTCGCACGGCCGCGCAATTGTCCGTTAAAGCGACGCAGTGCCAAATCGCAAAAAGTGCTCTGGTCAGGAAGGGGGTAAATTCTTCCGGGCTGAAGCGGTTAAAGTCGGCAGCCACAATGTCCCATCCTAAACATGAAGACACTGAGTGACTGAGCCAGTGAGCCTCCTGCTGGGACTGTGCAAGTGAGTGAGCTGTGACCAGACTCTCCCCTCCTCCCTTTCTTCCTTCCTACTCCATCTCTCCCTCTGCCTTATCATTTAACCTCTTGCCTGCCAGGCACTTTCACCCCCTTCCTGCCCAGGACAATTTGCGGCTTTCAGTGCTCTCACATTAAACCCAGGTTCACCTTGGAGCGATTTGGCATGCGATTTGACATGTTAAATCGCATGCCAAATCAGTGGCAATTGCCAGTGATGGCACCGTCCGAATCGGTGCAGCGCTGCATCAATTTCCCTTGCGGTGTCACACCGATTCCCAAAAGTAGTTTCTGTACTACTTTTGGCAACTTTGGGGTGCATTTTCAATAGACATTTGTACAGGAACCCTCACAGATGTCTCTGAAATTGCACCCCAAAGTCGGGACTGACATGGGAGTATGAAATCGTTCAATAGTTCAGCTGAACTCGCTCGATTTCTTCCCCGATGTCAGTGTGAACCTCGGCTCTGAATGACAATTGCGCGGTCAAGCAACACTACATATTACATTGTTGTCCTTTTTTTCACACAAATGGAGTTTTTGTTTTGGTGGTATTTAATCACAACTGTTTTTTTTTTTTTTTTTTTTTGCTAAAATATGAAAAAGACCAAATTTTTTTTGTAAATACAGTGCCTTAAAAAAGTATTCACACCTCTTGAAATTTTCCACATTTTGTCATGTTGCAACCAAAAACGTAAATGTATTTTATTGGGATATTATGTGATAGACCAACACAAAGTGGCACATAATTGTGAAGTGGAAGGAAAATGATAAATGGTTTTGAACATTTTTTTTTTCAAATAAATATGTGAAAAGTTTGGGGGGGGCATTTGTATTCAGCCCCCTTTACTCTGATACTCCCAACTAAAATCTATTGGAACCAATTGCCTTCAGAAGTCACCTTATTAGTAAATAGAGTCCACCTGTGTGTCATTTATTCCCAGTATAAATACAGCTGTTCTGTGAAGCCCTCAGAGGTTTGTTAGAGAACCTTAGTGAACAAACAGCGTCATGAAGACCAAGGAACACACCATACAGGTTAGGGATAAAGTTGTGGAGAAGTATAAAGCAGGGTTAGGTTATAAAATAATCTCCCAAGCTTTGAACATCTCACAGGACTCTGTTCAATCCATCATCCGAAAATGGAAAGAGTATAGCCTTGTACACACGATCGGATATTCCGACAACAATTGTCCGACGGATGTGTTTTGTCGGACAATCCGACTGTCTGTATGCTCCATCGGACAATTGTTGTCAGAATTTCCGACAACAAATGTTGGCTGTGCATGGTCTCAAATTGTCCGTCAACAAATGTGTTCCATCGGATTATCTGATCGTGTGTACACAAATCTGTCAGACTAAAATCCAAAGTACAAACACGCATGCTCTGAACCAATGCTAAACATCAGACAACAATAGCAGAAATTGCCCAAAGGGTGGTGCTAAAGAGCTGAAAGACCACGTGGTTTCTTGAATGTTGGCTGAAAATGTTCTGCCGTGTGTATGCAGAACAAGTTCATGGACAACGCCCTTCGGGCAAAAATCCACAGATTTGTGCGATGGAAGT
Organism: Lithobates septentrionalis; assembly: GCA_037952835.1. Classification (NCBI taxonomy): domain Eukaryota; kingdom Metazoa; phylum Chordata; class Amphibia; order Anura; family Ranidae; genus Lithobates; species Lithobates septentrionalis. Next base: position 5,911,949 of record JBBDGP010001481.1, on the reverse strand, counting down.
CCAATTGTGTGTATGAGGCTTTAGAGTCTGCAAAAGAATTGAGACTGGGGCGGAGGTTCACCTTCCAGCAGGACAACAACTCTAAACATACAGCCAGAGCTACAATAGAATGGTTTAGATCAAAGCATATTCATGTGTTAGAATGGCCCAGTCACAGTCCAGACCTAAATCACATTGAGAATCTGTGGCAAGACTTGAAAATTGCTGTTCACAGACGCTCTCCATCCAATGTGACAGAGCTTGAGCTATTTTGCAAAGAAGAATGGGCAAAAATGTCCCTCTCTAGATGTGCAAAGCTGGTAGAGACATCCCCAAAAAGACTTGCAGCTGTAATTGCAGTGAAAGGGGGTTCTACAAAGTGTTGACTCCGGGGGGCGCCATACAAATGCCCCCCACACTTTTCACATATTTATTTGTAAAAAAAAATTGAACCATTTATCATTTTCCTTCCACTTCACAATTATGTACCACTTTGTGTTGGTCTATCACATACAATACATTTATGTTTTTGGCTGTAACATGACAAAATATGGAAAATTTCAAGGGGTGTGAATACTTTTTCAAGGCACTGTAAGTAATTCTCATTCACTGAAGTTCACTGATAGGTGGTGGCACTGATAGGTGGCACCGATAGGCGGAACTTATGGGCGGTACTGTTGGGCACTGATGGGTGGCAATGATGGGTATTAATGGGTGGCACTGATGGGCACTGAAAGGCAGCACTGATTGGTGTCACTGATGGGCACAGACTGGCGTCACTTGCTGGGCACTGCTAGGGCTGTCCTGTAATCAGTGCCCTAACTATCTGTACAGTCTCCCCTGCTAGGAGATGCCGCTGATTGGCTCTCCTCACATGCTGTCATTTACATGTGATTGGCTGTTATTGGACACAGCAAGTCACATGAGTAAAGAGCCGCGTAGTCCGCTCTTTACCAAGATCGGGGTCATGCTGTCATTGCTGTGTCATATTTGTCTTGCTTCATAACATCAATTTCTGTTATAAAACCCGGTGGGCATGGATGTTGGGCTGATTCGGTGGTACAATGGGCCACTTGACTGGACTTGCCCCCCAGGCTCTAGGCTGCCAGCCCTCGCCTGAGTGTGGTGGGTATGACAGTGGGCAGTATGTACAGGAGAGGAATGTGGAGGGTATGACATTGAACAGTATGCACAGGAGAGAAATGTGGAGGGTTTGACAGTGAGCAGTATGTAGAGGAGACGAGTGTGGAGGGTAAGACAGTGGGTAGTATGTATAGGAGAAGAGTGTGTAGGGTATGACAGTGAGTAGTGTGGGGGGTATGACAGAGGGTAGTATGTTCAGGAGAGGAGTGTGGAGGGTATGACAGTGGGCAGGATGTACAGGAGAGGAGTGTGGAGGGTATGACAGTGGGCAGTATGTACAGGAGTGGAGTTTGGAGGGCATGACAGTGAACAGTATGTACAGGAGAGGAATGTGGAGGGTATGACAGTGAGCAGTATGTAGAGGAGAGGAGTGTGGAGGGTATGACAGCAGGCACTATGTACAGGAGAGAAGTGTATGACAGTGGGCAGTATGTACAGGAAAGAATTGTGGGGGGTATGACAGGGGGCACTATGTATAGGAGAGAAGTGTAGCCGGTATGACAGTGGGCACTATGTATAGGAGAGAAGTGTTGAGGGTATGACAGTGGGCACTATGTATAGGAGAGGAGTGTGGAGGGTATGACAGTGGGCACTATGTACAGGTGAGGAGGATGAAGGGATCTGGGAAGGAAAAATGTAAAGGTTTGTGTAAGGATGTTTAGGGACTGCATAGTGGTAAGGTAGGCCATACATGGATTAAAATTAAGCCAATTAAGCAGAGACCAGCCATAGTCGATCTATGTATGGGCTAGCTGGTTGTACACAAGTCAATCGATTAATCGACTTGAGTACAACCAGCCTGTCATGTTTTTCCCGAAACAATCAGTGCTGCCTGTTGTAGTTAGCAACAAGGATCACTGTATTGTGTGGGTAGGGAAGGCTCCTCACTAGCAGAACACAATAACACTGCGGGAGTGATTCCCCCATCCACAGGTCAGCAGGTGAGAAGGTGTGTGGGGACAGGCTAAGGAGAGAGGTCTGTCAGCAGGGGGGTGTGAGGTGGCCATGGAGGGATATCAATCAGCGGGTGGGGGGAGTAACTGGAAGTGATATCTTTTGGAGTAGTGTCTGTCATTTGCAGGTTGGGAAATGGTCACCTGTGATATAAGTTTAACGGAGGTGGCTAACATGGGAAGTTGCTGGTGAGTGACCTGGTTGGTGGAGAGTGTGAAATTGATGATGTGTTTCAAGTTTCTTTCACATTTCCGGTAATGCTTACTGCCCTCTGAAAAGTGATCTGTGGTGGATTGCTTTTCAACGAGTGGTATAGCAGCAGCTGACAAGTGTACATGAGGTGCTACTGCCACCTCCTTGGTTTTTTTTTACATTGCGGAATGGTTTACATTGTTGGACTATGCTGCTACTGCGAGCGAGTTTGGCTTGCAGTTGTAGAGTGGCCCAATTGAAATCAATAGGCGAGCTTGACAGGCGGTGCTGCCTGTCAAACTCTGCAGATTCCAGGCTGTCCATTAGGCTCAGTGCTCTGACAAGAAGTGAGGAGAGGCACTGTGAGCTCATCATCTCAGTCTGCTGCAAACAGAGTGTGCCAGCTTGTATTTAAACTGGCCGCTCTGTATGTAGCTTCTGACAGGCTGCGCAAGGAGCCCCGTATCTCCGGATCCATAGATGATAGGAGCCCCAGTGGTGGGGTAGGTTTTCAGCTACCTACACCCCAAATGTGGGGTCTCTGTAAGCCCTGGTCACCGACCCACGACCTTCAAAGTCTATTGTTTTTTTATTTTGTTTTTTGTGATTTCTTTTTTTGGCAAATGGGCCTTTCTTAAGGTAAGGGCCTGGAGCTGCAGCTCCAATAGCCCCTATGTTAATCCGACCCTGGTGGCAGGAGATGGTAATGGTAGAATCTGAAGATAATGCTGGCAGGAGACAGTACTGGATGCCAAGCTAGGAGCAGTGGCAGTAGATGGTTACTGTGGCAGGCCAGAGGTGGTGGCAGGAGATGGTAATTGGGGCAGGAGATGGCAATGGTGACAGGCCAGCAGAGGTAGCAGCAGATGGTAATGGTGGCAGGCCATCAGTGGTGGTAGTAAATGGTAATGCTGTATGGTATAATAATGTTCTGGGTCCAAATTCATATAAAAAATGTAACATCAACTGCATGGGTTTGGTATTTATTGTTGGTCCTTGACTGGCTCATATTTATAAAGGTGAGCCGGCAAACTGTGTCTGGGGACAGGTGGATTCCAGACATCCCAACCTGCAAAAACTCATTTCAGGGAGGTGGCAAACTCATTTCAGGGAGGTGACGTGCCGGTGCCCCCCCCCCCCATAATGTCATATTATGGCAAGTTCTCCTGCCATATCCCCAGCAATCAGCTCTTCACAGAGGAATCTGCTAGGACTGCCATTGTAACATCAAATATTATAAAGACTTTTGACATAATCTACTGAAAACTTCTATTTGCAATATACATTAGCAAATAGTGGCATACTTTAGGTGTAGGTAGGACCAGGCAAGGGCTGGCAGCCTAGAGCCTGGGGGGCAAGTCCAGTCGAGTGGCCCATTGTACCACCGAATCAGCCCAACATCCATGCCCACCGGGTTTTATAACAGAAATTGATGTTATGAAGCAAGACAAATATGACACAGCAATGACAGCATGACCCCGATCTTGGTAAAGAGCGGACTACGCTGCTCTTTACTCATGTGACTTGCTGTGTCCAATAACTGCCAATCACATGTAAATGACAGCATGTGAGGAGAGCCAATCAGCGGCATCTCCTCGTAGGGGAGACTGTACAGATAGTTAGGGCACTGATTACAGGGCAGCCCTAGCAGTGCCCAGCAAGTGACGCCAGTCTGTGCCCATCAGTGACACCAATCAGTGCTGCCTTTCAGTGCCCATCAGTGCCACCCATTAATACCCATCATTGCCACCCATCAGTGCCCAACAGTACCGCCCATAAGTTCCGCCTATCGGTGCCACCTATCAGTGAACTTCAGTGAATGAGAATTACTTACAGTGCCTTGAAAAAGTATTCATACCCCTTTAAATTTTCCATATATTGTCATGTTACAGCCAAAAACGTAAATGTATTTTATGTGATAGACCAACACAAAGTGGTACATAATTGTGAAGCGGAAGGAAAATGATAAATGGTTCAATTTTTTTTACAAATAAATATGTGAAAAGTGTGGGGGGCATTTGTATGGCGCCCCCTGGAGTCAACACTTTGTAGAACCCCCTTTCACTGCAATTACAGCTGCAAGTCTTTTTGGGGATGTCTCTACCAGCTTTGCACATCTAGAGAGGGACATTTTTGCCCATCCTTCTTTGCAAAATAGCTCAAGCTCTGTCACATTGGATAGAGAGCATCTGTGAACAGCAATTTTCAAGTCTTGCCACAGATTCTCAATGTGATTTAGGTCTGGACTGTGACTGGGCCATTCTAACACATGAATATGCTTTGATCTAAACCATTCTATTGTAGCTCTGGCTGTATGTTTAGGGTTGTTGTCCTGCTGGAAGGTGAACCTCCGCCCCAGTCTCAAGTCTTTTGGAGACTCTAAAGCCTCATACACACAATCGGACTTCCATCGCACAAATCTGTGGATTTTTGCCCGAAGGGCGTTGTCCATGAACTTGTTCTGCATACACACAGCAGAACGTTTTCAGCCAACATTCATGAAACCACGTGGTCTTTCAGCTCTTTAGCGCCACCCTTTGGGCAATTTCTGCTATTGTTGTCTGATGTTTAGCATTGGTTCGGAGCATGCGTGTTTGTACTTTGGATTTTAGTCTGACAGATTTGTGTACACACGATCAGATAATCCGATGGAACACATTTGTTGTTGGACAATTTTAGAGCATGCACAGCCAACATTTGTTGTCAGAAATTCTGACAACAATTGTCCGATGGAGCATACAGACAGTCGGATTGTCTGACAAAACACATCCGTTGGACAATTGTTGTCGGAATATCCGATCGTGTGTACAAGGCTATACTCTTTCCATTTTCGGATGATGGATTGAACAGAGCTCCGTGAGATGTTCAAAGCTTGGGAGATTATTTTATAACCTAACCCTGCTTTATACTTCTCCACAACTTTATCCCTAACCTGTATGGTGTGTTCCTTGGTCTTCATGATGCTGTTTGTTCACTAAGGTTCTCTAACAAACCTCTGAGGGCTTCACAGAACAGCTGTATTTATACTGGGAATAAATGACACACAGGTGGACTCTATTTACTAATAAGGTGACTTCTGAAGACAATTGGTTCCAATAGATTTTAGTTGGGAGTATCAGAGTAAAGGGGGCTGAATACAAATGCCCCCCCCCCCAAATTTTTCACATATTTATTTGAAAAAAAAAAAATGTTCAAAACCATTTATCATTTTCCTTCCACTTCACAATTATGTGCCACTTTGTGTTGGTCTATCACATAAAATCCCCACAAAATACATTTACATTTTGGTTGCAACATAACAAAATGTGGAAAATTTCAAGGGGTATGAATACTTTTTTAAGGCACTGTATTTACAAAAAAAATTTGGTCTTTTTCATATTTTAGCAAAAAACAAAACAAAACACAGTTGTGATTAAATACCACCAAAACAAAAACTCCATTTGTGTGAAAAAAAGGACAACAATGTTATATGTAGTGTTGCTTGACCGCGCAATTGTCATTCAGAGCCGAGGTTCACACTGACATCGGGGATGAAATCGAGCGATTTCAGCTGAACTATTGAACGATTTCATACTCCCATGTTAGTCCCGACTTTGGGGTGCAATTTCAGAGACATCTGTGCGGGTTTCTGTACAAATGTCTATTGAAAATGCACCCCAAAGTTGCCAAAAGTAGTACAGAAACTACTTTTGGGAATCGGTGTGACACCGCAAGTGAAATCGATGCAGCGCTGCACCAATTCGGACGGTGCCATCACTGGCAATTGCCACTGATTTGGCATGCGATTTAACATGTCAAATCTCATGCCAAATCGCTCCAAGGTGAACCTGGGTTTAATGTGAGAGCACTGAAAGCCGCAAATTGTCCTGGACAGGAAGGCAAGAGGTTAAATGATAAGGCAGAGGCAGAGGGAGAGATGGAGTAGGAAGGAAGAAAGGGAGGAGGGGAGAGTCTGGTCACAGCTCACTCCCTTGCACAGTCCCAGCAGGAGGCTCACTGGCTCAGTCACTCAGTGTCTTCATGTTTAGGATGGGACATTGTGGCTGCCGACTTTAAAGCTTCCCGCCCGCATATCCCCTTCACACAGCACACGGGCTGCATCGAGTGTGGGCGGGCACAGGGAGAGAGGGGCGGGAAGAGGCAGAGCTGATCGTTCTCCCATTGGTGTAGACTAGAAGAGGGCTGTACTGTGTACTCTGCAAGACAGTCACGGAACACACAGACACGCAGCCCAGGCTGTGACAGGTACAGCCAACATCCCTGCCACAGGACACATCGCAGCTGCAGCTGAGCACGGGATGGAGGGATCACTGTTCTTTCACTACAATTCGGCCGCTAAATTCAGCATCCAGCCCTGTTAACCCCCCCCCCCCCCCCCCGCTGGAGCTGCCCGAGCAATAGCACTCGGCTGGGTACGGAAACTGCACATGCGCAGTACTGAGCTGGCTGCACTGCGGCCTTTTTACAGGGAATCAGAGCGGCCCAGGGGGAAATTGTCACTCTGCCCCCCGGCCCAGCCCGCCCCTGTCCACACTCCTCTCCTCTACATACTGGTCACTGTCATACCCTCTACACTCCTCTCCTGTACATACTGCCCACTGTCTTATCCTCCACACTTGTCTCCTGTACATACTGCTCACTGTCTTACCCTCCACACTCCTCTCCTGTACATACTGCTCACTGTCATGCCCTTCACACTTCTCTCCTGTACATACTGCCCACTTTCATAAACTCCTCTACTGTACATAGTGCAAGCTGTCATACCCTCCACACTCTGCTGCGCCTACTGCCCACTATCATACCATCCACACTCCTCTCCTGTACATACCGCCCAGTGTGATACCCTCCACACTCCTCTCCTGTACATACTGCCCACTGTCATACCCTCCACACTCCTCTCCTGTACATACTGCCCCCATAATACCTTTCATACTCCTCTCCTGTACATACTGCCCCTATCATAGCCTACACACTCCTCTCCTGTACATACTACCCCCATCATAACCTCCACATTCCTATTGTGTACATACTGCCCACTGTCATACCCTCCACACTCCTCTCCTTTACATACTTCCCACTGTCATACCCTCCACACTCCACTCCTTTACATTACGTCCACTGTCATACCCTCCACACTTCTCTCCTGTACATACTACCCTCTGTCATACCCCCCACACTTCTCACTGTCAAATCCTCCACACTCTTCTCCTGTACATAGTGCCCACTGCCATACCCTCCACACTGCTCTCCTGTACATAGTGCCCACTGTTATACCCTCCACATCCCTCTCCCTCACCTGCACATACTTCCCACTTTTATACCATCCATACTCCTCCCCTATGCCTCTTACCCACAAAAACAGTTTTTTAAAATTATATTGAATATCCTCAATGTTACCAGCTCTAGAATGGGCACACTTTTGTTAGTTCAACTAAAGGAAATCTTCTCAGTCCTCATATTTGTTCTGCCCATTATTAGTACTCATTTCATTTTGTGATTACTATTGTGATGTATAGAGGAACATAGGAGATGTCAGCTACTCTAAATATACCACTGGTAAAAAAAGTGTCCCTGAAAATATTTTTTAAATGTTAGAAACTATGCACTTGGGCACTACCCAAAGGCCACCAGGTCAGTAGGTGGCCCCATGAGAGGCTCCTGGGATCCTGTGATATTAAAGAGGTAGTAAACTTTGCTAACATTACTAGTTTTTAGAGGCCCAGAGGTAGGTTATGCCATAACGTACTAGTATGCACAGCATATTAGCACATTAGGGTACGCTTACCTGTCAAACTACAGGTTTATTTATAGCCTTTACTGGTTACCGGCTTAGAGTTAAACAACAGGTCTGGCACTAGAATTTTTGCTCTTGCCCTGGCGTTCTCATTGATAACTCACACGTGTGTGTGCGATCACAGTTTTGTGGGGCATTAGCATGTGTTTGCATTTGTGCATGAGCACTGGGGAACAGGAGAGCTTTAAATTTGTTAAAAAAAAATATTATTTATTTTAATTACATTTATTTATTTATTTTTTTACACCATCTCTTTAATTTTTTTTAGATCAACTTTATTGTTTTTACAAGGGAAGAACAACATCCCTTGTGATAGCATGAGCAGTGACAGGGCTCTTTACTGAAAGATCTGGGGTCTATCAACTGCAGCCATGATGCCAGTATAATCACTTCATCCTTAGGATGTACAGCTACGTCCTAAGGGAGTGAAGTGATAAATACTTTTTAGGTCTCTCAACAATTAACTGCAGGCTGGTAAAAGTGCATGCTGTACATGGATTCTGGAAAATATTTTTCTGACTTGTTTTTGCACTCTACTATCAATGTTTGGATTTCAAGATACTGGCTGTCTCCCTAGTTGCAACTGCAGATAATACGAAAAATAATTATTAATGTATGGTGAGCCAGTACAATATTTTGTCCCCCCCCCCCAAAAAAAATCTTCTGAAGTTGAGTTTTTATGTGTAAATTCTTTATTTTTAGTGTGAGAGACATATCGCAAGGCTGGAAATAAAGCAATGTACAATACCATAGTATAGTAGTAGTAGAAGTCTCAGAAGGGGCATTCATAAGCAATAGTAAATATAATGTGATATTATACCAAATCAAAGATAAAGTCAGGAGGCAGTAATTAAATCCATCTCTAGCAACATACTATATGTTCACAGAATTTCAGTATTTATCTTAATTTCCATAACTTAACACATGGGGGATAAAGAAATAAAAAGGTAGAGGGGATATAGAAAAAAGGGCAAGGTAGGAAGAGAGAAGTTAGAGCAGAACTGCACCTATAAAGGGAAGATCAGCCCCCACCCCACCACTATTGGAACTTTTTTTTTCTTGAAGCGGGTACCAATTTCTGAATTTCTGACAGTTGCCCCCCCCCCCCCCCCCGCCTGCAATCTCCTGGGACATGTCACAGGTCCTAGGAACCTGCAGGTCCATTGAGAAAGTACATCGCTACTCACACACGCTCAGTGGGAAACTGGTTGTGAAACACCAGGAAGTCACAACAGCTCCCCACATCCAAGATGGCTGTCAAGACTGTGCTTCCCAGAGTGGGAGGTTGCAGTTCCAGTGTCTCCCAGCAGCTAGCAGTCTCCAGTAAGTAATCTCTACCTGATGATGCTTGCTAGAAAGATATATAAGTCCTCCTCTGCTATTACAGTCAGTGTTTTGCTTGCCTGTTTATGCTTACTGCCTATATCTTGATCGTGCTCCTTACCTGCATCCTGTACCTTGCTGCATTTTATCTCTTTCCCTTGTACTTGATCCCAGTCCTGGTTCCTCCTTCCCATCTGTTTCCTGCATTTCTGGTTTACCTTATTTGTTCATGTTTGTACATATTGTATATAGTTTGATTTTAAGTTTTCTATTTGTTAGGTTATTTAGTCAGATATTACATAATCCACACTAATTAATATTTGTTTAAAAAAGTATCTTCTGGATAAAAAATGCCTAGTCTCTCCCTCTTTAAACATGGCCTACTAAAAAGGCTTAAAGTGGTTGTTAGGCCACTTTATAAAGTACATGCAATCCCCTCTGTTAGAAAACGTTCTATTTCCCAGTGTCTGTGCTTTGTAAAAAATATGAGGATTTCTACCTTATTTCATAGCAGCGCTCATGTGACTGCTCGCTGCTCCCTCTCCTGATCAGACAGCTACAGCGGGAGGGGGTGAGAATTCCCTGATGCCAGTTGGGAGGAGGAGAGGAGGAAAGAGGTGGCCGGTCACGTGGGGGGAGGCACTGTCATGAGCTGACAGGGAGGGGAGGGGGGAGAGAATGGAGGAGAGCAGGGAGGAGAACTGCTCTCCTCTGTCACTCAGTTTAAGTGACAGAGGCACTTAAACTGACCATGGTGTCAGGGCTCAGCAGACATGGTAAACCGTGGTCAGTTTACAGTGGGGAGGGCAGAACCAGACAGGATCAGCCAGGTATTTTAGGTGATAGAAAGGGCCTAATTAAACAGCACAAGCACTGTGCTGTATAACATACTTTAAAGGAAAAGGATCAATATATATATATATATATTTTTAGGGCAACAAACACTTTAAATGGTGTGCAGTGTGTCTCTTTAATATTTCTGCCTTGCATCTCTGACATACTACACCGTAATTATTATTTCTGGATAAAAAATACCTTTTCTCTCCCTCTTCAAAGACAGCCTATTACAAAGCCTTACATGTTCTACAGCACGTCTATTATTTTTCTCCTTTGTGTCTCTGACTTGATCCACTGTAATTCTTATTTCTGGGTAAAAATGCCCCATCAGTTCTTCAAATGCAGTCTACTACTAAGGATTACATGATGTGCAGCAAGTCCCTTTATATTTCTGCCTTGTTTCCCGGACATAATTCCCTGTAATTTTTATTTCTGGATCAAAAATGCCTTGTCTCACCTTCTGCAAATGCAGCCTACTAAAGAGGTTTACATAACGTGAAGTGTCTCTGCATTTGTCTGTGACATAATCCACTGTCATTTTTATTTTAGTTTTTTTTTTAAACCTGCCTCTTATTTCCATCTTATGTTGCTGCCCAGTCAAGCTGCTTACACACTATGCTATATGTATGACCATTTACATGTTTTTACACTGTTTGGTAATTGGTACAAAGTTGAGGGATTTAGTTTTATTTTATTTAGAAGTGAAACCTTCTGATAGATTTGAGAGCTGTTCTATCTTCTACTTTAATTGCTCAATTCAGGCCTATTACTGCTAGATAATAAACAATGTTTTGTAAAAAAAATAAATACATAAAAAGAGACTTGTTTCAAATTAGAATTCAAAGAATATTGCATAATAAAATAATTATTATTCATACCATTTACATGATTCCAGAATATGATGTCCTTGAGAATTGCCCTGTTCTGTAACCACACAAATAACTTAGGGGATCACTGAAGCATGTATTTTGAAGAATTGCTGTGTTTTCCCATGTCATCCTCAAAGTCGCATACAACAGAGATTGCTCTTTGTGCTGAACGGTATTTATTAAATGTCTTGTTTGCATTGGTACGTGTTCCCTTGTCAGTGCCCAGCTTTTCCTGCCTTTTGTTAGTCAATACCTTGACTATTAGCTTTGAAAATGGACAGTACTGATTGTCAACATTTGCCTAACTGATTTCAATATGGCTCGCATTAAAGTATAATCTGAAAAACTTGCTGCACATGACGTTTTCACTGGCAAAACTTTAATCAGCCGACAAGCTTCAGTACATGGTCCCACCTACATTACTACCTTTTTAGACTGGTAGTTCTGGGGCTGGGAACAATGTGCTAAAGATAATTGGCTGATTAAAGTTTTGCCTGTTAAGATATCATTAGTGTGCAGGTTTTCTTTCAGGTTATACTGAGCCATGTATGGAGTAGTGATAGAATCCAAGCCAGCCCCTGGTTCCAGCATTTGAAGGGAGCACTTGGGTTGGAGCTAAGCACTTTTCCTTGACTCCACAAGGGTTTGAAATTTGCAGATTTAAAGATGAGTTCACCAACTATTCCCGCAAATTGAACCTTAGGCAGATTCACTCATAACTACTTGTCACATATGCACATGCAAGATATTTGTATTATTTAGGCTTTTTCTGGCATACAGTATATTAATATGGCCATTGTAAGTATTGAGTTCATTGCTGTCATCTACTGATCATTGATACTATGTAGTTATAGAGGGATTTAGCTAGTAGGAAACATATGAAAGGCTCAAAGTGACACTTCTTTCATGTTACCACATAGCAGCAGGGCCGCCATCAAGGGGGTACAGCCAGTACACAAGTAAGGGGCCCAGGCATCCCAGGGGCCCGGACCATGGGTCACAACCTGGGCCATCTTTAACAGGGATGGACTGGCTGCCAGGATGCACGGGAGGGTGGAGAGGTGAGTGGATCCCATGTGTGTGTGGGTCGGGGCGCACTGTCAGACGCTGTACGGGGTGGGGTGAGGTCAGCTGCCAGGTCGGAGGGTCCCATGGAGGAGGAATCAGGGGGGAGGAGCCCCCGCTCTTTTGTGCATGCAGGTCGGGGCCCGCTGTCACAGTCAGGCAGGCTTCGCTCCCGTCAGGTACCAGTGTGCACCGTGGTGTGTGGGGTGGGTGAGGCCAGTTGGTGCCAGCAGAGGGTCCCATGGAGGAGGAGGTCAGGATGGAGAAGCCCCCCCCACTCTTTCTTGCAGCTGCTGCTGGAGATAGGACACAGATTCAGCTACCCCTCCTGGCACTGCTGGACAGGTGAGAGCTGGGAAGACTGATGCTTCCTTAGGTGTGTGTGACACTGTTCCCCACTTGTGACACTGCCTCCCACCTGTCCCGCTGTCCCCTGCTGCCCCCACCTGAGACACTGCCTCTCACTTGCCCCGCTGGCCCCCACTGCCCCCCACCTGAGACTGCCTCTAATCTGTGATGCTGCCCCCACCTTTCCTGCTGCCCCCCACCCATTCCGCTGCCCTCCACCTGTACCGCTGCCCAACTTCTATGACACTGTCCCACTGACCTCCTCCCATGACACTTCCCCCTCCAGTTCTGCTGCCCCCCCGCCTGTCCCCCTTTCATCCGGCTGCCCCCTCCTGTCACGCTGCTCTTCTCTTGTGACACTCCCCCCTCTTAACCCACTGCCCCCCACCTGTCCCCCTACTCCCTTCCTGTCTCACTTCCCCCTTTCTGTGGTAGGAGAAGATGGGACTGGAGGAGGAGGAGGAATAAGGTTGGAGGAGATGGGACTGGAGGAGGAGGAGGACATGAGATGGAGGACATTTGACTGGAGGAGGAAGACATGGGATGGAGAAGGAGGAGGACGTGGGATGGCCAGTGATTAAATTTGATGGGACAGCCAGTGGGAGAGCCCTGGAGAATGTTGGCGGTCAGGCCCCAGGCCTAAAGCTATGTAAGGTGCCCCACAATTTCTGATGGCTGCCCTGCATAGCAGCATGGTGGGGTGACATGCAGTGCCATTCATTGCTCTGAAATAAAATACATCAAAATACATCAAGTCTGCATTTTATTGCAGCTTACTGTACCGACCCTGCGGGCTGCATTGTAGTGAAAATAGGGAGACATAGAGAACAAGTGCTTTCTAGGTGCCCTAGCGGTGACTGGCATTCTTCCAACACAGAAAGTGCTACATGCTGTTGTTTGCAGAATCCTCTTTGTAGACTTAGTTAGATGTTGCATGGGTTAGTTAGTTTGGGGCGTTGCAGTGGATATTTTTCCCACCAGATTCTCTGTTCACAATACATAACTGTTCATTGTATGTAAGGTTCTCTGTTTGGATGTATTTCTTTTACATTTCTGTTTGTATTGCAGTTTCACAATTTAAAGGACAAATACAGTAAGACTACTTTCACACTGAGACATTTTTCAGGCGCTAAAGGGCTAGAATAGCACCTGTAAAGCGCCTGAAAAACACCTCCCCTGCAGCCCCAGTGTGAAAGTTCTTTCACACTGGACCGGTGCGTTTGCAGGACATTAGAAAAAGTCCATCTTTGCAGCGGTGGAGGAACGCTCCTCCACCGCCCCTGCCATTGAAATCAATAGCCACCACTTTGCGGGCGCTTTTAATTCTTTATTCGGCCGCTAGCGGGGCACTTTTAACACTATTACAGTGGTAATTACTGCTAACGCCCCCGCCCCCCCCCCACCCCAGCGTGTAAGTACCCTTAAGCAAATACAAGGAAAGTCAAGTTTCTTAAGCTTTATTGAAGATTTCAAACGGTTTACCTTGTAAGCAGGCTGAAGCAGTCAGTAGTTGCTGTCCCGGCTGGGAGGGCTGGGGTTAATGCTTTGCCTGTTTTTTTGGTCTTTTTGGCAGGTTCCTGTCTGGGTTCAGCCCACTTGCCCTGTGTAGTATAAAAAGGGGACAGTGGTCCGGTTCAGGAATGGAGACACTATTGCCGGCCCTGTAGAAGAGAGTGCGTGAGAGAGAGAAGTCGAAGAGCCCTAGTGCAACTGTGGGTTGTGAGACCTGTAAGGGATGGGGATGGATGAAGAGACCAGCCGGAGTAGGAGAATGTCGCTTGTCATTGCCTGCAACAGAGACTTTTAGCTTGGGGTTCGCCCTGAAGACACCAGTACTGGAGAAATGCAATTGAAGGACTGTAAGCTGGACTGCTTCTTAGCTTATGTCCCGGGGCAGCACACAAGCCTGTAGTTAGGAGTAGGGACATAGGAAAGTATCATCATGTCTTGGCTGTTGGACTGTGAACTGTCTATTTTTGCATTTTGCCAAGTAAAGCATTAAAACGTTCTCCTTGCCTGGTCTGAAGTTACTAAAGAGGTGTATCATAAGTACCTGGCACACACACGGTTAACCAGTGGGTCCTTAGCACATTGGGTTATGAAGACATCAGTATGGAGTAGAGTAACGTGAAGACATAAGTAGTTGCCAAGAGTAACGGAAGTGTAACAAGCAGCCTGTCGATAGTGTGTACCTGTTATAGGTGGCACGGCATCTAGCAGTAAGGGAGATGTTGTCGGCACTCCATCCGCCCATGGTCTATTTCCCACGGCAATGGAAGCGGATTGCCCCGCAGAGGTTCCCATCCTGTGCAGTGGTAGGGTGGTACAGGAGTCAAGTTACATGCATGTGTGGAGCCTGCACAGAGAGCATGGCGGGGCCCGCTCTGCTACTGTATAATTGTTGCAGAAAACACTGGACAGGTGGATGTGAACATTGGCTCTGCATTTCCCTACAAAATGTAGGTTACAGTGAAGATGTACATTATCAAAGGGAACCAAGAGTTAACTGGAGAACAGCTGCAGCACAGTGTACATGGTGTATGTTTATCTCAAGTGTGGAGGTCCACCTTAAAGTTAAGTATTCCTCCACAGCAACCTTAGCTTTATCCCAAGGCACTAGTGAAGACGGCACAAAACAAAGGTACCCCATGTGTGTGTGTGTGAATGTGTGTGTGTGTAAAGTGACTCTGCAAAAAAGTGCCTAATGTAGCCCAGAAGAACCCCTTATGGGGTAGGCCTCTCATGTGACCCACAGTTGACGCCCAACGAGTTAATAGGGAACATGGAAGAGGTGACAAAAAATTCTTACAAGCTAGCTGTGCATAGAGCTACGTAGGGCACATATAAGGCTCTTTCCTTATCTTTAGAATATCTCCTAATACATTGTGGTTTGGTTTCTACTCTCCAGTAGCTGCAATTTTTTTCCCTACATTATTGGGATTCCAGAACTTGAAGAACTGGATTACCATCTAGTAAAGTGGAATTTAGTTTAAATAAGCATTAGCCTCTTTTTTTGTGGTTCTTGCTTATTTTACGTTAGTATTATGTTTAAAAATAATCAACAATGCTTAAACTAAGGCCCCTTTCCCACGGCTAGGTAGCTGCGGCCACCAGAAACCTGTGGAAAGAACTGGCAGGTTATTGCTGCTGGTATGACCAGGTTATGTGATCAGCAGCAGCCGCTCAGCCCATTTAACCAAATGGTGGTCTGACAGCGGGTGCTGCTATTCTCATGTAGCCACACACAGAGCAGTCAGCAGCGGTTAGAGACAGATGTCCAAGCCTGGACACAGTCAGTTGCATTCAGGCTTGGACATCTCTCCTTAACCGCAAGGAACTGCTGTGTGCTGTTACATGAGAATGTCAGTCCGCCATTAATTTAAATGGGCTGAGCAGCCGCTGCTGATCACATAACCAGGAAGACGACAGATTTGTCGAAACGGCGTAGGGAGGAGCGACGTGCTGACGTCATCACCATCCATCGCTGATCCCGGAAGCAATGGGCAGCAGCTTTGAGCCGGCCCGCTTGTGTTTTTAACATGCGATCTGAAACGACTAAATTGTAAGTGTATTTCTTGATTTTTTTATTAAACTGGTTAACTGTTTTACGCTATGGAGCTTTCTCTCTTATTTATATCCATGGGGACTGAGCGCTCATACACCTTCTAGAGGACCCCCGCAGTGACTCTTTGAGATTTATTCTCAGCAAAGACCCTGTGGCTGGGGGACACAGCCACATGCCCACAAGATCTCCCTAACAAGAGATCTATCTATCTGGTAAGGGGCAGTTGGTTTTGAGGTGGAGGAACTTTTCTGTTAACACGCTCCTCAGGGTGACAATACTGCATGACCCACATCGTTTGGATGACTGGTGTATTTCTTCTTCTTCTTTTGAAAGACTTTTCCAGCAAGGAATTCTTTGCATGGACTTTGTTCACTCCATCCAGCTTTGAATCTGATTTTTCATGCTCAATTTTTTTGTTCAATTTGTGGAAGTTATGTTTGAATGTTTGGTAATATTTTAATTAATTCTTTCTTCACTGTTTATTTATCATATATGGGTTCACCAGTTGTGGTTATTCAAGTAATTTATTTTTGCACTCATTCACTAGCAGCAGCGCAGCCTTTTTTTGTACACAGTGATCACATAACCTGGTCATTCCAGCACAAGAATCTACTGATTCCTGCCACAGGAATCAAGCGGCCGCAGCTAACTGACTGTGTGAAAGGTTCCGATATGCTTCAACAGAACAGAGATAATTATGCATTTATGTATTCAAATAAAGAAAAAATGTTGCACAGTCAAAATAGTTATATATAATATAGTCTTTCCTCAACATATTATCAGAGGATATAAACCATTAAAGTCTCACATAATCCAAAACACATTATATGTTTATAGTGATGAAAGTGGCCAAACACCAGTTAATCCTTAGGCAAGGCAAGGAATAGCGGTGATGTCTTAGCACTCGTGGAGAGTGTCTGACTGATGTTTTTCCGATATGCCTGTGTAACTTATCTTTGCTGTAAGTAGATTTGCTATTAAATGCTTGTGCCTTTAATTGAACGCTGCACAATGAGTTTGTTTCCTTTTACTTCTGGTTTACTGCATGGTCTGAGGCTCCTATGGGACCAATATATGCATCACTAGCGTCCCTTAACAGGCTGAACAGTTGAGCTGGCTTCTACCTGAAGTGAGGGATGAATACTCACTAATGCGTGTATAGACCTTGAAAGGTCTTATTATCTGGTAAGAAGATACAGTGGTACCTTGGATTACGAGCATAATTCGTTCCCTCGTATATCAAAGTGAGTTTCCCCATAGGAGTCAATGGAAACTCAGATAATTAGTTCCACAGTGACTGCTATTGTATGCAGTACCGCATGTGGCCAGAGGTTGAGGGGGGGGGGCAGAGACACTCAGAAACACTCGGAGACCACTGAAATGCACTTGGAGACACTTGGGAACAGAGTATTTCCAAGTGTTTCTGAGTGGCTCCAAGTGCATCCGAGTGGCTCCAAGCAGTCTCCGAGTGTTTCCAGCACCTCTGGCCATATGCGGTACTGCACACCCCATTGGCTTGAATCCTGCTCGTCTTGAGAGACGCTTGCAAACCGAGTCAGGATTTTAAAAAAATAGTAGCTCGTATTGAGAAACGCTCGTAAACCACGTTACTTGCAATCCGAGGTATTGCTGTATTTTTGTTTTATCTTTCCCCTGGGGAGCACGAGGTGATACACCTGTCGTTAATTGGAAGGACACTGGTGTTTGGACACTTTGATCAATTTAAAAATATAATGTGTTTTGGATTATGTGAAGAACTTTAACGGTTTATACCCTCTGATAATATATTGAGGAAAGAATTTTATTATATATATCACTATTTTGGCAGCGCAACATTTTTTCTTTATTTATTTGCTTTTATGGTGTGTACATATTTATGAGTGCTGCTGTTGTCACATATTATCAATTACAATTAGATCACTAAGCGCAATTTTCTCATATATACAAGTTATGTATTCAAACAAAGAGTTGAATGTCAGTAAGCATATAATTAAAACAATTTAATATGTTGAAATAATTGAATATGCATTGTCCTTCCCTTTTAAGTAGGCTGTACGGAACACAAATTTGGATGTAGTAGCGATGATCTCTAGTAGTCTCATGAGACTGGGACATGAATTCTCCAACACCTATAACATATTAACCATTTCCGACCATCTCCTATACCATATCTGTAGTCTCTAAACATCTTCTGTTTTATGTCTGCTATCAGAGTTTTCTGTAGTATTACATTTACTAAATATTAGGAGTGGCCCTTTGGTTAAGTCAGGGGCCATAATTGTAAAAATAAAGTAAAAGTGAGAAATAACCCTGCCAGTGCGGCAAATGCAGAAGAACAACAACCTAACTAACAAATGCTATGTACTAAAATGTAGGGAGCCCACATGAACAGGGCAGTATCAGTACTGGGACTCCAAACCAGGGGAGCGGAGCAGGATGCAGGGTATTGGATGCAGGGTACTGGAAGCAGATCACAGAATACAGGATTAGGCAGGGACACGGTTCACAAGCAGAAGCACAGTTATCAATTAAGGGAGGGATTAAATACCTTCCAAGCAGTCAGTATCAGATGGAGCCTATTTACTCCATCTGATACTGACTGCTTGGACACCCACTGATGGCACCCAGAACTGCACTATGGGAACAACAGTTCCACTAAGTAATCTGAGTCTTGACAGGAGGCTTCTATTTCTGATTTCATTAACTACTTGCTGATCCGGCACAGTACATATGGGCGGCATTTCTGGCTAGGGGATCATTTGATCTCTATAAAATAAACAAAGCTGTTATGAATGAATCTCATTTATAACAGCTGGCTCACAGCTATCACATGGTACCTGGGCCAATCACAGAACCCTGTACTATGTGATTGGCTGTGACCTCAGATCACTATTAATCACAGCTGTCATGAATGTAACCCATTCATGACAGTTCGAAACATTGTTGTTACAATGATCATCATTGTAACAACAATCAAAGTGTAAAAAGAAAAAAAAAAGGAGGACACTGAACTACTAAAAATAGTAAAAAAAGAAAAAAATGTCATAAAAAATTATTAAATTTTTTTTTTAAAGTTTTCTATTAACATAATGTCACTGTCAGTCTGTCCCTGATCACTGCCACACCAGTCATATTATGACACTGTACTGCGCTGGTGATGGTAAATAAAAAAAATTGAGAAAAAAAAACACAGGATTTTGTTTTCTCATTTTCAGAAAAATTGAGACAAAAAATTACAACTGAAAAAAAACTCAGCATGCCTCTTACTAAATGCCTCAGACTGTCTACTTTCCAAAAAGGGGTCATTTGTACTATTAGATTGTTTGTCAATACATCAGGATTGATACATTTTTAAATATATATATAACATAATTTATAGATGCTATAACTTTCACACAAACCAATTAATACACACTTATTGGGATTTTTTTTACCAAGGACAAAAAGCAGAATACATTTTGGCCTAAATTTATGATGAAATTTGTTTTATTGGATATTTTTTTATTACAGAAAGTATTAGTATTTTACCCCAAACTTTCATTCTTTTTTTGTTTATATAATAATAATAAAAAAAACAAAAAAAAAACAGTGATGATCAAATACCACCAAAAGAAAGCACTATTTGTGTGAAAAAGCTATATAAATGTAATTTGTGCACAGTGTTGCATGACCGTGTAACTGCCAGTTAAAATAATACAGTGTCGAATAGCAAAAAATGACCTGGTCATGAAGGGGGTAAAACCTTCTGGAGGTCAAGTGGTTAACATAGTACAAACTTCTGGTCAGTTGTGAAACTAGAAGCAGAAGAAAATGTTGCTTACCTATAGTAACAGTCTGAGCTACTGTAGGGCACATGCTATCTCTTCATATTGATTGTTTTCAACCATAAGACTTTGTATCAGTAAAACATACTATACAATGCTCTTTTAAAGTGACCTAAGCCTATTTTTACAGTGCCTACTTTTATATTTTCTAGAACCAGATTTGCTTCCACCTCCGGAGAACGTTTTTATACATTCCACCAACCTGATCCATATCTTGCACTGGAAACCATTGCCAAAGTCCTGGGGAAATGTGACATATTCCATCCAGTCACAAGGGTATGACTAGTATTTAATGTTAAGATTTAGAGACAATGCAGCTAATTTCTTTACATTTGATAATGATTAGTAAAGCCTTAAAGTGGTTGTAAACCCACGGAAAAACAAAAACAAAAAAACCTGCAAGACAAAGGCATAATGAGTTAGTATGCATAGCATACTTAGATCGAAGCCCCCGGAGCGTTCCCGGCACACCGCTGTGGCCGGCTACATGCCTCCCGGAGTTATGTCCGGGTATCCCAGGCTCCAGGGCTGTGATTGGTCGGGAGCTGCGATGACGTCACCCCCACGCATGTGCACAGGAGCCGCTGGTAACGGCACAGCAGCTGAAGAAACGGTACGAGCGAGCCGTTTCTTCAGTTCGCATGTGCCGATGACGTTGGCACATGCTGATACAGCGAATATCTCCTAAGCGATGCAAGTTTAGGAGATATTCATGGTACCTGTAGGTAAAAGTGGTGTGTAAGGGTTTACAACCACTTTAGGAAATAGGACTATATTTACCCATCTTCTCATCCAAGTCAAAGAATGATTTTAGCATTGTTCAGATTAAAGCTTGAGGTTAAAGGTTGAAAAAGTTCTCAAGCTACCACTTTGCAATGTATATGTTGTTAAGCTGAAAGGTTTATTACAAGTCAAAGTCCAATCATGCCAGATTCCTATGTCTTTTGCATGTGGTTTGGTTGTATCTATCCTTTTCTGTTCCTTTGCATAAATATAAATGTGGCTCATAGAAATACTAGTCTATTGGTCTGTGAGATACAATCATGATGTTTCTGATGCTAAACTCTTGGGAATAATGGCATTATCTCAACAGGAGAGACACTAGAGAAGCAGACCTAACATCAGATATATTTGTAGAGCTACCCCTGAGAGGGCTGTTGGATTTTAGCACAGAGCAGTATAGAGGCAGCCAGGCACAGAGCAAACAGTTCATTCACTCCAGCTCAGAAAACAATCTAGGGGATGTCTTTTTTGAGGTTTATTGCTGTAATACTTGAACAGAAGGGGAACAATAGAGACTGGGATATTCCAAAACACTTGCATGCATATTTAAGCCGAGGACACCTAGCAGTATAACAGTCACTAGGTTCACAACTGATTACCATGAACAATAAAGTGTAGCACAATTGTAATGGGATTGTATTATTTTTTTGGGTTGAACTAGATGGACTTGTGTCTTTTTTGAACCTGACTAACTATGTAACTAATGAACTGGGGCAGTCTGAACTCTTGCAACTGATGACCTAAGACAGTTTGGGCAATCTGGGCTAGCTGGAACAGTCATACATCCACAGCTGTGGACCATTGATAATTTCAGCACAGTGTTCAGGCTCTACTCACAGACCCGGGAGGGAGATCATATTTGTGGGCTTTGTCCATCGCATGGAGTAGTCTAGCAGCCAGTCCTGGAAGGCTCCAGGGGCAAGCAGCCCCCTGGAGCATTAGCAGTTCATCCTTGCAGGCAGGATGAACAGGCTCCAAAAAACCCTGTCTGTCCAAGCTCTGACCCATTTACCCCTTCCCTCCCCACCTACTGAGCACACCTCCCTAGGGATTGGTCGGAGGGTAGTAAATATTCAAGCTGGGGATTTGAATTTTCCCACCCCAATCTCTGGAAGTTTCTCAACAAAGCCAAGGGAAACAATCAATCCCACAGCTATAGCCATTAGCCACTGGCTGATATCATGACCATATGTGGTCAAATACATCAGCCAGTATCCCCTGCTGGCTTGTTGACATTCAGCAGTTGGCCAGGGAGCTGTCATTTGTGGCAGGAATGCAACAGGAACGGCCTGTCATGGGGTGTCATCATATCTGTGGGTTGTAGGGGCACCGTTCATCCTGACTGGCACTGGATCTACATCTCTAAACAAAGTCAATGACATTGCATTTACATTGGGGCACATTGTTTATGTATTTATTTTTACAGTGTCTGTATGTTAATTTACTTTTACATGAATGAGAAACAAGGCAGTAGCTGGAAATTTAGGCCCCCCCTGACAAGGTACCTCTCAATGTTGAGGGCATGTGGCATGGTCAGGTACAGGATGAGAGTGCTGCACGCTCACTGCCCTTCTTTTTTCTGGTCCCCTGAATTTTGAGGGAGACCCCATGCTGTAATTTTTTATTTTTTTTGCGTGGGTTCCCTCTCAAAATTCACACCAGTTCCTTAACCATGAAGCCATGAAAGAAGGGGGCAGTGAGCATGCACCATTCTCCTTAAAAAACACCAGGACACATTCCCTGCAAAAGGAAGAAAAAAAAAAAAATTGGCAAGGGATTCCCCATGGATTGCTTTTACAAGTGGTGGCCTCCTCCCACTGCCTTCCCGGGCTCTTGCGGGCAAGGCTAGTTAAAAACACCTGAACATATTCAAAAATACGGGGGGGGGGGGGGGGGTTGGTCACACTATATGGTCATATAGTGCTAAGCCCACTTACTGTGACAAAGTACCTACTTCTTAATTAAAGCCATAGCTTTAAAAAACAAAACAGAAAAAAACATTTTTTTTTATATGATTTTTATTCTGATATTTTGGAATTTTGTTATCATCTTGACATAGTGATTCATTTCGACTTTGCTTCATTATGGATTTCTTGTTTTCCCAGAGAGTATGAGCGAGTATATAAAAATCATACCTGGAATGACATTTATCAATGCCAGTCTATCTCTGAGCACCAATGCAATGTTACTTATGATGTGGCCGCTAATGTCTTGTACGCATTTCGGGTTCGATCAGAGCAGGAAGTCCAGCGAACATCTGTCTGGGCTGAAATGGAGAAACTGTTCAACAGAATGACATGTGAGTTTTGATTCTACTAGTTATAATTTTCTTCTTAGTTCCTTTTCCTTTATCTAGTTTTTTATGCAGTCTCTTTTCAGAACAAATGTTAGTGGTGACGATCCTGGGGGTTATACTGGATTAGATGAAATGTTATTTGATTCTTACACTTCCATCTGCCCATATCCAGGACTCTATGGGTAGCATAGGAATCTAAAGTTAGGTTATGCTTTGATTAGCCACAATTAGCTGTGCAATCCATATAACACGCCAACACAAACACTGATCCAGTGATATTGCAGAAGCAATGATAGAGGTTGACTCAGCTCCTATTCACACTGATTTCAACTTTGAAAGTTGCATGATTTTAAAGCCTCAGGTCAGTGCATCTTCATGTGCGACTTGGCTGACATTTGTGTGACATCATGCACAGTTGTTTGCAAGTCGCACCTGAAATCACAAAAAATAGTGCGGGAAAATTTTTTGCAAATCAGTGCGGCATTGCAAAGTCGGATTTGCAAAGATTTGAACAGTTCCATTGCCGACAATAGGGTGGGACTTGTCATTTGATTTGGACCTGTCAAATCACATGACAAGTTGCATCGGTGTATTTTAATTATAGAATAACACAACTTTCTCTAAAAATGATATATAAAATTACAAGTGTAATTTTGTATTGTAATGTTAGCTAAAATTGTTAGCTAAAATTGCCTTTCCATTCACTGCCAGCTATGATTTTCTAAAACAGTCACACATCACACAATTTTCTAAAACAGTCACACATCACACAATTCAAAAGTCAGCTTCTTGTGAACATAACTCAAAACTCACTCAGGATCCTTCCTGGAGTAAACTGTTGGAAGATTACCCCTTTCATTACCTCGATGTGTGGGTTACAGGAGAAAACAACTGCTTCTTGCTGGCCAGCTCAGTAACCATTAGATCGGCTGCATTCCCTTCTGCTATAAGTTCACGTTCACTTCAATGACACTTCAATGAACTTATACAGTAAAGGGAGGGTCCCCTGGATTCTGCTGCGTGATTAACAGCTACAAACTTTTACATTTTGGATCGGCACTGGCACTGGCAGGGAAGTTGAATCACCTGCTTTCATTTTATATCTCCCAGAAACTCCAATAAGCTGTGTCCCTGCTTCCTACCTGTTATCTGCTTTTAGGTGCAGAGGTGTACCCCCAGAGAAAAGCAAGGCTATGGCTCTTGGCTAAGAGTTGGAAAACTTGTGTTGACATAAAAAAAAAAAATATATATATATATTACACAGGTGCATCTCAAAAAATTTGAATATCATCAAAAAGTTAATTTATTTCAGTAATTAAATTCATAAAGTGAAACTCATATTATGTAGCATCCTCTAGTCTGCTAGAAGAATAGTACATGTTTTATGAGAGTAGGTACATTTCTGGGTGTGCTTTGATCTGGGTTGGGAGTGGCTCAGAGTAGTGCTGGGTGACGCACAGGTGGCATCACCAGGACCTCCCACTTCTTTCCAGAATGCTCTGGTGTTTTCTGGAAGGAGAAGTGGGGAGGGGAGGCGCAGCTACATGGGGTGTTCTGAGGAGCCCTGACCAATCCCCAATCTGGATTGGCAAAGGGCAGGCCTCCTTAAATACCCAGGGTCAGCCTGGCTGGGGAGGGGTCGACTGGTTGGATGATGGAGATGGAGTGTCAGGCTGTCGGGGCCTTTGAGGGGGGGTGACCTTGGGCCTGGGTTCGGGTGCGGATGGGACCCTCTTACAACCCACAGAGGTGTCCTGACCAGGAAGCACAGGAGGAGTAAGAGAGGACAGCGGGAGAACACTGCCGGGTAAGTCTCCAGGAGTTCCACAGAGGCAGCCAAGAGGGCTGGTGAGTGTTCACACAGTCAGGAGGACTGGTAGGCACACCTGGGAGGACTGAGATGGAGCAGTCTGGAATGGATGCAGAGCCAGTCTGGAGGATTGTGGTGGCAGTGGAAAAAGGCAGCTGCAGCCAGGAGGG
This sequence comes from Lithobates septentrionalis, assembly GCA_037952835.1. Taxonomy (NCBI): domain Eukaryota; kingdom Metazoa; phylum Chordata; class Amphibia; order Anura; family Ranidae; genus Lithobates; species Lithobates septentrionalis. The sequence continues at coordinate 5,886,997 of JBBDGP010001481.1, read as the reverse complement.
CTGGCAATGCCAGAAGAGGTAGTACTGGGAGCAGTAGCCACAAGGACAGCTAGCACTGGGACTTTCTATATTTTTGCTACACCATGAGGGCCTGCGGTCCGTGCCTGCAAAGGGCATCTGCGTTGGGCCTGGCTGAGCCAGTGTCAGGCCAACTTATCAGTGCTAGCTGGTCCAGGAAGTACAAGCAATGAAGTGCTGGAGGTGTTGAGGAGAGATAGTCAGCAAGCAAGTGAAGTGCTGGAGAGAGAGAGAGGAGACTGTATATACTGTGTATGTACTGTATATAGTTGGTCCCAATATTGACTGTCAATTATCTGGGGATTTCATAATTACCCTATCCCTATCCAAGTTAAATTCCATTCAATAAAATACAAAAAAACAAGTGCAAGGACTATTTCATGTCCCTGGGTGCTTGAAATTGTGTGCCTGGCTGTGCAGGGTGACAGACGGACCACTACACCCAGCAGTCCCTATGGGGGTACCAATACAATTATATTGATTCATTACATACTGGGTGATATATTTCAAGCATTTCTTTCTTTTAATTTTGATGATTATGGCTTACAGCTAGTGAAAATACAAAATTCAGTATCTCAGAAAAATAGAATATTACATCAGACCAATAAAAAAAAAGGATTTTTAATAGTACACTCAATACTTGGTCGGGGCTCTTTTTGCATGAATTACTGCATCAATGCTCTGTGACATGGAAGCAATCAGCCTGTCGCACTTCTGAGGTGTTATGGAAGCCCAGGTTGCTATGATAGCGGCCTTCAGCTCATCTGCATTATTGGGTCAGATGTCGCTCACCTTCCTCTTGACAATACCCCACAGATTCTCTATGGGGTTTAGGTCAGGCGAGTTTGCTGGCTAATCCATCACAGTGATACCATGATCATTAAAGTGGTTGTAAACCCTAGAGAAAAAACCTGCAAGACAAAGGCATAACGAGCTAGTATGCATAGCATACTAGCTCATTATGAATTACTTACCTGAGATGGAAGCCCCCCCGCTGCAGTGCCCGTACACAGCCACGGCCGGCGACATTTCTCCTCGAAATTACTTCCGGGTATCGCGGCTCCGGCGCTGTGATTGATGATTGGCATGCTCGTGGAAGCTGCCGGTAACGGCACAGTCTAACTGAAGCAAAGGCACGTTCTTACTGCCATTGCTTCAGTGCGCATGTGCCGATGACGTCGGCACATACAAATACAGGGGATATCTCCTAAACCGTGCAGGTTTAGGAGATATCCAGTGTAGCTACAGGTAAGCCTAATTATAGGCTTACCTGTAGCAAAAAGTGGTTGTAAAGGGTTTAAAACCACTTTAAGCCAGGTATTGGTATTTTTGGCAGTGTGGGCAGGTACCAAGTCCTGCTGGAAAATTTAAATCCATAAAGCTGGTCAGCAGAGGGAAGTATGAAGTGCTCTAGAATTTCCTGGTAGAGGGCTGTGCTGATTTTGGACTTGATAAGACCTAGTTGACCAACAGCAGCAGATGACATGGCTCCCCAAATCATCACTAACTGTGGAAACTTTACACTGGACCTCATGCAACTTGGATTATGTGCTTCTCCACTCTCCCTCCAGACTCTGGGACCTTGATTTTCAAATGAAATATAAAATTTACTTTCATCCGAAAAGAGGACTTTGGACCCCTGTGCAACAATCCAGTCCTTTTTCTCCTTAGCCCAGGTAAGACACTTCTGTTTCTGGTTCAGGAGTGGCTTGACACAAGGATTGCGACAGTTGTAGCCTGGATACGTGTGTGTGTGGTGGCTCTTGAAGCACTGACATCAGCCGTACTCCACTCCTTGTGAATCTCCCCCAAATTCTTGAATGGCCTTTGCTTCACAATGCTTTCAAGGCTGCAGCTATCTCTGTTGCTTTTGCACCTTTTTCTAGCACACTTTTTCCTTCCACGCAACTTCCATTAATATGCTTGGTTACAGCACTCTGTGAACAGCCAGCTTCTTTGAGCAATGACCTTTTGTGACTTACCCTCCTTGTGGAGGGTGTTAGTGACTGTCTCCTGGACAGCTGTCAAGTCAGCAGTCTTCACAATGATTGTGTAACCTACTGGACCAGACTGATAGACCATTTAAAGGCTCAGGAAACCTTTACAGGTGTTTTGAGTTAATTAAACTTTAATTTAACTTTTCCACAATGTTCAAATTTTTTCGTAGATACTGAATTTTGGGTTTTCACTAGCTGTAAGTCATATTCATCAAAATGAAAAAAAGAAATGCTTGAAATATATCACTCAGTGTGTAATGAATCTATATAATATATGAGTTTCACTTTTTAAATTGAATTGCTGAAATACATTTTTTGATGATAGTCTAATTTTTTGAGATGCACCTGTGTATATATACTATATATAGTATGTTTCAATTCATGACCACTTTTCTTTGATTTCTTTAATTTAGTAGCAGGAAACGCCAGCTATTTATTTATTTATAAATATATTTATTTATATTTTGGTGGTTTTTATGCAACCTGTAATTATACCTCATTAATAAACACCCTGTTCTGTACAAACTAGTTCTAGCAGGTAATTGAAGTTAATTCAAACAGAGCACAGTATTATGTGTGTGGTTCTGCCCAAACTCGTTCATCCATACTGATGACAACATTATAATAGTTATATGAAATTAATAAAATCATATTCAGGAGAATTACAATGTATGTTTCACAAGAAGCGATGTTATATCTTTTATTGGCTAACAGTACAATCACATATAATTTCAATCAAAACTTTTTTCTAGTTCTAGATAGTTTTAGATAGAATGAGAAAGGGTTAAAAACTCTGTTTGGTTTTATTCATGCCTGTATCTTAGTTTGGGACATCTAATCATTTGTACTGAGGACTAGGGACCATGAAACAACATGTTATGGTTGTCACTGGAAAAGGAGTAGAGAGGATATCTTTCAATGGGGACACTTGTTCTGGTGACAGCTGTCAGAGATAGAATTTCCCCTGTTTTTTCACAGAGCTGAACCAGTTGTAGGTTTCACAGAGCTAACCCAGTTGTAAATGACAGGTCAGAGGACCAGAGATCCCAATAAGCTGAATGATCTTCCTGAGTAAGGAAGATCGCTGGTGGTCTGGTAAGCCCCCATCTGATTTATGGTGAAGGTGTCACAACGGTGAATGTCTGAGCACTCCTCTGTCAGGATCCATCTATCCAGTGTGGGACACTGGCATGCAGAACTGTTTGCACAGGAGCACTTTAGTGATCAATTTATGAACTTTGCATTTTATGAATTTAATATATTTTGCACTTTTACATAAGGACATTTTTGGATTGAATAATATTTTGATTGTATTTTCTGTACACTTTAAAGGTTTTGCACTATGTCATATATGATGTTTTGCTCATGGTAATTTTATTTAGCGCTGCACTTTTAGGACATACATATTTGATTAACCTGGTATTTAAGTTTTAGTGCACAGCTGCTGTATTTACTTTTGATAACACACTAGCGCGCATTTTTTTCTATATAATAATTCTTATAACAGGTATTCAAATATCACCACTTTTCCAAAAATTTGTTGTCATTTTAGCACTTGGTCCTTTACATATAGTTACCTATAGTTAGTCTGTTTGAAAAAAAAAGACACAAGTCCATCTAGTTCAACCAATAAAAGAGGAAAAAAAATCCTACAATCTTATATACATAATCAGAGGTGGCCGTTCATTAAGGGCGCCGCTCCCCCCATCCATGCCTCCGGCTCCTATCCGGACGCTGGATGCATGAATTCCGATGGGGGGGGGTGGTCTGAAGCACCTGATTAGAGCCAGAGGCTCTAATAGGCTTTAAAATAGGGTGGGCTTGGGGCGCAGAGAATGCGAACAGAGCCCACCTGGGTGTGTTACAATAGCAAATTAATATTCGCTATTGAAACACTGATCCTCCTCCCGGTCAATCAGGAAGCGGGTCTGAGACCCGTTTTCTGATTGGGGGAATGGAGAAGCATACCAATTGGCCGCCAAGGAGGAGGGAGGAAACAAAAGCCGTTGTGATGCCCGCGAAGAGCAGGGGAAGGGGAAGCTGCCGTGATGCCTGCGGAGTGCAGGGGAAGCTGCCATGATGTCTGAGGAGTGCAGAGGAAGCCGCTGTGATGCCTGCAGTGAGCAGGGGAAGCCGCTGTGATGCCTGCAGCGAGCAGGGGAAGCCGCTGTGATGCCCGCAGAGTGCTGGGGAAAGGAAAGCCGCCGTGATGCCCGCAGAGAGGGGAAGCCGCCCGTGATGCCTGCCGCCTGGGTAAAGCGCTGCCCGCCATAAATGGGGTAAGTGCTCTAGACTCGACTAACCAGCCCGGGGAGGGGGGTGGCTGTGGGTGCACTGTTTTCCGCCCCCCCACCAAAAAAAATTACCACCAGATGCCACTGTTCACAATCCTATACCCATAGTTGATCCAGAGGATGGCAAAAAAAAAAACCAGCAAAGCATGATCCAATTTGCTCCAGTGGGGGAAAAAATTCCTTCCTGATCCCCCACGAGGCAATCGGATATTCCCTGAATTAACTTTACCTATAAATATTAGTATCCAATTATATTATTTGGGGTGTGATCTTTTTGCAGTAAAAGCTTTGGACGATCCATGGTGTGCTGGAGAATATGTGAATTGGTCATTTAAAGCTGAACTCCAGGAATTTAACCACTTTCTAAACTGTTCTGGGTTACTATGGGTTAAGTCCAACAAGGTGCATGCCACCTCATAGACTTAACACTTTAATTTACAATTTAAATTTTAACTGAGCCCCAGGACTACAGCAATTGCTTTACTTCTGGCCCTGTAATGCTGGAGTTTCTGGTCGCAGCTTTTACAGCTGCATAGTCCTATGCAACCGCTCTGCCCCCTCTCTTCCTCTTGCCTAATCATGGAGCGCTTTGTATTATATGAACCCATTTACAAAATACAAAGCCTTCTGTGAAAGGGCAGCTGAGGGGAAGGGGTGGGCAAAGCGAAACAACATTTCTCCTGATAGAGCGCAGAGAGTATAGTAATAGCTGTACTTTCAGCGCACAGTAAAAGTGTCATAATAAAATAGATAAGTCCAACAGGTAGAATAGACCTAATTGGACTTAACATATATTAAACTAGCACATGTAGCTGAATTCCAGGAGTTCAGCTTTAAAATATATATGTGTGGGCAATGCCAAATAATCCTTATGCCCTGTACACATGGTCGGATTTTCCAACAGAAAAAGTGCGATCGGATTGTGTTGTCGGAGATTCCGATCGTGTGTGGGCTCCATCCGACTTTTTCAGTCAGAATTTCCGACACGCAAAGTTTGAGAGCAGGCTATAAAATTTTCCGATAACAAAATCCGATCGGTTAAATTCCGATCGTGTGTACACAAATCCAACGTGCAAAGTGCCACGCATGCTCAGAATAAATTAAGAGACAAAAGCTATTGGCTACTGCCCCGTTTACAGTCCCGATGTACATGTTTTACGTCACCGCGTTCAGAACGATCGGATTTTCCGACAACTTTGTGCGACCGTGTGTATGCAAGACAAGTTTGAGCCAACATCCGTCGGAAAAAATCCTAGGATTTTGTTGTCGGAATGTCCGAACAATGTCCGACCGTGTGTACAGGGCATTAGACTGCATCTTTGCTGTAACCTCAAGTTTCACAGCTTGGTGGTATGGACCTGAGATAATAGGAAAATATGGATGAATTACAATCAGTTAGAAATTGTCTATTTTTGGGGATCTAGAACAATAGAATGCAGACAGTACAGGGACCCTGAGGAAATGTTTTTTGTTAGGCGAGTATAAATGAATGATTTGCCCGTCTCCATCTATAACTCTTAAAACGTAAAATAAACACTTGGTTGATGGATTTGAACCTGTTCTGGAAACATACCTTCTGTTTTTAAAGTGGACCTGAATTTAGAAAGTGAAGAATTGCTACATGCAAACATCTAGAATTGTTAATTGTGCTTAAGCAGTATCCTGAAAAGTATACTGTACCTTTTATCTGGAATTTCCCCTGAAAAACATCAATGCACTTCCTGGAATGTGAGTGTGCCTAGGCACTACTGTGCCCACAACATCATAGTTGTATATCAGCAGTGTGAGACTTCTAGGGGTTCATTTACTAAAACTGGGGAGTGCAAAATCTGGTGCAGCTCTGTATAGAAACCAATCAGTTTCCAGTTTTTATTTTTAAAAGCTTAATTGAACAAGCTGAAGTTAAAAGCTGATTGGCTACTGTGATAGAACCAACCAGGACAGGGGCTTTTGGAGGGGACTGCAGGGTGGCCTCTTGCCTACTGACTACGGGCCCTGGCTTTCCCCAATGATGGACAACCACATGATGAACATTGAGAGCGAGGCTTGGATTAATTCTCTGAATAAGGACAATATTTGGGACAGAAATATTTATCAACAATCATTTACCATCCCTCGAGTAATATATGAAGATAAATGAATTCCACCTTTTCAGACTGCTGGAACATTGTATAAGTTTTGTCTCATAGACTATTGTAGACTGTTGTCGGACAGTCTAGGATCTCTGATTAATCAAAGCATTGTCTTGGTGTTTAATTCCCATTGTTAATTGAGTCAATTGAGTCACCTATTGTTTCTATCTGTTGGCTAAATCGGCTAACTCTTGGAGGTTCCTACATGATGGGATTAGTCTTGTGTCAACTCTACCTCATTATCTAACCATTGTGTGATGTTTTGGGTAACATTTGATTTTATTTTTCATGTGGTGACTGACCTATTTTTGAAGTATATAAAAAAAAAACCTGTATTTCTTTATAATAAAGAGTTCCAGTTTGCATCTAAGCTAGTATCACCTAGTCTTGGGTGCTCGGCTTTAATACCTTGTTCCCATGTCCAGACTGGAGGAAGCTGTATATCTTCATGGAGGCACCCAAGCTGGGTGCTGGACGTTCCTTCACAGCCATGAACGGCAGCACCAGATTTTGCAATCTCTAGCTTTATTAAATCAACCCCCTAGTCTCAGAAGATTTGGAGTGAGATTTGGTGATGTCACTGCTGGAAGCAAAGCCCTGTCTCTACCAAAATGGCCACCTCCACACAGAGATACAGTGCAGAACAAGCAATGGTAAGTCAATAATGAGAAAAGATCAGCTGCAGGGAGACCACAGAAAGGGGGTTTAAAATTGCAAATAGAAAATATACACTGCACCAAAAAAAGAAGCATTACATGTTCAACGGCTGCCTTAAAAATCCAAATTTAAACTACATTTTTGGGCACAGCTTTCAGAGGTCCTCTGTAAGGGGAATTAATGTACATTTTATTATCTTTGGAGGCCACTAGGGTATCCCTGTGGTCAAACCCACCATACATGTGAGAACTTTCCAAAGTATAAAGTGAACATGGGATTGAATCATATGTCAGAGGTGCACTTGATTCTATTGATGTCACCGGGTCATATCAATGGGTGACACAAAGCGCCAGACAACACTTGACCTCAACAGTAACTCGCGTCTGTTGCAATTACTTGCATGGTTGACATTGAATAGAAAGAACACAACCTGGCCATTTCTCCTTCATATCAGTCACTAAAATGTAAGATGTTGATTTTATCTCACCCACTACAAAGCTGTCATAACAAACTAGACTGGCAACAAGGTGTCACCTTAACAATAACATACAATGGAAAATCTTTCCATACATAGGAAGCAGTATGTGCAGGTTGCTAAGACACTCCCAGTCAATTCAAACCACCCCTTCACATGTGCTCTCTCTCCCGGTTGTAGTGGCTCTGAGCTCAGTGATACTGTGATTTAGGAGATAGTGGACCACACATCTGCCTGGTATAAAATAATGTATGTTGCTTATGTATTCATAATAAATGTTTTTCTATAAGGCTGGTTGCCTGAAGTCTGTGTTAAAATTGTAGCATGTTTGGTCAGCTTAAAGTCCAACTCCGGGAGATATTAAAAATGATCTCTTGCAGTGGGGCTGTGCACTACAAAGGTTAATTGTTCCTTTGTCTAGGGGAGTGGCGAAACAGTTTTACTTACCTGATCTTCTGCTACCCCAGTAAATGGCGCATGCTTTGGCAGTGGCCTGTCCCTTGGTGTCAACAAGTCCAATGCAGGGCTATGAACTCTGCTTTGTTCTTGATGACTTTGGGATTCTAGACAGTTGGAGCATGGAGGAAATTAAGCTTTAGGGACTGGCTAAGCAGCAGGGTGGAGCAGAAGGTTCGATAAGTAAATCTTCTTTTATTGTTCCCCTAGACCAGTGGTCTCCAAACTGCGGCTCGGAGGCCAGATGTGGGCCTTTGCTTGCTTTTATCTGGCCCTTGGGGCACTATTTCATCCACTGATACCAACAATGGGTAATAATAATTCCGCACCCACTGACATCAGTGAAAAGGCACAATTCCTCCTAATGACACCAACAATGGTGTACAATTCTTCCCAATGACACCATTAATTGGGTCGAATGACACCAACGTTGGGGCACAATTTCCTCCAATGACACCAACAATGGGGCACATTTCCTCCCAATAACACCAAAGATGGGGCACAATTCCTCCCAATGATACCAACAATTGGGCTAGATGACATCAACGATGGAGCACAGTTTTTTTCCCAATGACACCAATGATGGGGCACAATTTCTCTCATGGACACCAACAATGGGGCAGAATTCCTCCCACTGAAACCAAAGATGGGGCATTGTTTTTTCCCACTGTTATTGGGACCTTTTCTACTACCAATGGCCACAGTCCGTCTGCCTCCCCCCCCCCAAAAGTCTGAAGGACAATAAACTGGCCCTTTGTTTAGAAAGTTTAGAAACCCCTGATCTAGACCCAAAGTAGCAAGAAACCATTTCAGTGCAGACACGGCCCCACTGCAAGGAATATTTTTTTAGTTGCCTGGAGTTGCGGTTTAAGTCTTTGAAAGACCTAGATCAGCTTGCAATTTGCTAAAGTTTCTCATTAGTGATACAAGAGAAATGATTTGTGATTTGTGAATATATAGTAAATTGTTTTTTTCTTTTATTGATAGCGATCCTAATTCCTCCTAATATTACCCTTCAAGCTCATGGTCGTTACACTTTAACATTAAACATTGAAGACCTTGGAGAATCCTTCCAGTATTTTGTGTATTTCTGGGAAAAGGAAAAAGAAAACCCGGTGAGTACATATAGTCTAAACTGACTGATGTAAAGACATAGGAGCTGGCTCAATTGTAGCTGTAAAGGTTTATGCACACAGCCATTTTGTGATAGATTTCACACACTGTTCAAAGTGTGGACAGGGTAGTCTTGGACGGGAGCGTAGTTTTAAATCACTTGAAAACCTTAGGTGTAGGAGATATGCTCTAAAAAGCATCAAGAAACTTTCCAGGGCATACCTCCTACGCCCTGATCCTCCCCTGCTGCCTACTCTTCCCTGCTGCTATTATAGGCCCTTCTTAACCATTAAATTGAGAGCTTGGAATTACTATGTAGTCCATAGCAGGAGCAACTGTCAAAATACAGCCATTCCTGACTAGAATGACACTTGCAGATAGTCTGCAAATGTCAATGAATAATACACTATAACAATGTGTTATTACATTGTAATTACTATTTCATTCATAGCACGATCAATGTGGTGACCTTTGATCTGCCTATGACATCCACTTGTCAACAAAGGCATGGATATAGTATCCTTGTAGTTAAAAAGCATAGCTTATAATTTAGCACTGGATACAGAGTATATTTATATAGCCATTAGTCCTATGAGTAGTGTCCAGGAAGTCTTGGTCCATGTCTAAAAGAGGGATATTCTTCCAGATGAGCCTCTCTAATGTGCTGGAAATACCCATCCAGAAAGGTGTCCGTCTATAGTGTGCCCCCTCCTCCCCAGCAAGGCCTGGAGTATGCCAGCAAAGCAGCCACGCGGGTCTCTCTTGTCTGGTTGCCTCCTCCCTACATGCCCTACTATTGTATCATATACGTTGGAAAACCAATTTTACCCCTTAAGATCCTGAAGAAGCCACCTGTCGCGAAACATGTCGAGCAGGACTATGAACTGGACATCATCTTCCCTCTAAGCAGTCATTATTGGGTATCTTGGGAAACAGGGACCTGTTTTTCATACTCCTTATTGTTGTGTATACTTGGGGGTTCTAACCCATTTATGAGGGCTGATGGTGACAACAGTAACGCACATTATTGTTTATTAAGAAATTGTATCATGGTACCAATGTAACATTTTTAATCTTTTTGTAAATTCTAATAAAATAATTACATTTTTAAGGATACCTGAGTTGTAGTGCCATTAAAGTCATATTTTCTTTTCAGATTCACAATTACTATAATAAAAATAACATTTTAGCCCTCCCCCCTAACCACCCTCTGGATCTATTTGGAAAAGGTATGCACATAACTTCTCTGGACCATTCACAATAAAAAAGTGGTATTTTCTATTACAAAAATGCTTTAAAGCAGAATCAAAGTCCGCAATACTTACCTCTGCTTCAATGGTTGAAGGTCCCCCGCCGGCACGGGCATCTTTTCCTAAGCTTCTTTGGCTGCCTGTCTTTTGCCAAGAAAACAGTCATTCCAGCACACAGGCACTGAGTTGGAATGTAAACCGAGTTGCAAAGAACTATGAACAATCAAGTAAGTTTATTTTATTGCAGAAGAGATATTGCATGTCTCTCCTCCAATAAAGAGGCTGCCTGCTCACATTTTTTTTAGTTCCATTTTAAAGCAGAACTAAACCCGTTGATTTAACAGCTTCAAAAACAGTTAGACCCCTTTCACACTGGGGCGTTTTTCAGGTGCTTTTGGGCTAAAAATAGCGTCTGTAAAGCGTCTGAAAACGCCTCCCCTGCAGTCCCAGTATGAGAGCCCGAATGCTTTGTGCTGGCAGGACGTTAGAAAAAGTCTTGTAAGCAGCATCTTTGGGGCGGTGAAGGAGCAGTCTATACACCGCTCCTGCCCATTTAAATGAATGGGCACTGCTGCCAAAGCGTCTTTAAATAGACGAAATAAATGAGAAAGTAAAACATTGCATTCGAGGGACAAAATGGGAAAGGTTACTTTGAATGTATTGTGCTCTGACTACACACCTAATATACATGTGTGGCTTATATACTGATTTGATTTGTAGGTGGTGAATATGAAGTTGAGTAGAAAGGTTACATCCACTTCCTTCGATCAGCTAGTGGGAGGGCGCGAATACTGTGTGTCTGTGGTTGCATTGGCAATACCTATAAGCAAGAACAGCAGCAGGAGTGATATAGCGTGTGCTAAAGTACAAGGTAACATAATAGCTATAAACTCTAAAAACACAATGCCTTCTTTTTTATACAAAATCTGTATCTGTGTATTGTTAATTCTGGGAGAAAAACAGCTGGTGAACAGTTCATTACTGATGTACTTACTTTTCGAAATCTTAGGCACCGTTCACACTTGTGCGACTCCAAAGTTGGCCAGTGTTGTGTGCGACTTTGGAGTGCGACTCTGATGTGACTTTTACATGGTCTGGCACTCAATTCGCGTCAGAGTAGTTCAGGAAACTTTTAAAAGTCGCTGCGACTTTAAGTCGCATAGATATGAGCAGGTTCCATTGAAATTAATGGGCTGCGACTTGTCATGCGACTTTATGTGTCCAAAGTCGCACACGTGTGAACGGAGGCTTTACTCCTTTTTGCATTACTGTGAGATTGTGACATCTGTTTAGCAGGGCCCCTTTTATTAGTGGTATTGTGCATGGTAAAAAACATTTTATTTTTTAGAAACATTTGAACATAAATGGGCAAATAAAGTACACATAGGGTTCTGGTTATAAAGATGTATTTTTCCTTATTTGATATGCTTAGCACCATAATGATTTCTACTAGTGATATTCCTCTTATGCAGATCGAAGTATGATATAAACATTAAGCGAATCTTGGATTGCCATTCCTGCCCTTTGTAATCTATTGGCTGGCTGCCATAGTTGACAGGCAATAGGGATTACTGGGTCTAAGCGGTGATCCTTCTTGTCCTTTTGTAGAGATCTGGAGGGAATGGTTCTAAAATCCCGCAGCCAATTCAGTGTCTCAAACCTATACCAGCAGCCTATCATGACCCAACCTAACCCAACTTTGAATGTTACACCTGCAAGTCTATCCAATTATAATATCTATACAATGAGATCTTGTAAAGTGGAGCCAGCAATAGCAATTGGCATCACCATAGTGGCTGCATTGGCAGAACATAAAAATGATACACCGCACTTACTTTTCAGTGTGTAGTTTTTCTTTTCTTTTAATAAGCACCTAAAAAACCTGTGGTAGGCAGCCGTTAAAGTGGTTGTAAGGGCAGAAGGTTTTTTATCCTAATGCATTCTATGCATTAAGATAAAAAGCCTTCTGTGTACTTCAACCCCCTAATACTTACCTGAGCCCCCTCTCGATCCAGCGATGTCCACGAATGCCTCAGTCCTCTGGGACTCTCCCTCCAGATTGGCTGAGACACAGCAGTAGCGCCATTGGCTGCCGCTGCTGTCAATCAAACTCAGTTAGCCAATGAGGAGAGGGGGGGCGGGGCCGAACTGCAGCTCAGTGTCTAAACAAATTTAAGGCCACATGGTAAGGAAAAGGGAGGAGGGGCAGGAAGAATTTTCTTGGTACCATCAAAAGCATTGACAGTCACATAAAATCAGAAAAAAATGTATTATAATATATGAAAAAGAAAAAAAATGTATATGTAAAGATACACATTTACAATACAATTAGAGAAATGATAATATACCACATATAGTTTAGTTGGTGTGCACAGTTAGCCATTACTCACACTCGACATGTTTCATGGTTTGAAGCTCTTTCTCAGGAGCTCAAGAAATGGGAGGACAATAATCCTACAAAATAGAATATAGATACAAATGTATACAATTAGTAAAATGTGCAAAGACACTTGTTGAATGCAATTTTAACAGCTGTGATAATCACCAGAGTGCTTACCCTGGTTATCAGATACATCACAGATGGGAACTCCAATTAATTGGAGGTCACACGATTCCCCCCTGGGCGAGTAAGGGAGCAGGCAAAGAAGCCACCAAGGGCAATGTGAATAGAATAGCATTGATTTTTTAGGGACTCATATCTTTTGGATACAGTTTACCCATTCCAGGCCTTGGATCTGCGCTTGGAATTCCCAATCAGCAGCCATTTTAAATTAATGGGTTCTCCCATTAATAATTATCTTATCTTATCTCTTATCTTACTATGTTACATCAGAAATATATATTTAGTATCATTTACCATTTAGGTATCATCATAGTATATATGACATCAAATTAAATATTGCTATTATATTCAGGCTTCTTTGCCTGCTCCCATACTCGCCCAGGGGGGAATTTTGTGACCTCCAGTTAATTGGGTTTCCCATCTGCAGCGCATCTGATATCCAGGCACTCTGGTGAGATCCACAGCTGGTAAAATTGCATTCAACAATTGTCTTTGCAAATTTTACTAATTCTATACTTGTATATCTATATTCTATTTTGTAGGATTATTGTCCTCCCATTTCCTGAACTCCTGAGGAAGCGGTTCAAACCGTGAAACATGTCGAGTATGAGTATTGTCTAACTGTGCACACCAACTAAACTATATGTTGTGCTTAATAGCATAGGTAAACACTATATTTACAGTTAAGCCTCTATAATGGGTTACTTTTATCCTTGATCCTATTGTAATTGTGTATCTTTACATATACATTTTTTTCTTTTTCATATATTATAATAAAGTTTTTTTTTCTGATTTTATGTGATTGTCAATGCTTTTGATGGTTCCAAGAAAATCCTTCCTGCCCCTCCTCCTTTTTCTTTGCCATATGGCCATAAATTCATAGTATTAGGTTGAAGGTACTTTTTCTATCAATACCTACAGGTGAGAGCACTTATATATATTTTGTGTCGGAATGGATACACAGAGCTGCGGCTTGGCTCTGGTGCCCCCATAGCAAACTGCTTGCTGTGGGGGCACTCAACAGGAGGGAGGGGCCAGGATCACAGAAGAGGGACCCAAGAAGAGGAGGAATCGGGCTGCTTTGTGCAAATCCACTGCAACCTAGCGGGTAAGTATAATAGTTTGGTATTTTAATTAAAAAAAAGGAGACTTTACAATCACTTTAACTCTAGAGATGTGCAGGCCGAAACAATTTGTTTTGCTTCGGATTCTTTCGTTAAGTCAATCATTTGGTTTCATCATATTCGTTATGTTAGAGTAATTCATTTTCGGAAATTTGTTTTGTATATTTGTTGTTCCGAATCAATTTGTATTTTCTGAAGTTATTTCAGAAGATTCGGATTAATTTGTTATGCTATTTTGGATGCTTCAAACATTAAGGCTCGGTTTAAACTGCTGAGACCCCAATGTCATGCGACTTCCAGTGCAACTCTGCATTGTGACTTTCATGAAAATTTCATTTGACTGATGTTTTGCAATTTGGCTTTGGCCAGTTATAACAATACAGCGTGTGATATATATTTATTGAACTTAAAAAAAAACCTCTGAAGTTGAAAACAAATTGAACAAATTAATAAAAAATATTTTGTTGTTTTTATTATAATTTATTTCAGATTAGTTGAAATTCATTAGTATTGTGATTTGGGGATTTGGATATATTCTAATTTCTGAATAACGAAAACTTCATACAAATTTAGATATGTAACTAAATGAATTGCACATATCTAGTTAACTCTATGAAAAGATTACGGATTCTAATAAACACAAGTGAAGTGGCTGTACCAAGGGAATATGAGCCAGTGATCTCCAATGCCATGTTAACATTTAATGCCATCAAGTAAGATAAATAAAGCACATTACTGTGGGAGACCACCTGCACCATTTTCATCATGCATTTCCAGTGCTACTCACTCTACTGACACAGATCTTATATATTTTGTAGAGGCAGTGGTAGAGACAACAGGTTTGGGAGGCATTGAGAGCATGGTGTCAGTAGCATTGCTTCACAAACACCAATCAGATTCAACCTATCTTGGAAATGGACAGTTGTAGGCTGAAAACTGGACTCTAAATGGTGGGTGTTGGGTAATGCTGACAACTCTAAGCACTGGCACTGTGGGGTTGAATTACTAAAACTGGAGACTGCGAAATCTGGTGCAGCTCTGCATAGAAACCAATCAGCTTCCAGGTTTTTTTCTTTGTACAAGCTTTACTGAACAAGATGAAGTTAAAAGCTGATTGGTTACCATGCACAGTTGCACCAAATTTTGCACTCTCCAGTTTTAGTAAACCAACCCCATTGATAAATCTGCCCCTAGTACTCAGTACACATTACAATTTGTTATGGTTTGTATATATATATTTTTTTAAATTTTGATAAAAATTGATTTACTTTACAGTTAGTAAGATATATAATTTGCTATTATTTGTTCCAAATAAATAATAATCCTTTTTTTTCTATAGCACTTGAGCATAAAGGTTTAATTATTGGCCTCCTATCTGCATTTATGTTTGCTTTGGTGCCATTGGCGTTAGCAGCAAGAAGAGTTATCAGGGTGCTGCGGGACTCCTGCTGCCCACAAGTAGACCTTCCTGATGTATTGGTAAGAAGACATCATTTAGTGTATTGTACTTACTTTATGCTGATTTTGCTGTCCATCTTCAATGCTTTCAAGCCATGACCCAGAACAAAATCTCTCTCTTCGTCTGACCTCACTTACTGCATATTTGTTCTGTGGTCAGTAACCCAGACTGTACTAAAAGAATGCATTGATATAAATAATATGGGTTGACATTACCGTCATAATATGACGCCCCATCTATTCATGATCTGACCTTGCTAAGCCCCTGGTATGTGTGTGATGGAAAAATCTGGACAGCCGCACTCCGGATTGGAAAAGTGAAAAATAAAATCCTCTTTATTGAAAAAGTAATAACATCAGCTATGAGTAAGCGCTCTATGGGAGCGTGAAACGCATTAGCGGTTATGCTGCATTATCCCAACAAAGCCATGTACGGATTTTAATCATGTTATTACTTTTTCAATAAAGAGGATTTTATTTTTCACTTTTCCAATCCGGAGTGCGGCTGTCCAGATTTTTCCATCACACACATACCATTGGAATAGCAATTGCCGGCACCTGGGGCTCTCACAATCATCCACACAGCGGAGGACGGGAAGCTTGAACCCGATCACCTAGAGCGGTGGTAATTATCTTGCTAAGCCCCTGTCGATCTAATGTCACCAGCCACAGTGCCACCTAGTGACAGAAGAGAAAAGGTGCACCAATTCCAGAATTTAGGGAGGAATCAGTGGATCTTCTATTAATCAGCCAGGACAATTACTACCTGGCAAACTAAATTTGTTAGCAACCCTGTCTAAACTCCAGGGTGCTAAACTTCTTTTGTGTGAAATACCTGGTGTTCCTGCCAGTCCTTCTTCTTTCCTATTTCAAACTCATCATGTTTGGCATGGAAGCACATGCCTCCCACTGTGGTCAGTTTTCTTCTTTGTATTCCACTTGAGAGCACAACCTGCCTGTACCCCAATGGCTAGACTTGTGCTGGCATTCCCCCTGCACAGCTCTTCACTGGGAAGATTAGTGTCCAGCTGTTTCTCTGTCTCATTTTGGCACCCCCTACAGTAGCCACCCCCACCGCCTCTCTAAGCCCTGAATGCAGCTGAGAACAGAGGCTGTGCGATCATTTATAAACTGCATGCACACAAATGTTTTGCCGTCCATCTCTATTTTAAACTGAATGACTTGTTTTATAAGGTAAGGCTTCACATAAACGTTAAAGTTAAAGGAGAAGTACAGCCAAAGCTCGTTTGGCTGTACTTCCCCTGTAGATCACAGGAGTGCAGCACTTCTGTGACCCGTTTTCAGTAGACAGCGGGTTGAAGCCTGCTGTCAGCTGACGTCACAGAGCCGGTCCAAGCCGGTCCTGCACCCGGCTCAGCTTCTCAGCGAGCCACAGAGAGGCTTAGCCAGTTGCTCCCACTCACTCCACAGCCCAGTGCTCCAGTGAGTGAGGGGGAGGCCAAGCAGAGACTGACAGTCAGCAGCTATCTGCTCATGGAGCTGTGAGAACCGAGCAATCAGTGGTGTTAGATCGCTCAGTTCTCAGTGTTAGAGCCGGTGGGGGACAGATGCAGCATCAGACTGATTCTGCATCCAGCAAGGTACGTATGATTCTACAAAAATAAATACATTCCCAAACATCTCTTTAAGACTGGGTTCACATATGAGCATGCAGCGGCTCACAGCAGGAGTCTGGAGCATCTTCGTTCACCGTTTCAGGTCTGATTTCAGCCCAAATTTTTGGCTGAATTGGGACCTGAGACGGACCAAAAGACGCACAGTGTTCCTGTACAAATCGCACCGGAGCCGCTGCGGAGATATGTGAACCAGCTCCATAGAGAGTCGGTCACAATCTCCTGCTATTGCAAATTGGATGTGGGGAACTCGCATCCAATTTGCACTAGTGTGAACCCAGCCTAAATTTGGACCTGAAACGGACCAAAAGACACATATCGTTCCTGTGCAAATGGCACAAGAGCCGCTGTGGAGATTTGTGAACCGGTTCCATAGAGAACCTGCATCCAGTTCGCACTAGTGTGAACCCAACCTAAAAGTATTAACATAGCAGGTAGCTTTTTAGATGGAGATTGGCAATGGAGTACTTACCAACATATTAATCTCAGTCTCATGGATAGTGTCACCCCTACCCATGGCCCACATTTGACATACCCACTTTCCCGGGTGATCACACTTAAACCACACCCACTTTCTGGTGCAGTCCAGTCTCTAAATATGCAGGAAATGCTTATGTGCAACTACAATCCCCTCAATTATTACCTTTTTTTTTGAGTGCATGCTCAGTAACTCAAATATGGATGATGTGACAGAGCTCCGAGATGCAGAACTGTCTCAGGCCAATCTGCGACAGTTGGCATTGATGCAATGGCTGTCCACAAATTTCTGCAGTAAACATTTTTCTTTTCATTGTTTTGCAAACCTGTGCTTGAGGACTGTCATCTTTTATGGATATCTAAAGAGGTAGCTAAATCACACTGAACTCCATTTGTGCATAATATCTATATCACTGGCAAAGAACAGTAGATATTATTTTTTCTTAATCATACTTACCTTGCTGGATGCAGCATCGGTCTGATGCTCCATCTGTCCCTCGCCGGCTCCAACACTGAGAACTAATCGATCAAACATTGCCGATCGCTCGGTTCTCAGGGCTCCCTGAGCAGAGAGCTTGTGACTGTCAGTCACCGGCTCTCTGCTCTGCCCCCCTCCCCTCACTCACTAGAGTGCTGGGCTGTGGAGGGGGACAGGAGCGGCCGGTTCAGCCCCTCAGTGGCTCACTGAGAGGCTAAGCCAGGTTTCGGTCCAGGCATGTGGGCTGATGCTGACCATATGATCGCATTCTTGCCAGAGCCTGGACCGGCTCTGGGACGTCGGCAGACAGCCGGTCACCGGGTCACAGGAGCGCAGAACGAACTGCACTCCTGTGATCCACAATGTATTGTGGGAAGAAGAAGGGGTTTGGCTATTTTGACACTTTGTACGTTTGGTCAGCTATGACCAAGGGCCTGTCCCAGTGTTTTGTATTTTTTATTACAATAAAGTTGTTATTGCAAGAGAAGAAATATTAACAGTTGTACAAGGATAATAACATTTGTACAAATATTGTGTACAATATAGGTTCAACAAAAAGCATACAACAGTAGAGCATTTGGTAGGTAGTATATACTGAGATATAGGCTGGCCATGTATTATGTCAATTAGTGTTATAATTTTCTGTCCCAGTGTCTTCTAACCTAATGTGTGATAAATTGTTTTAGCAGAGACTTGTTGACCACACTTTTGCTATGTACTTTTGGGTGTGATGGAGAGCTTCTGCCCAGGAGCAGCTGGAACCTACCAAGCAAGCACCGAGCATGCATTCATATACTATTGCTCTGTGCTGCAGGCAAACAAAATGATGATAACTGAGTGCTTTTGCACTTGGCTACTGTCCACACAATTTGTTTTCGGTTACCAACTAACTCCTGGTTATTAGGTTGCACCCAATATTATATAGCAGTTACATAGTTACAAAGTTAGTAAGGTTGAATAAAGACACCAGTCCATCCAATTCAACCTGAGTGAGTGTGGGTGCGTGTCTACAATTATCCCTATTTATTTAAGGTACCCATATAGTGGCGTCAATTTACGAAGCGCTCCACACATACATTGCACACTCACATCGGTCCCTACCCTCAAGGAGCCCACAATCCCAGGTCCCCAACTCACATTCATAGACTAGGGACAATTTTGGACAGAAGCCAATTAATCTACCAGCATGTCTTTGGAGTGTGGGAGGAAACTGGAGTACCCGGAGGAAACCCACGCAGGCACACGGAGAACATGCAAACTCCAGGCAGGTAGTGTCGTGGTTGGGATTCAAAAAGCTAGGCGAGAGTGCTACCCACTACACCACTGTGCCACCAGTTGTTGCCTTAAAATGAACCTGATCTAATGCTAACAACAGTGTTAAAGTGCCTTGTGTTGGACTTCAGGTACATGTTTGCATTTTGCACACTTTAAAATGACTAGTGTTTTCTTTTATTTACATAGATGGACCTAATTACAATTTCTTTTAGTATCTAAGTATGATGTTTTACTTATAACACTCTTCATGATTGCCTTTGTAGAATGGACCCTACACTGGTCGTGGAATGGCTAGCAATTTTTACGTAGGTCAAGAAAAATGTGAATCATTGAACACTGTTGAGCTTCATGATCTTATCACCTCCCAGGAGAGATAAATGTGAGATATCCCGATGACCTTTCATAACACAGAGAACACTACTAGGAGTCTATAAAAGCTTCAGTGCTCATTTGTCAATAACATGAATAACAGAAAAGAAGACACAGCAACTGTCCTGGAAGATCTACAGTTCTAAAAAACGTTGGAGAAAAGAATTGTATTGGGCTCAAATAAAGTGTGAAATTGACATCAAGAAAAACTGATAATGGCAGAAACCTTTGGTTGGTTTTCAAGCAGAGACAAATAGGGACTACAATTCCCTAGTTATGAATTCTTAAAATTACAAATTTTATGTCACTGTATGTACAGCGGACCAGAGGACGCCGTGATTTCTCTAAAATGGGTATTATTCATGGACTTAATATGTTCCTTTTGCAACTGGATTTTCACCAGTTTCAAAGCTGGTAGTGTACAGATGCAGTTTAATCAGACCTAGATTGCACCGAAGTTGACTAAGGTAACAAAGTGAGTGATTATAATTTTCATCCCAGTTCTTATATTGTGCTGCTGGCTGTTCTATTAGCCGAATGCTTGTGGATACTATTGAACTATTCTTTTTGAATGGTCCTGGATCTGAGCTGAATAAGCCCAGGTCCATGTGTTTCCTGATTCAAGCAGCACCCTTTACATGTGCAGACAACAGCCTTGATTGCATGTATTGGAGTGTGAGAGGGTAGTAGCACTACATTGAGTCTTGAGCAGTGTTAATTTTGTCGACTAAAACATTTTAGTCGACTGACTTAATACCATTTTAGTCGACTAAAATACGACTAAAACTGAAAGAATTGGGAGGACTAAAATGGGACTAAAACTAAAATGCAATTTTAGTCAAAAGACTAATGCCGCGTACACACGGGCGAACTATTCGACCGGACTGGTCTGACAGACTTTCCGACAGACTTTCGACTGACTTTTGACGGACTTCCGATGGACTTTCTAATGAACGGACTTGCCTACACACGATCACACCAAAGTCCGACGGATTCGTACGTGATGACGTACACCGGACTAAAATAAGGAAGTTGATAGCCAGTAGCCAATAGCTGCCCTAGCGTCAGTTTTTGTCCGTCGGACTAGCATACAGATGAGTGGATTTCTGGGTCTGGCGGAGTTACGACGTAAAGATTTGAAGCATGTTCCAAATCTAAAGTCCATCAGATTTGCGACTGGAAAAGTCTGCTGAAGGTCCGGTGAAGCCCACACAAGATCGGATTGTCCGCCGGATTTGGTCCGTCGGCGTCCGTCAGACCAGTCCGGTTCGAAAAGTCTGACCGTGTGTACGCCCCATAAGACTAAAACTAGATTGAAATTTGACGTCAAAATTAACACTGGTCTGTAGTGCATGTTCATACCTCAATAACATAAATAATAACATATTCAATTTTTCACTCCAGCAGTATATAATGAGTTTGGAAATTGTAGAGAAATGCTTAACAATTTAACTACACCCATTCTATTTTAGATGACTAAAATGAGTTTTAGTTGATTAAAATGATTTTAGTCTACTAAAATGTTCTGGAGATTTAGTCGACTAAATACGACTAAAACTAAAACAATTAGTTTTCGGCGTAAAAAGTCCGATGGGGCATACACACGATCGGAATATACGATGAAAATCTTCTGTCAGACTTTTTCTGTCGGACATTCCGCTCGTGTGTACGCGGCTTAAGAATAAAACTAAATTTGCTGCCAAAATTAACACTGGTCATGAGACAAGAGACTGCAGGCCTAGCTTGGGGGCTCTATGGGAAATCCTGAGAGTGGTTTCCCTGTATTTAATAACGCTCAGTTTGACATACACTGAGTGGACTTTGTTACTTTAGCATTGTATCACCTTTCCTGTATACATGTACAGTTAACTGATGTATTTGTGGCCTGGAGGTCTACTTTAAGTAGCTCCTGGCTAAATAATCACAAAAAATTTATCTGGATGCCTGACATGAGTTACATAATTACATAGAAGGTGAGGTTGAAAAAAGACACAAGTCCATCAAGTCCAACCTATGTGTGTAATTATATGTCAGTATTACATTGTATATCCCTGTATGTTGTGGTCGTTCAGGTGCTTATCTAATAGTTTTTTGAAACTATCGATGCCCCCCTCTGAGACCACCGCCTGTGGAAGGGAATTCCACATCCTTGCTGCTCTTACAGGACAGTTTTGATGAGGACATCAAACTATACACTGACCAATGATGACTACAGATACAGTATGTCCTGTGTGGTCTATAAAAGAGATGTTGAATTAAGTTGCATTTTATAAATAAATTATTTCAGAAATGTTTTTGTTTGTGAGCGTTGTCGTACAATTACCAGTCTAGTTGGTAACAGAGTTCTTGGAAATTTAGTATACGTTTTGCACATTTTATATAAGTTCAATTATTTATTGCAAGGGTCGTTTACTGTTTAACCTGCAGTTGGGCTTTAAGGTGGCTGCATTTTTTATCTCTTCCCTTTTATTTCAGGTTAAGAAATGTACGGAGCTGGAATGAAATATAAGTGCAGGGCATACATGAGGGGGTGGAAGGAACGATCATACTGCAAGGGGTTAAAGAGTGGTTGGTACGGTTTCAGAGAAGTCTATTTCACCCTTAGCTGATTGGAGGAGTTAGTGCAGGATAAGGAGAAGCTGGAATGTTAGGAAGGGAGGAAGTAGGAGGCTCAGTTGCAGAAGACAAGTCGGTGTGGAAAGTCCCGCCCTTCCGCTCCAGAGGAAAAGTTTGGAGGTGCTTCAGGCAAGAGGTTTGGCGATTGGGGTCCTTGACGAAGGCACAAAAATTGAGGTATTGTTGATAAATACGGTTGGACCAGTCTCAGGTAAGGAGTCCTCCTGGTTTGTCTAGTTCAGTCTAGGCTACCGGGTAGTAAGGTGGTAGGGGTCTGTGGTCAGTTAGTAAGTCCCCGAGGTGGTGGTGCGGTTGGAGACAGAATCTAATTTAGAGGTACCACAGATTCCAAAAAGTTTTGGATTGGTGTCGTCAAGGATCCACAATCATCTTTCATATAAATAATGGTTAAATATGTTTTTGAGTTAATAAAAGGCCATTTAAATCCAACACAGTGTCCGTGTCATTAATGGGAAAGGAAGGTAAAGGTTGGGTAGGTACATAATTGAGTTGGGGCAGTAAGTTATCTGAACTACCCTAGTCAAGAATATTTGTCAGCAGGTACAGAAGACACCAGTTGAGCTTACCAGAAATGCGGTGTCTTTGTCACTTCTTATAGGAGGAAAAGACAGCAAATAGTGTATGTCCCTCTTCATCTTTCTGTGTAAACTATTAATACCATCGAGTCCAGCCTGGGTGACAACCATGGCTCCCTCCAGAGATATAGAAGTTGATAAATGAGTGTGGCCATACAGGGACAGGAAGTGTTATTTGCAGGATCACCAGGTGAAAATAAAGGGAAAATGCCAAAAAAAAGAAAAACAAATGCAGCCACCACATCTAAGAACTAGTAAGCTGCAATATATACATGTTTTGTTTTTAGGTTAAGATATGGTTTACGTAACAGTTGGAACTGTGGCAATTGAAAAGGGCAACCCCAATCCATCCATACAAACCTACAAGGATCAGCAGATGTACAGTAATAGGTCAGCTATATAGTACAGTATGTATTCTCCCCTTGGCCATAGGACACATCTGACATTTAGGAATATGGCTAAAAAATATTTGCCATTTCCCAATTTTCCTGTGCATTTTATGAGCATATCTATTATAACAATGCAATTCTCAGTTTTAATAACCACTTGATCTCCGGAAGATTTAAAATAGAGCTTTCTTTTGGTGGTATTTGATCACTACTGTTTTGTTTTTTTTGCGCTATAAACAACAAAGTACTGACAATTTTACAAAATAGCAATCATTATTAACTTTCTGCTATAAAACATATCCAACAAAAAAATGTAAAAAATCAAATGTCTTCATAAACTTAGGCCAATATGTATTTTGCTACATATATTTGGTAAAAAAAATCCCAATAAGCGTAAATTGATTGGTTTGTGACAAAGGTTATAGCATCTACCATCTATGGGATATATACTGGAAATTCTTTTTTTTATTATTTTTGGTACTAGTAATGGCAGCGTTCAGCGACCTAAAGTGGATGTAAACTCGATTCATGAAATTTGAGCTGGGCACATCTATCTGCAGTGTTTTCTTATCTCTCTTCAAAGCACTGAGTACCGTGTCTTTCTCCTGCTCCGTTCTTCTGTTATCAGCCTGATAACTTCTGACAAGTTCTCAGACACAGGCGATAAAAGCAGCCTGAAATTTGTGTATGGGAGGTTGCTATAAATAGACTAGCAGAGAGCTTGCCTTCTCACAGCAGAGCTCTGCACACTCCTTCCTTCCTTTGCCAATGTGGAATGAGGTTGTGTGCCTTTCCTCCAATCAGCTGTCTTGGCTGTATGCCAATATTCTACACCCAGTGCTGAACTGGAAGAGAAAAATATGTAACACGATCTGCACTTTCTAAAGGATAAATAAAGCTGAAGACAGAATATATACATGTAAAACTTATTTAGGGAGATTTGTTTCATCTCTGTGTATCATCTGAGGCTGTTCACTTCACTGGGTATATGTGAGGGTTTACATCCACTTTAAAGTGGGACAGTGATATTGCGGCGAACAATCTGACACTTTTGACACTTTGTGGGAAAAAGTGACACTAATACAGTGATCAGTGCTAAAAATATGCACTGTCACTGTATTAACCACTTGACGACCGCCTCACGCCGATGTACGTCGGCAAGGTGGCACGAACAGGCAAAATCACGTACATGTACGTGATTTGCCTTCCGCGGGTGGGGGGTCCGATCGGACCCCCCCCGGTGCCCGAGGCGGTCGTCTTTTGTCCAGCGGCGAT
The DNA here is from genome assembly GCA_037952835.1 of Lithobates septentrionalis. NCBI lineage: Eukaryota > Metazoa > Chordata > Amphibia > Anura > Ranidae > Lithobates > Lithobates septentrionalis. Next base: position 5,862,351 of record JBBDGP010001481.1, on the reverse strand, counting down.
CAGAGGTGAGGGGGAGACCATCCGTTCGTGGCCCCCCCCTCGCGATCGCCGCCGGCCAATCAAATCATTCCTTTGCTGCTGTATGCTAAACAGCAGCAAAGGAAATGATGTCATCTCTCCTCGGCTCGGTAATTTCCGTTCCGGCCCGAGGAGAGAAGACATGTGAGTGAGTGCACAACACTACACACACACAGTAGAACATGCCAGGCACACAAAACACCCCGATCCCCCCCCCGATCGCCCCCCAATCCCCCCCCGATCACCCCCCCTGTCACAAACTGACACCAAGCAGTTTTTATTTTATTTTTTTTTCTGATTACTGCATTGGTGTCAGTTTGTGACAGTTATGCCCCGTACACACGGTCGGATTTTCCAATGGAAAATGTGTGATAGGACCTTGTTGTCGGAAATTCTGACCGTGTGTGGGCTCCATCACACATTTTCCATCGGATTTTCCGGCACACAAAGTTTGAGAGCAGGCTATAAAATTTTCCGACAACAAAATCCGTTGTCGGAATTTCCGATAGTGTGTAGACAAATTCGACGCACAAAGTGCCACGCATGCTCAGAATAAATAAAGAGATGAAAGCTATTGGCTACTGCCCCGTTTATAGTCCCGACGTACGTGTTTTACGTCACCGCGTTCAGAATGATCGAATTTTCCAACAACTTTGTGTGACCGTGTGTATGCAAGACAAGTTTGAGCGAACATCCGTTGGAAAAAATCCTAGGATTTTGTTGTCGGAATGTCTGAACAAAGTCCGACCCTGTGTACGGGGCATTACAGTGTTGGGACAGTTACTGTTACCCCCCTTTAGGTCTAGGGGACCCCCCTAACCCCCCCTAATAAAGTTTTAACCCCTTGATCACCCCCTGTCACCAGTGTCGCTAAGCGATCATTTTTCTGATCGCTGTATTAGTGTCGCTGGTGACGCTAGTTAGGGACGTAAATATTTAGGTTCGCCGTCAGCGTTTTATAGCGTCAGGGACCCCCATATACTACCGAATAAATGTTTTAACCCCTTGATGGCCCCCTAGTTAACCCTTTCACCACTGATCACCGTATAAGTGTTACGGGTGACGCTGGTTAGTTTGTTTATTTTTTATAGTGTCAGGGCACCGGACGTTTATTACCGAATAAAGGTTTGGCCCCCTGATCGCCCGGCGGTGATATGCGTCGCCCCAGGCAGCGTCAGGTTAGCGCCAGTAGCACTAACACCCACGCACGCAGCATACACATCCCTTAGTGGTATAGTATCTGTACGGATCAATATCTGATCCGATCAGATCTATACTAGCGTCCCCAGCAGTTTAGGGTTCCCAAAAACGCAGTGTTAGCGGGATCAGCCCAGATACCTGCTAGCACCTGCGTTTTTCCCCTCCGCCCGGCCCAGCCCAGCCCACCCAAGTGCAGTATCAATCGATCACTGTCACTTACAGAACACTAAACGCATAACTGCAGCGTTCGCAGAGTCAGGCCTGATCCCTGCGATCGCTAACAGTTTTTTTGGTAGTATTTTGGTGAACTGGCAAGCACCAGCCCCAAGCAGCGTCAGGTTAGCGCCAGTAGCACTAACACCCACGCACGCAGCATACGCCTCCCTTAGTGGTATAGTATCTGAACGGATCAATATCTGATCCGATCAGATCTATACTAGCGTCCCCAGCAGTTTAGGGTTCCCAAAAACGCAGTGTTAGCGGGATCAGCACAGATACCTGCTAGCACCTGCGTTTTGCCCCTCCGCCCGGCCCAGCCCACCCAAGTGCAGTATCGATCGATCACTGTCACTTACAAAAGACTAAACGCATAACTGCAGCGTTCGCAGAGTCAGGCCTGATCCCTGCGATCGCTAACAGTTTTTTTGGTAGCGTTTTGATGAACTGGCAAGCGCCAGCGGCCTAGTACACCCCGGTCGTAGTCAAACCAGCACTGCAGTAACACTTGGTGACGTGGCGAGTCCCATAAGTGCAGTTCAAGCTGGTGAGGTGGCAAGCACAAGTAGTGTCCCGCTGCCACCAAAAAGACAAACACAGGCCCGTCGTGCCCATAATGCCCTTCCTGCTGCATTCGCCAATCCTAATTGGGAACCCACCGCTTCTGCAGCGCCCGTACTTCCCCCATTCACATCCCCAACCAAATGCAGTCAGCTGCATGAGAGGCATTTTATTTATGTCCTCCCGAGTACCCCTACCCAGCGAACCCCCCCAAAAAAGATGTTGTGTCTGCAGCAAGCGCGGATATAGGCATGACACACGCTATTATTGTCCCTCCTGTCCTGACAATCCTGGTCTTTGCATTGGTGAATGTTTTGAACGCTACTATGCACTAGTTGAGTATTAGCATAGGGTACAGCATTGCACAGACTAGGCACACTTTCACAGGGTCTCCCAAGATGCCATCGCATTTTGAGAGACCCGAACCTGGAACCGGTTACAGTTATAAAAGTTAGTTACAAAAAAAGTGTAAAAAAAAAAAAATATATATATAAAATAAAAAAAAAATAGTTGTCGTTTTATTGTTCTCTCTCTCTCTATTCTCTCTATTGTTCTGCTCTTTTTTACTGTATTCTATTCTGCAATGTTTTATTGTTATTATGTTTTATCATGTTTGCTTTTCAGGTATGCAATTTTTTATACTTTACCGTTTACTGTGCTTTATTGTTAACCATTTTTTTGTCTTCAGGTACGCCATTCACAACTTTGAGTGGTTATACCAGAATGATGCCTGCAGGTTTAGGTATCATCTTGGTATCATTCTTTTCAGCCAGCGGTCGGCTTTCATGTAAAAGCAATCCTAGCGGCTAATTAGCCTCTAGACTGCTTTTACAAGCCGTGGGAGGGAATGCCCCCCCCCCACCATCTTCCGTGTTTTTCTCTGGCTCTCCTGTCTCAACAGGGAACCTGAAAATGCAGCCGGTGATTCAGCCAGCTGACCATAGAGCTGATCAGAGACCAGAGTGGCTCCAAACATCTCTATGGCCTAAGAAACCGGAAGCTACGAGCATTTTATGACTTAGATTTCGCCGGATCTAAATAGCGCCATTGGGAAATTGGGGAAGCATTTTATCACACCGATCTTGGTGTGGTCAGATGCTTTGAGGGCAGAGGAGAGATCTAGGGTCTAATAGACCCCAATTTTTTCAAAAAAGAGTACCTGTCACTACCTATTGCTATCATAGGGGATATTTACATTCCCCGAGATAACAATAGTTTAAAAATAAGATAAAAAAGCAATAAAATAATAAAGAAAAAAAAAAAAAAAAAGCACCCCTGTCGCCCCCTGCTCTCGCGCTAAGGCGAACGCAAGCGGCGGTCTGTCGTCAAACGTAAACAGCAATTGCACCATGCATGTGAGGTATCACCGCGAAGGTTAGATCGAGGGCAGTAATTTTTGCAGTAGACCTCCTCTGTAAATCTAAAGTGGTAACCTGTAAAGGCTTTTAAAGGCTTTTAAAAATGTATTTATTTTGTTGCCACTGCACGTTTGTGCGCAATTGTAAAGCATGTCATGTTTGGTATCCATGTACTCGGCCTAAGATCATCTTTTTTATTTCATCAAACATTTGGGCAATATAGTGTGTTTTAGTGCAATAAAATTTAAAAAAGTGTGTTTTTTCCCCAAAAAATGCGTTTGAAAAATCGCTGCGCAAATACTGTGTGAAAAAAAAAAATGAAACACCCACCATTTTAATCTGTAGGGCATTTGCTTTAAAAAAATATATAATGTTTGGGGGTTCAAAGTAATTTTCTTGCAAAAAAAAACAAACTTTTTCATGTAAACAGTAAGTGTCAGAAAGGGCTTTGTCTTCAAGTGGTTAGAAGAGTGGGTGATGTGTGACATAAGCTTCTAAATGTTGTGCATAAAATGACAGGACAGTTTAAAACCCCCCAAATGACCCCATTTTGGAAAGTAGACACCCCAAGCTATTTGCTGAGAGGCATGTCGAGGTGATTGGTTTTCGGGGTCCCGTGCACGGCTAGGCTCCCAAAAAGTCCCACACATGTGGTATCCCCGTACTCAGGAGAAGTAGCTAAATGTATTTTGGGGTGCAATTCCACATATGCCCATGGCCTGTGTGAGCAATATATCATTTAGTGACAACTTTGTGCAAAAAAAAAAAAAAAGTGTCACTTTCCCGCAACTTGTGTCAAAATATAAAATATTCCATGGACTCAATATGCCTCTCAGCAAATAGCTTGGGGTGTCTACTTTCCAAAATGGGGTCATTTGGGGGGGGTTTGTGCCACCTGGGCATTCCATGGCCTCCGAAACTGTAATAGGCAGTGAAGAGTGAAATCATAAATTTACACCCTTAGAAATCCTGAAGGCGGTGATTGGTTTTCGGGGCCCCGTACGCGGCTAGGCTCCCAAAAAGTCCCACACATGTGGTATCCCCATACTCAGGAGAAGCAGCAGAATGTATTTTGGGGTGCAATTCCACATAGGCCCATGGCCTGTGTGAGCAATATATCATTTAGTGACAACTTTTTGTAAATATCTTTTTTTTTTGTCATTATTCAATCACTTGGGACAAAAAAAATAAATATTCAATGGGTTCAACATGCCTCTCAGCAATTTCCTTGGGGTGTCTACTTTCCAAAATGGGGTCATTTGGGGGGGTTTTGTACTGCCCTGCCATTTTAGCACCTCAAGAAATGACATAGGCATAAACTAAAAGCTGTGTAAATTACAGAAAATGTACCCTAGTTTGTAGACGCTATAACTTTTGCGCAAACCAATAAATATACGCTTATTGACATTTTTTTTACCAAAGACATGTGGTCGAATACATTTTGGCCTAAATGTATGACTAAAATTGAGTTTATTGGATTTTTTTTATAACAAAAAGTAGAAAATATCATTTTTTTTCAAAATTTTCGGTCTTTTTCCGTTTATAGTGCAAAAAATAAAAACCGCAGAGGTGATCAAATACCATCAAAAGAAAGCTCTATTTGTGGGAAGAAAAGGACGCAAATTTCGTTTGGGTACAGCATTGCATGACCGCGCAATTAGCAGTGCCAAATTGGAAAAAGACCTCTGGTCCTTAGGCAGCATAATGGTCCGGGGCTCAAGTGGTTAATGACACTGGCTGGGAAGGGGTTAAACATTTAGGGTGGTCCAAGTGTTAAATGTGTGCATAGCCAGGGTTTTTGTGTATACTATGCGCTACTTTTACTAAGGGATGTACTGGATTTTGGATCCAGCACATCCTCTCTGACAGGATAGAGCTCTGCCTTGAGCTCTGTCCAGTCTGTCACTTCGCAGATCAGTGGGTGCTGGCGGTCATCCATTGACTGGCACCCGCTGATCGGCTTCTGCTGTCAGAAGCGGCATGCCCTCTGTCTGGAAGAGTAGAATCACATATATACATGATTCTGCGCAGAGCAATCGCCCTGTAGTAGTAAACCTACAATGGGCTGGTCGCCAAGTGGATAACAACAAACAGGAATCTATCTTGTATTGATCTAAACTGAAATAAGTTAAAACAGAAAATTACTCAATGAACGTTAAGCAGCCATATAACTAGGGTTGCCACCTTTTCTTCAAACGAGACCCGAACACTTTAGCAGTGCACAGCAATGTTTTTTTTTTGTAGTATACACTATAGCATTAATAAAAGACCCTTGGACACTTTTGGGTGCACCAAGGAGAGTAATAATGCGGAAGGATGGGGGGGGGGGTGGACATGTAGTATAAATAGGAGGGGCTGCAAGAGGAGGGGTAGGGGGATCAACCGAGGACAGGAAGGTGTGGGGGAAGGTGAGTGAGGGGGGTGACTGGGGATGCAGCAAAGATAGGTGGTAGGTTGGTGGAGTTGGGGGGGGATACAGACAAGGATGAGGAGGGAGCTTGCTTTATAACCACTTAAGGACCAAGCCTCTTTCTGAGATTTGTTGTTTACAAGTAAAAAACTGTTTTTTTTTGCTAGAAAATTACTTAGAACCCCCAAACATTATATATATATTTTCTAACACTCTAGAGAATAAAATGGCGGTTGTTGTCACGCCGTATTTGTTCAGCGGTCTTACAAGTGCACTTTTTTGGGAAAAAATACACTTTTTTGAATTAAGAATAAGACAACAGTAAAGTTAGCCCAATTTTTTTTATATTGTGAAAGATAATGTTACGCCGAGTAAATTGATACCCAACATGTCACTCTTCAAAGTTGCGCCCGCTCATGGCGACAAACTTTTAGCCTTAAAAGTCTCCATAGGCGACGTTTTGAGTTACAGAGGGGGTCTAGGACTAGAATTATTGCTCTCGCTCTACTGATCGCGGCGTTACCTCACATGTGTAGTTTAACAACCGTTTTCATACGCGGGCACTACTCACGTATGCGTTCGCTTCGGATGGGGCGCATTTAAAATTTTTTTTTCCTTATTTATTTTACCGTTTATTTTTTATTTTTACACTGTTCTTTTTTTTAAAAAAAGTGTCACTTTTATTCCTATTACAAGGAATGTAAACATCCCTTGTAATAGAAAAAAAAAACATGACAGGACCTCTTAAATATTAGATCTGGGGTCAAAAAAGACCTCAGATCTCATATTTACACTAAAATGCAATAAAAAAATAAATAAAAATGTTGTCATTTGAAAAAAAAAAAGTCCCTTTAAAAGCTATGGGTGGAAGTGATGTTTTGATGTCGCTTCTGCCCTGCGATGATATGGAGATGGGTGGGGGTCATCTTCCCCTCACTCGTCTCCATACCAAGCCAGGAGAAGGATCCGATCGCCTCCGCCGCTACCGACAGCTCCGGTAAGCGGCGGAGGGCACGGAGAGCAGCGGGAGGGGGGGGGCCCTCTCCCGTCGCCGATAAAAATGATCACGCGACGAATCCGCCGCAGAGACCACTTTTATCTGAAAGCTGACTGCTCACTGAAGAAGAGGATACTGGGGTTATGGCAGCTAGCTGCTGCCATAACAACGATATTCTTCTTCAAAATAGCGACGTAAAACTGCGGTGGGCAGTCCGTAAGTGGATAAGGTGAGAGATGCGGATGGAGGTGAGCAAGGAGGCAATGATCAGAGGTGGACCATAGTCGGTGGTGAAGGGAAGGAAGAGGCTGAATAAATGGGAGAGCGTCAGTTCTGAAGTAAAATGCAGCATTGTTAGTGGGAGTGAGAGATAGAGCAGCATGTAACGTGAATGAAAGGCAGTTATGTTGTGTTACAGTAGAGGTGGACCAAAGCAGCCAAGTGAGAAGAGGGGTAGAGTGTAAACTGAAAGTGCAGATAGAGGGGGAGAGCTGGGGGCTTTGAGCGGCCGAAGCTGCAGAGGGAGGGGGAGAGTTGGTGACTGTTAAAGGGGGAATCCTAATGAGATTAGGTCTGAATAATGTGTCCGGGTTTCAGGTGGACTGAAACCCAGACACATGATTCAAAACCCTACATATAACACATATAGACCCCTTTCACACTGAGGTGGTTTTCAGGCGTTTTAGTAATAGAAATAGCCTCTAAAAAGCGCCTGAAAACCGCCTCCCATTCATTTCAGTGTGTCTTTTCACACTAGGGAGGTGCACTTGAGGGACGTTAGGAAAAGTCCTGCAAGCAACATGTTTTGGGGCGGTTTGGCAACGCTGTATACAACACTCCCAAAACGCCCTTCCCATTGAAATGAATTGGCAGCGCTTCCAAAGCGCCTGAAAAGCTCTTTGAAAGCGCCTCAGCACGGGCGTTTTTAACCCCTTCTTTGGGGTTAAAAGTACTCCGCTAGCAGCCGAAAAGTGGCGCAAAAGTGCTGCTTAAACATTGGTAAAACGCTGCTAAAACTAACAACGCTTTAACGCTAATGGGCGGCGCTTTCAGTGTGAAAGCAGCCATACTGTAATTTGATAAATGCATAGCACTATATTTGAATCCTCTCAATGCTCTGATTGTCCAGCAATCAGCACTGGAAACTGCCATGAATTATTAGTGACACGATGCCACACATGGTGCCACTCATGTTAGCTACATCTTTGACAGCATCAGGGTACAGAGAGGAAGCACATTCTGGCAGTTTCCATTCAGGCTTTATAGTGACAGGACATAGGAAGCATTTGGGGGGCTTTATGAATCCATGTTGAATTGCTCGGTTTTGCTTTAATAGCCACAAATTTCTAATGTTGAGAACAGAAAGAATTCAAACATGGTGCTATTAATTTATCAAGGTACATGCAGTATATGAACTTCCACTTTAATGCTTATGAGTTGCTATGAGTAACTACATACAATGTGCACATAGATCTCTGCTCTCTTTGTTGACTATGCCTGGTACTTGCACAGAACCACTGCGTATTGTGAGAGAGGCTATGATAAAACGTAAGCAACCTTACACAAAAATCTGTGCTAATTCCTAAAGCATATACATGGTCAAAATGTATTGGTGGGCACAGGCAGGCTGCTTTGGTAGGCACCAGCAGGCTGCTTTGGTGGGCACCAGCAGGCTGCATTGGTGGGCACGGATAAAGTTGTTTCAAATATTTTTTTTATGATCCAATTCTGCATAAAACATTTAAGTGTCATTTCATGAGATAATTTATGAGGGCGTGTTTAGGGGCGGAATTAGGGGCGGGGCACGGTCAGGGTTGGTTGGGCAACTGGTGGCGAGTAACCCTTGAGGCCTGGTTAGTAGCTCAGGACTTGAAATTTTTAGTCCTGGTCTATGGGAATGTTTGACCATTCTTCCAGAAGAGTATTTGTGAGGTCAGGCACTGATGTGGATGAGAAGGCCCGGCTCACACTCTCCGCTTTTTTCTTCTTTAATTCATCCCAAAAGATGATTTATCAGGTTGAGGTCAGGTCTCTGTGAAAGCTGGTCAAGTTCCTCCACCCCAAACTCGCTCATCCATGTCTTTATGGACCTTGCTTAGTGCACTGGTCCAAATCATTTGGTGGAGGAGGGGATTATGGTGTGGGGTTGTTTTTCAGAGGTTGAGCTTGGCCCTTTAGTTCCAGTGAAGGGAACACTTAAGGCGCCAGCATAACAAGACATTTTGGACAGTTTCATGTTCCCAACTTTGTGGGAACAGTTTGGGGATGGCCCCTTCCTGTTCCAACATGACTGTGCACCAGTGCACAAAACAAGGTCCATAAAGACATGGATGAGTGAGTTTGGAGTGGAGGAACTTGACTGGCCTGCACAGAGTCCAGGGGTAATCCAAGGATTAAATGTTCCCTAGGGAGGTGTTTCTAACTGTAGGGGGAGGGGCTCGAAAATAACAAGGGGTGGTGGTGCTGCGCTAGTCCTATTGTAAAGTGTCTAAAAATAGCCAAGCTAAGAGAGTGGCATATTGCCTAATGTTAGAAATGGGTAATGGAAGTGAATTCTGTGTTGTGAAACAATCAGCTACATCCGTGAGTAAATTAAGGGTACAGTGGGCCGTACTAGGGTACAGAATGCCTCTAAGTGTTACAAATAATCCCAGTAAGGTGGTATCTATGCAGAGTGACAACACATTCAAATAAAATAATCACATAAATAAACAAAAGCCGCACTTATGATGGGAGGTGGCTGTCTGTGCATAAATTGTCCAAAGTTGAAAGTAAAATTATAGCTGAACCTTCAGCTGTGATGCAAACCTCTATATACATACATTTAAGCATAAGCGTATATAAATAAAAATAAGGATAACATGAATCAAACTCCAGTGCAGTAAAAATAATTAGCATATATGCAATCTCTACAGAGTGAATTTAAAGTGTCCAGTGTTGGCAATCCGTGCTCACAGGCATAAAATAATGTTCAACAAATAAAGTGACTTTGTGCATAAAAGATAACTTCAAACAGCTTCTTAAACGTGCTTAGTAAGGGACGTGAAGGTAGCAGCTAGATTCTAGCATTGCTTTCCTCAGATGGGTGAGAAGTGTGAAGTGCAAGCTATAGTCCTCTTCATGCAGCAATCCTATAATGGAGGGCAATGGCCCCTTACCTCACTATGCTGAGGTTACAGCATGAATCAATATGTATGGTGTCTCCTAGGGGGGTCAGTCCTGGATCTCAGACTTTCCTCCAATATACCTCAGGTCATGCAGGGGCACAGCGGCCAGAAGGAAAAACGAAAATGCCACATAGTGTAGTAATTTTTGCAAAAATGAAGGTTTTATTCACAGAAAAGTAAGGTACTCACACAGCGGTATCAACAGGGGATGTAGTGTATCCTTACGAGCGGCGAGCTCGTATGCTGCTACAGTGGAGGGTGCCGGTCCCTACGCGTGGCGTCACGGGTCACGTGGCTTCTTCATCCCCTGAGGAACCCATCACCCATCTGAGGAAAGCAACGCTAGAATCTAGCTGCTACCTTCACGTCCCTTACTAAGCACGTTTAAGAAGCTGTTTGAAGTTATCTTTTATGCACAAAGTCACTTTATTTGTTGAACATTATTTTATGCCTGTGAGCACGGATTGCCAACACTGGACACTTTAAATTCACTCTGTTGAGATTGCATATATGCTAATTATTTTTACTGCACTGGAGTTTGATTCATGTTATCCTTATTTTTATTTATATACGCTTATGCTTAAATGTATGTATATAGAGGTTTGCATCACAGCTGAAGGTTCAGCTATAATTTTACTTTCAACTTTGGACAATTTATGCACAGACAGCCACCTCCCATCATAAGTGCGGCTTTTGTTTATTTATGTGATTATTTTATTTGAATGTGTTGTCACTCTGCATAAATACCACCTTACTGGGATTATTTGTAACACTTAGAGGCATTCTGTACCCTAGTACGGCCCACTGTACCCTTAATTTACTCACGGATGTAGCTGATTGTTTCACAACACAGAATTCACTTCCATTACCCATTTCTAACATTAGGCAATATGCCACTCTCTTAGCTTGGCTATTTTTAGACACTTTACAATAGGACTAGCGCAGCACCACCACCCCTTGTTATTTTCGAGTTACTCTTCAGGGCCAGGTTGGACCCTTTTCGGTGCTAGCTGCTTGTCCATTCCTCCGCTCCCCCCCCCTTTTTTTTTTTCCCCCATTGTTCATGGTAGCGCAGGAATACCATACTTACTTTTGTAGGGGGAGGGGACTGACAGGGATTAGAGAGAGATTGCTGTTCCTAATCACTAGGAACAGACAATCTCACTCTACTCCCCTGACAGAATGGGGATCTGTTTGTTTACACTGGCAGATCCCCATTCTGCCTCTCCGTGGAGTGATCACAGGTGGCTGGCGGATATGGCTCCCCCCGCTAGCGAATGGGTATGCCCACAGATCATTGTGTACGCGCTCGACGTAAAATGACGCAGATACGTGCAGGAGAGCCAACCTGCCGCAGTACAACTGCGGTGGCTGGTTATTAAGTAGTTAGAGGGCGCCAACCCCAAGGGGTTAATAAGATTCAAGATATCATTGCTATATCCATATGATACACTCTGTAGTCAGGAAAGAATGTGGCTGGAAGAATGGAAAACGCACACATCCGTTTACCTCCCAACTTTTTGAGATGGAAAAGAGGGACAATTATTAGCAAAAGTATGTAGGCATAGGGTACGCCCCTTGCCACGCCCCCTTAAAGGAGAATTATACAAAAAAATGATTAGTTAAGCCCACAATACTTTATATTGGCTTTTGAAACTTACAGATGCAGCAGTTTAGAAATTGGATGAATGATTTATCACTGGGAATATATATAGATAATATCTATATATATACATATAGATAAGACCAATTTGAGGGACAAATGAGGAGGAAAGAGGGACAGAGGGACTTTGTTCCAAATCAGGGACAGTCCCTCGAAATCAGGGACAGTTGGGATCTATGCACACTTCCACAAACACATTATAGGTGTTCACAGGAGATTAGAGGCAGGGGAGTTCAGAGGTAGAACCCCCCCCCCCCCCCCTCCACCAAGCCACGTTCAGCAGAGGAGCTTTTGAGCATAAAAAATGCCCAACGCACCAAAACACAGGTAAATGCATCTAACATGTCTAAGCACTAGGTGCGTTTAGCACTTGAGCGTTTTTTCATTTCAATTGCCAGAATAAATTAATATTCAGGCCAATGAAATAAATGCTGATGCGCTTGTAGCGCAAACTGACGAATGGAAATGGAGAATTACATTTGTACAAATTGATCAGCCATCCAAATTATAAATAGACCCTGTGTTGTAAAAGGTTATATTAGTTCTGTCGGGTGTGATAAATAAAATTGGCCACATGAGGGCAGTGCAAGACTGCATCACATCTTCTTTTTTCTATTTCCCTTTTGTGCGTCTAAAGCGTGACCATTAAAGTCTCTTCTGCTTAGACAGGTGGTTAATATACAAATGTACAGTCATCGCTTCTAAAAGCAAATCTTTCATGAGACAAACATGGTGAGTGACCATCACTGACCTCCTTCAAA